>ML780253.1:1008449-1042641 GCA_009831015.1 Picea engelmannii
TTCTGAGCCATTCGACACCCAACACAATGTCGCAACCTCCCATGTCAATAGCAAACATATGGGATTTGAGATGGTAGTCACCTATTTGGAGACACACATTTTCACAGTGCCCACCACATTTCATAGAGTCACCATTGGCAATCATGATTTGGAAATTATTAACAGCATGGATATAGCAATGGGTTTCTTGGGCGATGTGGCGATGAATAAAATTGTGGGTGCTAACACTATCAACCAAGATGATGACCTTTTGGTGCTTGATGTAACCAATTAGCTTGAGAGTTTGGGGGGCAGAGAAGCCGGTGAGGGCATTAAGGGAAGGATGGGTTCCTCTTCGGGAGGGTCGGAGGGAGGGTTTATGTCAGAAATTTCTGGTGACTCGGGCAGAGGGGTGTTTTCAAGATCTTCTTCCTGAATATCTTCAGAGATGGCCATAAAGAGATTTTTTTCCTTACATTTGTGGCTTGGGAAATATTTTTCATCGCAATTATAATAGAGGCCTTTGAGTTGGCGTTCATCCATTTCAGCCCTGGTAAATTTTTGGATTTTTAATGGAGCTGAGGGAGTAGTGGGGTTTACTGGTTTAGGGCGTGGGATAAAGGAAGGCTTACGGTTTTGAGAGGAAACAATTTGTTGTGATTCTTTAGCTTTTTTGGTAGCCTCCACCCAAGTCGTAGGTCGAGCCATGAGGTCATGGTCCCAAATCTCCTCCTTAAGGCCACTGATAAAAAACTCTCGAAAGAAAGCATCAGTCATGCCCTCTGTTTGAAAAGCCAGATGCTCAAATGTAGCTATGAAGTCTTCTACTGTGTTGGATTGCTTCAATTTTATCAAACGGCCCAAATGGTTGGTGTTAGTGTCAAAGAGTTCATAAAGCTCAGCAACAAATTGGGTCCAAGCAATATACCCTTGACGAGAATTTTTTCTCCATTGCCACCATTGCCAGCGTTCTTGATCAAGATGGAGAAAACCATACCGGAGTTTGGCCAAGTCATCTGTAATGTTGTAGAGAGAGAAACAATGTTCCATTTGTGTGACCCAACCAGTGGGGTCCGAGCCATCAAATTTGGTTACATCCACCCGCGGAAGGCGTATGTCCCTTTGAAAGTGATGGGGTTGAAAGGAATGGGAAGAAGTTTCACCTTCAGTTTTTTTATGTGCTTCAAGAAAAGAGTCATCGGTAGGGATCTTGAGTTTGGTGCAGAGTGATGCAAAGACAGATTCCAGCTGGGTGTTCAGTTCATGTTTGACTTCCGCCATTGCAGACTGCACGACTACATTTACGGATGCATTCATGGAGGCATCACAGGAGGCAATAGTAGCAATAAGTTGTTGCACTTCTTGTTGGGTCTCAAGTAAACCAGATTGCAGGGTGTTGAAGTGAGACTCTAGTTCTTGGTTATGGGTATGGGCCATGATGATGGGTGAACTGAAAAGGGAGCGAGCGGGGTCAGAAATTTTTGCAGAAAAATGATATGGATGAAAGTGATAATGGAGAAGAGATGAATCTAATGGAATAGGTCTCAATTAATGGGGAAAAAATGGGTGACTGAAAAGGGAGTGGGCAGGGTCAGAAATTTTTGCAGAAAAATGATATGGATGAAAATGATAAGGGAGATGAGATGAATCTAATGGAATAGGTCTCAAATAATGGTGAAAAAATTTCTAGACTTTTTTTTTTCTACAATTGCGGGGATATGCTTTGGTCTGAAGAATGTTGGAGTGCTGAAATCCCCAAATTATGAACTAGAGAGTATTTACTTAGCAACTCGAACACAGATTCAATTCAATAGATCTCTCCGGTTTAATTTGTTTATGTTGTTGTTTATGTTCCCCAAGGGTTAGGTATTCAAGGGTTCTACAGACAAGGGTTTGCCCTGTGCTATAGCTCTCTGATATATGTGTGGGGTCCAACAATAGTACTCGGACCAATATCTCAGGGCACTAACTAAGGAGGATAGACCATACCCTTAGCCATACTACCCAACTACCCAGGTACTAGAGAGTATCTTCTCGAGTGCTATTCTCAGTGACACTATAGCAGTCCGGTGGTCGATAGGTTTATCTAAAGAGGGCTTCAGGAAATCTAGGTCGACCCATACACAGGTGCTATCTGATGCGCTACCACTCGAAGGGGTACCAACAGGGGTTACAAGGGTGGCCAACAAATGTGTGCTTAAGAACCACTTGTATTTCCAGCGTGTATGAATCCCACAACCATGGGTTTATGTGCGTAACAACAGATCTCTGTGGATTAAAGACGGCGGAATACGTCTCTACCCTGGAAAAAAAAATACCCACAATTTCTGCCAAGGAAAGTGTTCTGATACCACTTGCAAGATACCAGATATATAAAATATGTAGAACAGAAATAAAATTCTAGAAATGGCAGAATAAAAGTAAAATATCCAACATAATCTTCACAATACACAGAAATAATATGTGAAATAGCAATAGAAAAGCACTTGAGTCAGAAAGCAATGTTCACAGGCCTCTTCAAGGGGGAAACCTCCAGTCGAGCAGCGCTCTGTTACAATAATCTCCAAGCTAGGGTTTTCATACCCTCGACTCTTATTTATACTAAATATGTCTATTAAGAGAGGCATATAGAGGAAGATCCTTCTAGAAGCAGAAGCTTCTATTAGGTCTTCTTACATCCGCCTTATTCTATTTTATTGAAATTTCTTATTAATATTGACCTTTATTACATCCGAATACATTGATCTACCTATGTGCGGGTTAGGACCTTAACAGATTGTGTGGAGGTCTACATGGATGACTTCATAGTCTATAATAACACTTACCAGGAAGCCTTAGATAACTTAGAAAAATTCCTCATCAGATTCCAGGAAATGAACCTATCTCTAAGTCATGAAAAATGAAAAATGTTGTTAACTAAAGGAGTGGTTCTAGGACATCATGTTTCATTTGAAGGGATAAAAGTAGATCCTTCAAATATTGAGGTCATTGTCAGACTTACACCCCCCAAGATTCTTGGACATGCCGAACATTACCGACGGTTTATTGAAAATTTTACAAAGATTTTTTGCACCTATGTTTGGATTACTAATAAAAGATGTTGATTTTGTTTGGACTAAGCAGTGTCAAACTGCCTTCGATACCCTAAAAGATAAGCTATATGTGGCAACAGTTCTTAGAGAGCCCAATTAGACTCTCCCATTTCATATATCTACTCATGCCTCTGGCATCGCAATAGGAGGGGTATTAGGGAAGAAAGAGGACCAACATTCCTATGCCATTCATTTTGTGAGCAAGAACTTGTCCCCTATTGAGTTAAACTATATGGTTGCCGAGAAACAATTCTTGGCAGTTGTTCATGCTATTAACAAGTTTATTCATTACATTATAGGTTATGAAGTATTTGTACATATAGATCATTCCACCATTAGGTTCCTCATGAATAAACCTATAACTAATGGTCAGGTGACCAGGTGGCTTTTGTTATTGCAAACATTTAACATCAATGTGCTTGACTGACCTGAAAAGGATAATGTAGTAGCTGACTTTCTTTCCTGAATAAAAAATGAGAACGATGATATCTTGGTAGATGATAGTTTCCTAGATGAGCACCTTTTTGCCCTTTCTGTCAATACCCCATGGTTTGTAGATATGGAAAACTATCTGGCCACTAGGAAATTATCGTCTCATTTGTCACCTCACAAAAAGAAGAAAATTATTAAATAGAGTGCTAATTACTCTTGGGTTGGTCATGATTTTTTTCGCACAGGTCCTGATTTGATTATTCATAGATGTGTCCGAGAGGATGAGGTACCTGAAATACTATGAAGTTGTCATGATGGACCATGTGGTGGTCATTTTTTCAAAAAACATACAACATATAAGGTGTTACATTTGGGTTACTATTGGCCTAGAATTTTCAAAGATGCTGCCAAGTATGTGAGAAGTTGTGATAGTTTCCAATGGATAGGAAGACCTACATCATCTAATGAAATGCCTTTGCATGCCCAAGTTATGATAAAACCCTTCGAAAAATGGTCCCTTGACTTTGTAGGACAAATTTCACCCATGTCTCATAGCAAGAACTATATTTTGGTTTGTACGGACTATGTCACGAAATGGGTAGAGGAAAAATCCCTATTCAGGGCTACAGAGAAGTCTATTGTCGAATTTATCTATGAATACAACATTACCTGCTTCGGTCTCCCTCGTGAAATTGTTACCAACCAAGGCACTCAATTTTCAATCTTATGAAAGAGATAATAGATAAATATGGGATTAAACATTGTAAATCTTCTCCATACCACCCGCAAGCCAATGGTCATTCAGAATCTACAAACAAAGTTCTGGAAGCCATCTTGACCAAGATTGTTCAATTACATCACCAGGAATGGGCTGATAGGCTCCCAGAGGCTTTGTGGGCATACCAAACTACTTGGAGAAATACCACTGGGCACACTCCTTATGAGCTAGTGTACGGGAAACAAGTACTTTTACCAATAGAATTCCAAGTAAGGACATTCTGTATTTCCGCAGAATTAGGATTGAACTTGGATGAGGCTCAGAAGCAACGATCCCTACAATTGAATGAATTGGATGAAATCAGGCAAGATGCCATCCAATGGACGATATTAGTCCAAAACCAGAGAAGCAAGTGGCATGACAAGTTTATTAAGAAGAAACACTTCCAACCTGGTGATTGGGCTCTATTGTTTGATTCCTGATTCAAAACCTTCAAAGGAAAACTTACCACTCGTTGGTTGGGCCCTTACGAGGTAGACACTGTATATGGCAATGGAGCTATAAAAATTAAAACAATTGATGATGGACAAGTCTCCTTTGTGGTAAATGGACACTGACTTGAATTTTATCATAAGCCCATTTCCAGAGAGGATTTTATATAGGTCATGTCAACTAACAAGGAATTGGCCTTAGTAGATGGGGAAGTCCCCCCTTGTTCTTGAATTTTTTTCTAAATTTCCTAATGTATATATGTAAATAGTTTTTGAATTTTGTTAATAAGGCAACTCTAGAGATTTCTGTAAGTATTTATTTCACCAGGAGTACACAGTTTCAAGGATCTTTCCTCAAAAAATTGTTACACTTGAATTTTTTGTCCACTAAAGAATCAAATGAATATTGACTTACTATAATTAGCCACATTTTTGAAAACGTTCTCATTTTTAAAGGCATTCTAAAGAAGTTTCTCTTGAAACTCTTCACCACTGTATAAGGAAGTCATACCATAACTATCAATCCTAGAGGTCTCTCATACAGTTTTTCCAAGAAACCTGAGTAAGTGAATCAAGTGTATTTATCAAAGAGTAAAAGAGGAAGTCTAATTAGTGGTTAGTCATGGAAACATCACAATAACTACAAGGGAAGAAAGTAAGTTGAGACTAGAGATACATTTCTGTTCTTTATCAATGGTACCATCCACTACACACTAAATAGCTTGATCATATCATATCTTTATATAGGAAACATCCTCTTAAGTACCCCTTACATTGGGACAATCACTAAGCAATATAACGGAAATTCATCCTCTAACAAAAATACCATCCCAATTGAAAAAAAAAAAAAAAAACGTTGTTTTTAGAGCTATTCCCCCATCTTATTGCATAAGAAATCGTATACTAAAATCTTAAAATATGGAGGTCCAGTCTCTGAGGTTTTAAGATGCTAACCCATTGGGATACTGAACAGGTCTGCTGGTAGTGGGTATCGACCTGTGGTATGACTAGGTAAACCCTTAGAGTACTGAACATGCTTGCTGGCAAAGGGGCTTTCTACCTAGAGAGGATGGTAATCTGACAAAAATAAATAATAAATTTAAACTTGTCCTGATGTATGACATTACTTGCAGACAAAGTTGACATGAAGTATGTGTGGTTCAGCTAAGGTTAATGAACTTGATCAACTTTCCATTGGGAAATAACTCTAAGACTATCTTGAAACTCTCTTGCCTACCTCTTCTTATCTATATATAGGATCTCTTATCTTATAGGTGGGGCCATCTTCTAACTTTCTCGTCAGACCAAGCTGTGAAATTTTATCTTTACACTTGGCATACTATAAATATTCATCTATTGGGGGATACTGACTAGTTTCCTATACTTTTGATTGTGAGGTTTCACAATACTTAGGTGTGGGGGAGGGGTTCATGAGCTAACAAATGATCGTTTCCTAGAGAAGTAGATCTTTGCAATAATTTTTTTACTATTTCTATGATACAGGTTATTACATTGATAGTCATGTTATTTTTGAAATGTTTAACTCCTTTGTGCTATAAATTACTAAACACATACTTAACAGGCCACTCTTTATCGGTTACTTAACAGACCACTCTTTATCAGTTTAGCATTTCATTATAAGATGCATATTATAGGTTTGAAAATACATTTTTATGCTTGCTATAACTTGGTTAGTGTAGGTTTTTGGACATTATATGGTATATGCAAGAAGATTGAGTGAGCATGGAGCATTCTGCCTCTTCTCATTAACTACTATGATTATAAAAAGCACTTCAAATTTGTAGGCTATCCATTATAAGTGGTGGAAATGCACTTAACACATAGGTATCATATGAGGTTTTGTATGAGATGTCGTTTGAGGTGCCGAACAAAGTGCCATGTGAATTACAGACCAGTAACTGTCCTAGATTCCAGGTAACTAGAACTCAATTACATTCAATTGAATTAGTTGCAGGCATTGATTAAATATGCTTCATATGTTTATGATCAAATTTCCAAGTCAAAATACTTGGACATTTATCTAACCACTCATCATTACATGCCTAAAAAATGAGCCATCGAATTTTAAATTCCCACACATGGTAGCTCACACGCACATGTGTGCAATGTACTCCACCATAAATGCATTGAAAATTGGGCTGGGAAACCATTATCTCCATTTTTCCTTGCCATTTGTTCTACCCTGCATTAAGGAATCATGCCCAAACTCTACCAATTTGTCCCCTGTTCAAATCACGCTCAGACCATGCCCAATTCATGCCATCTCTTGGCCTATTCATGCCCTTGCTTGGTTAATTTCACCATTTTCACAATGCCCAGGAGATACAAACCTTCCTCCTATGCAGATTTGTTTTCCATTCCTAAATTTGCACAGTGCAAAGAAGTGTTTTTGCATGCAGGCTGGGGGCCATTTTTGTCTATCTTGTAGGGCCATGATGATGGCCTCTTCATGCAATTTGTAGTTGGTTTTGATGGTAAGACAACACATGTAGGGCCTCTTACATTTGAATTTTCAGAAGATTCCATTGTTGTAGCTACAAACATCCCAAGAATGGGAGATAAATGGTTCAAAAACCACCAATTGTTGCGCTCAAGTTATAACAGGATGTTTAAGCCTGAATTCCAAAGAATTTCAAGAGAAAAAGGGTATGCTAAGGAGTGGATAAAGCTGGAATTGATCAATCCCCTCATCATCATCACAAGGCTAATTACATGTGAAGGCAGATACTCTACTTTCAAATCTTGTCATTTTAGATTGCTGCCTCATTTTTTGTTCAACAAACCCTTGAACTTCCCCTTCTATTTTCTCAAAATCTTGGAGAAGATGTCCTCTCAAGAGAGGAAGAATGTGACTAACCCCTACAATAGTCTCTTCCACCATGTCTTGATCAAACTCCTTGTTCTTGTCAAACTAGAGAAACAGGGGAAAAATTGGGATGCCTTTATCTACCAATTTGCAAACCCTCACTTGACAGTTAAGACCGACAAAAAGCCACTTATCCTGAAAACTATCTCTCCATCCAAGCCTTGCTCTCCAAGAAATCCAAACATCCTTGCACAAACCCTCTCTTTGCTGGAACAATACCAAAATCTTATTGATATCCCTACTTCTTCATCGGGTAAAAAGACCAAGAGAAAACACCAAAAGAATCCTATTGTTAACTCCCCAATGCCTTCACTCTCTCTTGATCCTACACCTAAAAAGGTCCAAGAAGTAATGCAGCAAGACTATCCCATCATTCCCACAAACAAGAGGCGAGCCAATCAATTTGGTAAAGGACCCTTTCGAAAGATTACCCGGAGCACAAGAACCAAGCCCTATGCAAAACCTCCACCTACTTTGTACCCTATCCAAGTTTCCTTCAAACTTGAGAGCCCTCACAAGAAACCTTGGGAAGTTTTTGCGAATGGATTAGAGACACTAAGGAAAACAAAATCATAACCTACCTCACCTTACCGATATCCCGTCACTCCTACTTCACCCATGCCTACTCTAGATCTTAAAATTGATGGATTTTCCACATCCTTTAAAGGATCTAATCCTTCATTGGAGATAACTAATTCTTCCCCAACCATAGAGGAGATACAAAGGAAAACCATCATCTTCTCCAATAGTTGGAGGAAAGGAAGACAACAGATACACACCTTCATCATGATAATGCAGTCCTTCAAAAAAAAGTTAACTCTCTTCAACGATTGGTTGATGAGATGACCGAATCTAACTGCAGCCTCAGCGCACAGTTGAAGCAACACAAGAGGCATAAGGCTAAGTCTTCACAGCAAGAAGGAGAAGCTTCTAAATCTGACCCTCCTCAGTAAGCCTAGTAATGAGCGGTAACTTATTTTTTTTTGCAGTGGGACCTACAAAATTGTAAGTGTGGGGGCAATGTTGGGCCCAAGATATGATCACTTTTATGACGGTTATTAGACACTTTTACCACATGTACATATGTTTTTTTCATCTTTTGAAGGATATTTTTGAAGAATTTTATGTTAAAATGGTATGATCGGCATACGGTATGTGTGATTCATGTTTAATGTCATTATTGGGTATAATTAATCATGTTTTATGATTTCCAAGGATCTGATTCATGTTTTTGGTGTTATAGGGAGAAAAATGCACCACGTTTCTGCTTTCGACAATTGATCCGCCACTCCTTCCAGCACTCGTTTCGATACCCGATCCGACACTCTATCCAGCACTACATATTGCACAAAAACAAAGGGCGATTTGGCAGTTATTTTATTGGCATCCAGTGATGGGAAAATTAGGAATATGGGTTTTGTTCATGCTTTCCCCCTCCAACTACTGAGCTTCCAATAACTCAATTTCAGTTGTTCAAGAGGGTGATTATTGGCTCGCTCTATTTTAGCAGTTAAGGCATCATTTATTGTAATTTTCCTAATTTAGAAGTGGTTCGACCCTCCTGTGGTCGACCACTAGCTTATAAATACCACTAGGATGGCCATATAGTTGTTAAGTAGTAGAAACATCAGTGTGATAGATAGAAACATGATTTTACTCTGTTTTGCCATTTTACATTGTCAGATTATACAAGAACTACGTTTTTGAATTTTTATGATGAATTCGACTTGCTGAGTTCATGGTGTACTTTTAGGAAGTGACCACGACTTGTTGGGGGGGGGAACCAATAGTCTGGTAACTATATTTGTGTTGTTCATGCATTTTATGATTTAATTGTTCTCTTTATTTTTCTGTACATGCATATTTTTATTGTGTTAATTAGTTTGTTGTAGTTTAATTGTTTTGATTCTCTTTTGCATGTTATAATGATGAGATGTGTCAACATGTACAGATCTTGTAGATTAGGAATGGATTTGCAAATCCCTGTTCTAAACCCATGCGCAATTAGATATTAGATTATTCTTTCTTTTATGATTTTATAGTCAAGTTTAAAACAGAGTTTTAATTAGACTAGAACAAAGTTTTTATTTGGGTTCTCTTCGACAAGGATTTGATGGATGGATAGAGTTAAGTTTTGTTACACATTATTTTCGTCATCCCTATGACCATTAATGATGTAAACCTATCTGTTTCCTTTAGAAGGGTTAGTGGCCCGAGTTCCTGAAGAAAGAAGAGAGAAGAACTTTTTCTGAGAAAAGAAGTTGCATTTTCCTTTGTAAAAACCTTATTAAAAAGGAAGTTCGCAGGTTGCCTATGTATCAGGGTGCGAGAATGCTTAATTCGCGTAGGCTGCATCATAGCTAGGGTGCAAACTGTTCACAGGCTACTCTATAGGCAGGGTGCGAGAATGCTTACATGTGGGAAAAATGTGCGTTTTCTTGAATCTTCTAGAAGGAGAAACTTCCATGGTGAGGTGGCATTCGAATGGTTTGGATCTTACTCACTTTCATGATTTAGTGGGATCATCCTAACCTCCTCACCTTATCCTCTTCAACTTATAAAAGGAGAGGAGCTCTCATGGAGAAAGTTAGCTTTTGTTGGCTTGGAATTATTAGCTTGGTTCGAGTGGCTTTGAGATTTGTTTTGTTAAGATAGATTGTGAATATTATCAAATCTATGCTCTTGGAATTCTTGGAGTGGAAGTGTGTGGGGAACGAAGGACAGTTGGAAGGGACCTTACAACATCAAGGCCATGGTTGTAATCTCTCTTTCACATTTAATATGATAGAGTAATATGATTCTTTCCTATAAAGCTTGTTGTGTTTTATTGTATGATTCCTTGATCACATGCATAGGTTTATATTGAGTTTATGCTATTACTATCACTTTGGTTGGTTGCATTCTTTTGCAGGTTCATCATTGTATGAGCATTGGATCGAAGCTAGGATGGTGATGGCGAGAGGAAGCGATGTTTAAATGGTATTTCACCTATCCCTCTTTAGTTAGTAAATTCAATATCTAAAACTTAAGGAAAGCGTCATGTTCTAGTGTGTTTTGTTCTAGATCTAGGTGGATATAGGGAGATCAGTTAGTGTCCGCACCTACCGATTTGTCCGATAACAAAATTGGTGACTCCACTAGGAATGGATTGTTTCCTAGTTAGTCTAGCTTCCCTTGCTTTGATTGCTTGATTTATGGTCTCTAAGTCTGTGGGAGATCCATCAAGACTCTCTGGATATGAAAGTTCCCTCAAAAATTTAGTCCCTTTTCCAATTTTTGCTTGTTTACAGGAATTCTCGCACTATATCCTTTAGTGTCCTACAAGAATCACCCAAGTTCGTACCCTGGTGTTAAGTCTAGTGTGAACCCCTCACAGTCAACCTTTGTTTAGCCTATGAGAATCTTTGATTCTCGTACTGTAATACAGTGTGAACCCTCTTGCAATTTTTTTGGTTTAAGTCTTTTTGATGCCCATTTTTTCTTTGATCAACTGGATTGAGCTTTTGGAATCTATATTGATCTATTTACAATCTGCTTGACATTATTTGAGTTTCTTTTAGCCATATTTTCTTTGTTTGGTTTTGAAGGATTAGTCTCTTGCTTTGAGTGTCTTTCAAGTACAAAGCGTGTGTTTTCTTTAGAATTGTTTAGGGAAAGATCATATTTCTTTTGAATAGTTCGCTTTAAAAGAAAACTTTTAGTTTGGGTTTCTTTGTTTTAAACAAAGTTCATTATTGATTTTAGTGAAAATTTTGAAACAAAAAGATTTAATTTCTTGCTTTATATTAGATTGGGGGCATCCTTGCATTTGAAGTAGAGAAATTGCATGATTCTTGGCATTTGTTAGCGAAATTGCATGATTGGGGGCATCCTTGCCATGAATCATGCATTGGTGTACAATACCTTTTCCTCATTTCTTGAGAATGGTGATATTGATGAGTTTTAAGATTTTGGGACATTGTGCATCTGGGAATGATAAATGTGTTCTCCTTCTCGTAGCATAGCTTTCATCGAAATGAAAAGATTGCATCTTCATCTCTTTGCATAATTTCCGAGTCGGTCAAAACACCATATTGTCCACACCATTTTCCTCTTGAGTAACAACAACCATAAAATAAAGTGCTTATAAAAACTGATTAGACATTTTTTATACTTTCTGGTAGCAAACCTACATTAGATTAGTTGTAGGGATTTGGAATAGGTGTGAAAGATAACTTTCCAAAGTTGCAAACAAAAATAGAATCTTGAGTTAGGGAGCAGTTAAATCCACTTATTACATTTTGTCCTAGGAAGCCCTTCTAACACAAGGGTCAATCATGAGGTCACATTGAGATTGGCAGAGTTACTCACCCTGCTTTGTTGGTATTGGTGTAGAGGTTGCACGTATTATGGGGGTTGCTTGAGAGGTATACCCACAATGATGAGTGGAAGCCTTTCAAGTTGATTTCGGGCTAGATACCCTACCCTTGCATGTGGATCGAACTATCGACTGTTTCCCCAAGCATCACTATAGTGATTGGTAACCTTAGTGGCCTATCTCTTTAGGGTCTTTACACAAGGTGACTATGGAGGGGCAAGTCTTCACGGTACCTAGAATCGATGTTGGCCAAAGCCACTCGGTCTCCTTGGAGGGTATACCCACGATTATGTGTGGGAGCTTGAACCAGGGTGTAAGTCCATTAAGTAGGTCGTCAACATAACTTTTCCACTCACTCTATCTCATCCCCTTCTTACAATGTTCTCATGACGTTGGATTTCATCACCAACTAGTGTGCTCATTGTGAGAAGGTTTTGTTTGCTTGCTTGCTTACTAGATTTTTAGCATGTGTTATTTGTTCTCCCTAGTGGATTCTAGATTGGATTTTTGTTTTTAATGGCGTCAGTTCCCGAAATGACCAATTAAGGAACCTCTACTCTAGGGGAACCTTTTTTTTTTCCTTCTTACAGAAACATTGGTCCTCCTCAAATCACTACTTTGAGCCTTCCAGGTCTCACAATTGGATTACCGGTATGGTTGTTTTCCACTCAAATAATCCCAAATGCAGTAAGTGCTTTGGTCATGAGCACTTCCCCCCAAGAGAATCAACCTCATGTTGATCCTTCAACTTCTTCACCAGTAAGGTCTTATTCACCCTCTTCACTTACAAGGTCACCTTCCATTTCATCTTCTTCATCAAGTGAAAGTTCTGAAGCTAGTAACCTGGTGAATAAGAAGAAGAAGAAAGATAAACTAGGGTCAAAACCTCCAACCACTTTCAAACATGTTGGAAAACAACCAGTTACTGTTAGTCATGCTAGGAGTGTTGATGATGTCAAGATCACCCAAACAACCCGTAAGCCCAAGTACCCTTGCAGGCTTTGTAAGGGTAGCCATCTTCTTAAGGATTGCCCTGGTCTACCCAAGGTTATAGAAGTATGGTCTACTCACCCTCACCAACCCATGTCATCATCCTTTGAACAACATGTTGATGACCCCCTATCAACCAGTCATGATACGGTGGGGAAGAAGAAAAGTAGAGTCAAGTTCCCGTGTATGTTATGCAAAGGGAGTCATCTCACTCACCTTTGTCCTCATATGGATGAAGCCTCGAAATTACTGAAAGACATGACTGTTTCACAGCCTCAACTTCTGGCTGCTTACCGTAATCTTTCTCTCAACCCTCCAATAGTTGATGGAATGATCACTCTGGTCCCTTCACCGCTCAATCCAGTTGATCATGTCATCAATCTGGTCACATCCTTAGTTGAACCAGTTGAAAAACTGGTTGATCTGATACCATCGTTGGTCGATCCCACTCTCCCTTTAGAGAGTGTCACCCAAGTGGTCGATCTGTTTCCACCTGTTGACCCCATTCTCCCCTTGGAGAATGACAGCCAAGTGGTCGATCTGATCTCTCCATCAGTTGATCCTACTCTCCTACTAGAGAGTAAACCTAATACTGTCCATGTTTTTCTCGTTGATACAAAATCTACCATGCCGAGGGCTATTCCTCCTTCTCCCACAGAACCCCCTCCAAGTTATGAGGCCATCCATTTTGATTAGGGTGTGCTAACTGGACCTTGTCTTCCCTCTCACATTCCTTTCCAGATTACAGTGCAGGTTTGTGGTCTAGACGTTCCTCAGACATTGAGAGATGAAGGTTCGTCAGTTAGTATTTTGTCCTCTATTGCTTGGCAAGCTTTGGGTTGTCTTTCACTTGCACCGATTACACAAAATCTGTCATCTTTTAACAGAAGAACTAGTAAACCTTTAGGGACCCTTCCTCAGTTTCCTGTAACTTTGGGAGGGAAAACTATCTTCGTTGATGTCATGGTAGTCCAAGATCCCTTGGATTTCACTTTACTTCTTGGGCGGGATTATGTCTATGCCATGAAAGCTATTGTGTCCACTCTTTTTCGTGTGATATCTTTCCCTCACGATGGATAGGTTGTGACTGTTGATCAACTTTCATTCATTGACCCTTCTTGGATTGCCTCCCTAAATGGTTCTTATATGCAGATGGTATCGCCCCCACCACATGTCAATTATGTGGCGTTGTCGCCATGGCTTCAACTTCTGATGACTTAGATCCAGTAGTTGACATGGTGATCTCTTCAATAGGGTTGTAAGAGCTTGATCTCTTTACTCCTGTCATGACCCTCGACATAGTGTCCTTCCAAAGTGTGTTTCTTCCTTCCAGTGAAGACCTCTTGGAAGCCATGACTGATTTTTGTCCCTTGACATGGTATCCTTCTAGAGAATTGTCCTCTTGGAATCCATGATCAAGAAGAGAGACTTCCGAGGATAGTTTTTACGTCTCTGTGGCAACCTCATTAAAAAATGAAACAGAGGTTTCGAGGATAGTTTTTGCATCTCTGAGGAAACCTCGTTAAAAAATGAAACAAAGGCCTTTGAGCATGGTTTTCTGATTTCAAGCTCGTTAAAAAATGAAACCAACTACAAGGATAGTTTTCTCGACTCTGTGGCAACCTTGTTAAAAAATGAAACAGAGGTTCTGAGCATAGTTCTTGTTTCTATGTCAAGCTCGTTAAAAAATGAAATAATTTTCCCCCTCTCTGTTTGAGTCAAGTCCTTCATCTAGTATTTGAAGCTTCATTTCCTCCGCCTTTGTCATTGGATGAAACGAAGCTTGGGGGGCAATACATTCAGCCTCTAGACATCATGCTAAAGTAGAGCCACTAGTTTCTTAAGATGGGGGCTAAGTACCAACCATCCATGTGTTATGTGTTAGGAAGTCCAAACATAGTTTTCTATGGTTCAAGCTTGTGTAAAAATGAAACCACTTACCTCAAGCATAGTTTCCTCTGGTTCAATCTTGTGTAAAAATGAAAACAGGTCCAAGCATAGTTTTGTTTAGTTTTTAAGCTTGTGTAAAAATTAAAATCTATTCCAAGCAAAGTTTTCTTTTGTTTTAAAGCTTGCGTAAAAATGAAAACAATCCTGATCTTAGTCTTTGTTCTTTCTCATGCTCATAAATACATGAGAATAAGTTACCGATCTTAGTCTTTGTTCTTTCTCATGCTCGTAAATAAGTGAGAATGTAACCAAGTATACTTTTATCACTTTTTTGGACTCAAAAAGGTTATACGAAAAAGGAACCCACTGGAGTTCCCTTTAATCTATTTTCAAACTCTCTAAACATGAAAAGATTGTCGAGCAACCTTGTTCTCTGCATGCTCGTTACAGTATTTGAAGAAAACATCTGTTGAGTGATAGTTTATCTCTTTTTCGGTCTCATCAAACTACTTTACGAAAAAGGAATTGAGAGAGTTCTCTTTAAGTGTTTTTCAGACTCTCTAAACATGAAAAACCCTTGAGTTTTCTTTCTTTGGACTCGTTAAACAAACATCGAAAGGCCCATATGGGACCGAACCACTCCTTCTTAGGGTTCGTTAAACATACTCTGAGGGACTCGTCTAAAGGATGAGCTTAAATTGACAAGCATATGTTATCCTCCTCAAGCTTGCATAAAAATAAAGAGGTACTCACCAGAAATGGTGGGGGAAAAATTGGGAAAGAAATGTATCTAAACCTGTATTCTGTGGAAGAGTCACTTTTGAACATGACACCCTTTCACTCGCCTTGTTTCTAGGTTGGAAAATCCACTTGTCTCTTGATCATACTTGTTTATAAGATTACAAATTGGTCTATGATCTTTGTTGTTGAGTCAGTGTTCCCAAGACAGTTTTGATGTCGTCAATATGTTCAAAAAGATGTCCAACCCTAAAAGCCTTCTATTGCATCAACCATTTTTGCAGTCCTTAAAAGCCTTCTATTGCGTCAACCATCCCTGAGTCAGTCCTGAATCACTTGTTACTCTGATCTACTTCATATCTTGTTACCTATTTTGTGTCATTGATGTGGGATACATTAAGGCCCTCCTGTGACGAGTCTTTTCCTGTCGAATTCAACTCATTATCCAAGAATTAGACTTAGAAACTAATTGGTATCTTGGAACTTGCATGCCTCAATGGCAAGTTTCCTCGCTTTCGATAGTGGGTTTTCATTATTGACCCCTGATCGAAAGATTCCACCGAGTGTTCGACTTCAGATCATTTATTCACATTCGCTGGATTGTACTAGTGTACCTTGGGAGTCATTGACATTAATGGTGATTTCCCTCACACTTGTTAATGGTATACACTAATGATCGGTAATCAAGTGGTTTCTACCATGTTTGACTTTGACACATGTAATCACATGGTTAGATTCGTACTATAGAGTGGTGGAGATGAAGACCCTAAATCTTTTATGACAGATTCAGGTTGCACCAGAGTATATTCAGTGTACTGTTACATAGATCCACATTGTATGTCTGGTGGCTATGTTCAAATTGGAGTCTTTGGTACATAGATCCATAGTGTATTTTTGTTGGCTATGTTCAGATTTGATTTAGAATGGCATGGATCCACGGTGTATGTTTGGTGGCCATGCCCTTGTCTTACTTGACATGGATCTTTGGATGTCGACATTTATCCTCTGAGTCATTTGTATTCTGAGTATGGGAATGCCTACCTCAGTGAGGATGTATTATTGTACTGTATTTCCTTGTTTGTTGGCAGGTTTTCGACCGACTGTTCCTTGTTCCCTACACACACTTGACAAAGTATTTCAGCTATCACTCTATTCTAGCTTCATACTTTTGGGCACTCTCTGTTACAAATTATTTTTGTCATTCCTATGACTGTTAATGATGTAAACCTATCTATTGCCTTTAGAAGGGTCAGTGGCCTGAGTTCCTAAAGAAAGAAGAGAGAAGAACTTTTTCTGAGAAAAGAAGTTGCATTTTCCTTTGTTAAAACCTTATTAAAAAGGATGTTCACAGGCTGCATCATAGCTAGGGTGTGAGCTATTTAGAGGCTACTCTATAGGTAGGGTGCGAGAATGCTTACACGTGGGAAAAATGAGCGTTTTCTCGAATCTTCTAGAAGGAGAAACTTCCATGGTGAGGTGGCATCCAAATGGTTTGGATCTTACTTGCTTTCATGATTTAGTGGGATCATCCTAACCTCCTCACCTTATCCTCTTCAACTTATAAAAGGAGAGGAGCTCTCATGGAGAAAGTGAGCTTTTGTTGGCTTGGAATTATTAGCTTGGTTCGAGTGGCTTTGAGATTTGTTTTGTCAAGATAGATTTTGAATACTATGAGATCTATGCTCTCAGAATTCTTGGAGTAGAAGTGTGTGGGGAATGAAGGATAGTTGGAAGGGAACTTACAACATCAAGGCCATGGTTGTAATATCTCTTTCACATTTAATATGTGTTGGAGCTAGAAGTCACTCCTGGATTGCTTGCAAGAGAAGAGCCTAACACCCATCAGTTTAATGTCACGCTTTGTTTAAAGGGGCGATCAAATGGAGGAAAACTCAGAGCAATATCGTCTCAACTCAGAAACCAGGCCATCCATGCATGAACGAGTGAGGTCTTGATAAACTTCAAACAGTGAGTTGTAATAAAGGGTGCGTAGGAAGAAGACTTTCATGAGAAGGGTGCGACAGTCTATCATAAACATCAGGTTCATAACAGACTGGAGAAGAAAGAATTCGAACGCAAGATCCTTTCACATTCAAACACAGAAAACCAGAGAATACAATAATGTCACAACAAATCCTTTATCATAACAAAATTGCAACAATCCACGCGAATCCTTCGATAATGGACTCTCTTGCATAAGATGAAACATAGATGGAAAAGAAGAACTGTCTGTCATAAAACAAGAAATCTCAAACACAGAGGCATAACCAGGAAACCAGAATGTTTGCTGAAACTTTATAGTCGGGAGCTTAGCTCTACCATCGATAGATACAAAAATGGCGAAAACGCCTTCATATACTCAAACTAACAACAACAACAAAATCGAGATGTAACATAAAAACTTTGCGTCGGCATGGCTTCTGACAATCTGTAACCGCAATCTTTGAATGGTCGTGCAACTTATGGAAGATGAGATCGATCTTCTGACAGTTTCATCGGTGAATCGACGTGCCTTTAATTCATTGCCGGACCTTCCCATTATGGCAGAGACAATGTCTAACCACCACCAATTGCTTCAATAACTGCTCCATCGGGATTGAGAACGACCCGACCAACTCGGTGCCTTTGGGATGTGGAGGGCCTCCCGTGCTACCACCTGGACTAACTGAATAGCTTGAAGGACGGGTATGGAGGCCAACGCAGAAGGTGGGGCTCGACAACGGAGTGATAGGGTCGAACTGCAGGGGTGAAGTAAGAACGATGAGGTGTGAGAGAGGCGGTAGGGGATGAAACATGGCGGAAGACAACAGGCGAAAGGGGAGGAAGACGAGAGAAAATAGACTTGCTCTTTGGTGAGAGGCTGACGTGGAAAGGAGCGGGACACATGGCAAGGGACGGGTGGATGATGAGACAGGGAAAGGGCCACCTAGATGAAAGAGTGGAGGAGGACAAATGACATGACGGGAGAAGGGCCCACACAGGCTAAACACAGAGTAGCTGAGAATGATGGGATTGCCCAAGCATCTTTGATCCGGGTGCGTCGATCTCGGCCATTGGAAAGGTGCACCCCCGATTCCAGACCCCCCCCGCTTAAAGGTAGAAAGGCAGGGGGGGTTCGGAATTCCATACGCATCGTTGATCTGGGCACGCGAATCGCTGCTGCTCGGAACGTGCTTGTCACTTACCTCGGGCGCATTAGCATTCAAAACTTAGGACAAGTGGGTTTTTAACCCATTCTTTTGCATTCTAGCCCCCCTTATAAGAAATATCACTAACATTTGGCTCCATGGGGGATAGAGTCGTCCCTGTGATGCTCTAAGAACTCTTTTGTAGATTCAGTGACTTCGTTGTTGGGCTATGGAGTCATTTATTAGGCTGAAAAACAAAAACAAAAACAAAAACAATATTTACAAAACAAAACAAAAGAGCCGACTGCGGCTTACAGAAAACATTTTTTTAGGAAATGCCCATTTACTGGGTTGCTAAAAACTTCTTTGCCTTCCAGATCCTGCAACCTGTAAGTGTTATTTGAAAATACTTCAAGGATCTTGAAAGGACTGAACCATAGGGCATCAAATTTACTGTCTTTTCCCCTTTCCTGCCTGGGTGCATCCCATTTGAGCACCAGATCACCCCGCTCAAATTCTTTCTTTTTGCTCTTCTTGTCAAAAGCCTGCTTGATCTTCTGTTGATGATTGTAGGCTCTATCCATGACCTGTTCTCTGATCTGCTGCACTTCCACCATCTGATGAATCCTTCTGAGCACATGGTTAGGTTCTCCTTCAAGGACCTAGAGGAATTTAGCCACGGATAAAGCGAGCTGTGTGGGGAAAACGACCTCTATTCCATAAACAAGTTGGAAGGGTGAGAGTCCCAGGGATTTCTTGGTTGTCACCCGATCAGCCCAAAGAGAAAATTTAAGCTTTGAGTCCCAGACCCTTTTATTGTCCTCCAGTAGCCTTTTGATGAGCTTGATTAGGCTTTTATTGGAGGACTCTGCCAGTCCATTTCCTTGAGGATAGTAGGGAGTGGAGTGAATTAGCGAAATCTGGAACTGTTCACAGAATTTGACCAGAGGCTCAGACCGAAAGGGAGAGGCATTATCAATGACGATTCTGATGGGGCAACCAAATCTGGATATAATATCTTCCAGGAAGCTGATAATCATTTTGTGAGAAGTGCTTCTGGTAGGGACAGCTTCTATCCATTTGGTGAAGTAGTCGATTGCAGTCAGAATCCATCTTTGCTGGCCACTTGAGGGAGGATGAATTTCTCCGATAAAGTCTAGTCCCCACTGCTGAAAGGGTGCTGAGACTATCAAAGGCTTTAATGGCAGGGATTTGAGCTGCTGCTTTCCTAAGAATTTCTGGCATTTGATGCAAGCTCTGATTTCCTTGTAGAAATTAGGAAACAAGGTAGGTCAGTAATATTTAGCCTGGAGGATCTTGTGAGTTGTGGTCTTCCAAAAATGATGACCTCCATAGAGACTACCATGGAAGTCGAATATAACCTTCTGGGCCTGCTACAGGTCCAGACACCTTAGTAATACCCCCAGAGGGTCTTTCCAATACAAGGCTTGGTCTATGAGGCAATACCTGACAGCTTTGAGCTTTAAAGCTCTTGCCTTGCTTTTTTCCATCCCATCAAGAGGCCTCAACTCTTGCAAGAAATACAATATATCCTTGTACTAGGCACATGCTGCTAGTGGTAAATCTTTTTGGGAACTCTTGTCGGATGACTCAGCTTGCTCGTTGATGAAATTGATTCCCAAGGCTCTGCAATTGGATTCAGCCAACAGCTTGGCCAAACCCTGCCCTTTTATCAGCTTGGTGGGCTTAATCTCCAGATCAAATTCTTGGATCTTGGCGATCCATTTACCTCTCCACCCATCTATGTCAAGCTATATAAGAATGTCCTTCACAGAGGTTGAAAGGACATATGCAGTGATTTTTGAGTGCAAGACATAGACTCTGAAATCTTTGAGGGATTTCACCAGGGCATAAGCCTACTTCTCCATGATCTCGTATCGAAGTTTTGCATCTCTCAATGCTTTTCTGTAGAAAGCAATAAGCTGTTCTCGCCCTTGATTATTTTTCTGCAACAAAACTGTTGCTACTGTATCACAGGAAGAAAAAGAAAATATCAGAAAATCTTTGGAATAATTGGGGCTGATTAGCACAGGTGCCTCAGTCAGCACCTTCTTTATTTGGACAAAAGATTCCCTGGGTTCAGCAGTCCATTTCACTTCATTCCCCTTCCTGAGCATGGTTGTGATGTGTTTCACCAACTCAACAAAATTGGAGACAAACCTTCTCAGAAAATTAATCCTTCCCAAAAATGCCTGAACCTCTTTCTTAGATCTGGAAAGTGATAGGGCCTAAATTGCTTCTACCCTGTCAGGGTCAATTCTCACTCCCTCTGCTGATACTATATGGCCTAACAACTTCCCTTCTTGCATAGAAAATAATGATTTCTTGGGATTCAGGGAAAGGCCAAACCTCTGACACTTCTGGAAAACCTTCTTCAAATGGTAGCGGTGCTCTTTATCAGTCTTGGAAAAGACTGTTATGTTATCTAGGTAAATCACCACAAACTTATCTTTTTCCCCAATGAAGGCTATGTCCATGGCTCGCTGAAATGTGGCTCTTGCATTCATCAATCCGAAAGGCATCTTGGCATACGTGAATGTGCCCCAAGGAGTGGTGAAGGTTGTTTTCTCCCTGTCCTCAGGCATGACTGATATCTGATTGTAACTAGAAAATCCATCAATCATAGATATTCTAGATGCGCCAGTGACCTTCTGCAATATATGTTCCATGTTAGGCAGGGGATAATTGTCCTTCCTTGAACTTCTGTTCAGGTTCCAGAAATCGACACAGAGTTTGATTTCTCCATTCTTCTTCCTTACTAGGACCAAATTGGCTACCCAGTCGGAGTATCTCAAGGGGACAATGATTTGGGCATCCAGCAACTTCTTCACTTCCTTCTCCATGACAGGTAGCAGCATAGGATTTATCTGTCTCATCTTCTGCTTGAATGGCTTAGCCCCTTCTTTCAGTGGGATCTTGTGCTCAATGACTGACGTGTCATATGTCTTGAGGTCTTCATAAGTCCATGCAAACATGTCAGCAAAATCCCTCAGCAACTTAGTGTATTTGGCCCTCTTCTCCTCAGTCAAACTCCTTGACAACTTGACAAACTTGGGCTCCTCTGGTGTGCCTATGTTGCATTCAGCTGTGTTGGCATCATCACCTGAAACTATACCCTTTATTGCCACATCATTCCCATCAAACAACCTTTCTAATGGGATTAGTCCTCTTGGTATGTGGTTGCTTGGTAGTTGTATAATCTGGTGGTCAGCAATTTTATTCAAAAACTCCCCAGGATGATGGTCATCTTCCGTGTCAGGGTCCTCATCTATGTGAAATGCAGAAAAGTCATCAATGGATTGAAGAAACTTTTCGATCTCTTGATCATCCTCAAATACCTTCCAATGCTTGACATTGTCCGGTACAGAGGGTCTATATTTTATTTCAACATCGGACCCGATAGTGGGCAGCGCAGGAACTTCGAGCAGACTAGCTGTGAAAGCTAAAAAGTTGTCTGGGGCATTTTCTTCCCTTGGAATGAAAGAGATGTTAAAATCCAGGAAGAAATTATTCACAAGGTCCCATACCTCATTCCTGTAATTCCTGAGATGAGGATGCTTGGCTTGATAAACATTTTTTTACCTGCTGGACAATCAGTTCTGCATCCCCAAACACAATCATCTCCTTTATTCCCATCTCCCTTGTAGCTCTTAATCCCAGAACCAGAGCTTCATACTCTACCACATTGTTAGTGACTTCAAATTCCAGCTTGTATGACAGAGATATGGTCTCTTGATAAGGGGATATGAATACCACTCCGACACCTGCACCCATACTAGAAGAAGCTCCATCAAAGAACATCTTCCAAACAGAGGTAGTTGGAGGGGGAATCTCTCGATTAAGTACGGGTTTCTTTCTGATTTGCAAGGGGGCCTCAGGGATCTCAGTGACCTGTAACAAACTAGACCCTAAGTCAGTGGCAAGTGCAAATATGGGGTGATTAGTGGGGTTTGCTTCATCACTGACAATGTAGGCTAGCTGGGCTTCTCTGTACAATCTCCTATGTTCCCCTCCAAAGACTGGGATGGTGGCATATGTGAGATCCATCTGTAACGTCCCTCCAAGTATCTTAATCCAAGACCTTGACAACAACATGCCAAACTTGGGGGGAACATCAGCTACCACAATATCCATGACCATACTCTTCATGGGCAGCTAAAACAAAGAGACTACTAAGTCCTTTATGACCCCCAAACATTGCACCCTCCTGGAGTCGAAAGAATAGAGGTCATGATAATCTCGGGTGACTTCCAGTCCTAATTCTTCCATGACGGCTTTGGGCATGAGGTTGTGAGAGGCCCTTGAATCCATCAAACAATTGTACAGTACTTTGTCATGTATGTTCAGGGCAGTGTAGAAGGGAGGGGATGAGTCATCTCTGTCTTCTACCATGGGGCCTAGGACAACTGTTGGATTTTCATCTTGGAGGTTTATGAAGTCTGTGGAAGGGCATGAGGCTTCAGATTTCAAAAGGTCAGAGAAACACTTTTTGAATTCATCATGTTTGATTAGCTCAATGAGGGGCACAGGGATTTTGATCTTTTGAATCTCATGTTCGAAATTGAAAGAAGATGTAAGCTTTGGAATTTCTCTAATTTCAGGAACATGATTTTGGACAATGGGTGAGAGGGGTTGGGCCTTCTTACCTCTGTGACTATCTTATACCTCATTAGCAGGCTTCTCAACTCTAGTGGACTGCTCTGGAACATCAGGTACTGCCACCCTTTTGTCAGATCTCAGGTTATACCTACCTCGGCCACCACTAGCTTTGTCTCCTTTGCTCAATTCATTCAGTTGACTATTCATGAGAGACTCCTCATATGATGATTGGGTTAGATGAGGGAAAGGGGGAGTGACTTATAAACAGTGGATTTTAGGCTCAGGATCACCTGTTTCCCCTTCTTTTTCATCGGCCACAAAATTGTTCTGGAAGGGAGCCTGAATTCTTTGGTCGTCTCTGTCTCTTTCCTTCTCTCTGTGCATAGTTGGAGGAGCAAAATTATTTGGCCTTCTGAAACCTACTCTGTTCTTGGTGATCTTAGGGCCCTTGTTCATTTTTTTCCTTTCCACTTTCAATCTCTCCATCTTTTCTTTCAGAAATTTCATCACCTGGGTCAGCTCATTTACTTGAGGGTGAGGCAGCGATGGGCCAGAAGTTAAGGCTTCTGATTTTCCCTTCCTTCTGTTTGCATCAGCCTTGTTCCTCAGTTTGTCAGCTGCTAATATGTTGGATTCCACTTCTATAGCTGCATCTTGCATCTGAGCTAAGGAGTTGGCTCTTATTTCTCTTAATAAAAGACAGAAGTCAGGGTCAAATGCACCAGCATAGGAAATCTGAGCAGAGGCTTCAAAGGGCTTTACCTTTGTAGGAATCTTGTTATACATCTTATTGAATCTTTTGGAGAATTCTGAGACAAACTCTCCTTCCATCTTCTTTAGAGACCCAAAATCTGTCATATAATATATGTAATCTTTCCTGTCTCCCCACTGCCTCAGGAAAACATTATCCAGGGCTTCAATGCCAGCAATAGATCTAGGGGCCAATCCTCTAAACCATTTCCTCACCTCGCCATCCAGGATCTGGACAAAGACTCTCATCCAGACATCCTCATTTTCAATGTTCAGATTGTCTGCATAACTGTAAAAAGCAGCCAAGTGCTCTTCCACAGTTATGTCTCCCTCCCCAGTGAACTTGGGCATGTACTTTAAATAGTCTCCAGCAGGGAGAGGATTCATAGGATGGGGTAGGATTAAAGGAGCATATCTAGCAGTGACTATGGCATCCATTCTATTCGGAGGGGTATTAGCACCAGCCATAGGGATATTAGGTAGAGGAGAACTCGGAGGAGAAGGAGTGTGAACGGGAGATGTCGGAAAAGAGGCTCTCAAAGGAGACCACGGGGAAAACAGAGAGAGGTCTAAGAGACCTGAATGTGCAATAGTTTCTTTCTGTGAAACAATAGTAATAAAAGGAGGGGTGGTGAAACCTTCTGAGGCCTGAGTTCTTAACTGAGGTACAACTTCCAGGGAGGGGGGAGTGACAAGGATCTCTCCCTCTGATACTAGACCAGGAGGAGAAAACTTAGCAGGAACACTCCCAAAATTTAGAAAATGGGAAACCTCAGAGGGAGGGTGACTAGGAAGCTGAGAATAAGAAAATGGAGTTCTTACGGAAGGAGGTGGAGAAATACCTGATTCAGAGGCGAAGCATTCTCCTTGAGGATCCCTTCCTTTTCTAAGAATCACCTTCGGATTTTCTTCAGCTGTAGCCAAAGGCAGTTGTGGATGGGACCGCGTGTGTCTGCCACCGGAAGCCACAACTAATCCAACGGGTTCGCCGCAGTGGAGTCACCAGGTGCACAATAGCAATCTTCAAGTTATGATATCTGATGCACCTTTAGAATCAGTTTAATCTTTGTTGTTCAATCCCGGGGAAAATATTCAGCTTCATCCCCGGCAACGGCGCCAGAAATGTTGGAACCAGAAGTCACTCCTCGATTGCTTGCAGGAGCAGAGCCTGACACCCATCAGTTTAATGTCACGATTTGTTTAAAGGGGTGATCAAATGGAGGAAAACTCAGAGCAATATAATCTCAACTTAGAAACCAGGCCAGGCATGCATGAATGAGTGAGGTCTTGATAAACTTCAAACAGTGAGTTGTAATAAAGGGTGAGTAGGAGGAAGACTTGCATGAGAAGGGTGTGATGGTCTATCATAAACATCAGGTTCATAACAGACTGGAGAAGAAAGCATTCGAACGCAAGATCCTTTCACATTCAAACACAGAAAACTAGAGAATACAATAATGTCACAACAAATCCTTTATCATAACAAAATTGAAACAATCCACGCGAATCCTTCGATAATGGACTCTCTGGCATAAGATGAAACATAGATGGAAAAGAAGAACTCTCTGTCATAAAACAAGAAATCTAAAACACAGAGGCATAACCAGTAAACTAGAATGTTTGTTGAAACTTTACAGTCGGGAGCTTAGCTCTACCATCAATAGATACAAAAATGGCGAAAACGCCTTCATATACTCAAACTAACAATAGCCACAAAATCGAGACGTAACATTAAAATCTTTGTGTATGCATGGCTTCTAACAATCTGCAGCTGCAATCTTTGAATGGTCGTGCAACTTATGGCAGACGAGATCGATCTTCTGACAGTTTCATCGGTGAATCGATGTGCCTTTAATTCATTGTTGGACCTTCCCATTATGGCGGAGACGATGTCTAACCACCACCAACCGCTTCAATAACTGCTCCATCGGGATTGAGAATGGCCCAGCCAACTCGACACCTTTGGGATGTGGAGGGCCTCCTGCACTTCCACCTGGACTAACTGAATAGCTTGAAGGATGGGTATGGAGGCCAACGCGGAAGGTGGGGCTCGGCAACGGAGTGATGGGGTCGGACTGCAGGGGTGAAGTAAGAATGATGAGGTGTGAGAGAGGTGGTAGGGGATGACACATGGTGGAAGACAACAGGCGAAAGGGGAGGAATATGAGAGAAAATGGACTTGCTCTTTGGCAAGAGGCTGACGTGGAAAGGAGTGGGACACATGGAAAGCGACAGGTGGATGATGAGACGGGGAAAGGGCCACCTTGATGAAAGAGTGGAGGAGGACAAATGACATGACGGGAGAAGGGCCCACGCAGGCTAAACACAGAGAAGATGAGAATGATGGGATTTCCCAAGCACCATTGATCCAGGTGCGTCGATCTCGGCCGTCGGAAAGGTATGCCCCTGATTCTGGACCCCCCCCCCCACTTAAAGGTAGAAAGACAGGTGGGGTCCGAAATTCCATACACGCTGTTGATTTGGGCGCGTGAATCGCTGCCGCTCGGACTTGCTTGTCACTTACCTCCGGTGCATTAGCATTCAAAACTTAGGACAAGTGGGTTTTTAACCCATTCTTTTGCATTCTAGCCCCCCTTACAAGAAATATCGCTAACAATATGATACAATAATATGATTCTTTCCTATAAAGCTTGT
This sequence comes from Picea engelmannii, assembly GCA_009831015.1. NCBI lineage: Eukaryota > Viridiplantae > Streptophyta > Pinopsida > Pinales > Pinaceae > Picea > Picea engelmannii. Next base: position 1,035,177 of record ML780253.1, read on the forward strand.
TGTGTTTTATTGTATGATTCCTTGATCACATACATAGGTTTATATTGAGTTTATGCTATTACTATCACTTTGGTTGGTTGCATTCTTTTGCAGGTTCATCGTTGTATAAGCATTGGAATGGAGCTATGATGGCGATGGCGAGAGGAAGCGACATCTAAATGGTATGTCACCTATCCTTCTTTAGTTAGTAAATTCAATATCTAAAACTTAAGGAAAGCATCATGTTCTGCTGTGTTTTGTTCTAGATCTAGGTGGATCTAGGAAGATCAGTTAGTGTCTGCACCTACCGATTTGTCCGATAAAAATTTCATTTTTTAATGATAGATTTCTTATTTTAGTTTTATATAGATCTTGCTTGCTTAGTTGTTAGTCAATACATGCATTAGTTTAATTTTTTGTATGTCATTTTTTAATTATGTTTTCAAGCATTTTTCTTATCGTATTTTGAATTGTTAGAATAGGTATAGCATAGTTTCATTTTATGTAATTTCCTTTCCTAGAATTAAATTGCAATTATATTTCTTAGTTAATGGTTGAATCTAGTTTTTCTTATGTAGTATAGAAGTATAATGATGATCTCGTTATGTTGTTGATGGTTTATACATGAATACACAGGGTATTTAACATTGCTTTTTTCATGGCTAAATTCTCATTGGATTGTTTAATCCATACCTTTCACTTTGCTATTGAGATTAGTATTAAGCTTATACTGCTTGAATTGTCCTTTGTTGTCAAGTGCCATCGGGATATCATATGAAATCAGAGACATTCACACAACCACCAACATTATGTTTGAGTTTTCATAGATTTAAAATATAGTTTTCTTGCTTTCATATATTAAGAAATAGTTCTCTTTCTTTCATAGATTAAAAGAATTGTTTCCTATTTTCATACATCAGAAAAGATAGTTTCTTTCTTTCATAGTTTAAAAAGATAGTTTAATTGTTGATGTAGGATAGATAGTCTTTGTTTTGATAGACTAGATAGTAGTTTGCTTATCATAGGTTCAAGGTTAGTTGCTATTCTTTCTTGCTTTCAATTAAATAGATTTCCTTTCATGAATTAGAAATAGTTTTGAATTAAGAATCTAGTCCACTTGCCTCTTAGGCTAGATAGTTGTTCAATGAGAAGTTTTCATTTGATTATTTGCAGTAGAAGTTGGCTTAGAGTAGTTAGTTGTCTATTTGATTTAATAGGTTAGCTAGTTGTTCTGCTTAGTTGTCTATTTGCTTTAATAGGTTAGTTAGTTTTCTTTGCTTGCTTGTTTACTTGCTTTCGTAGGTTAGTTAGGTGTCTTTGCTTGCTTGTTTATTTATTTTCTTTCATAGGGTAGTTACTCATTGAATATAGGTTGGCAAGTTAAAATAGTTTGCTTTTGTCATTTGCTCATTGATATGCTTAAATAATTTCCTTTGCTTATTCTTATGAATTAGTTTGCTTCAAGTAGGATTTTTACTTGTTTTCTTAGAACTATCCATCAATCCTTGGCCCAAAAGTACTTAGGTTACCTAGTTTCAAGTTGCTTAGTAGGGTTTGCTCATTAGATGTTTTTTCTTGAGTATATTAACCTTAGATAGATACCTTCATTAGTTAGACTATACTCCTACCAACCCTTCTACCTTTGGCATATATTTTTCTACAACTCTAAGTTTACTTACCTCAGGTTGACAATTTAATTAAGGGTTTTTAGTGTGTTTTTAGTGAATATATAACACACATCAGTATGTATATATACATAAATAAATAAATAAAATATATTGTGCAAAAAATGAGACAAATGAAAATTTACATTCGAAAACTTAATGTAAACAAATACCTGGAACAATCATTGTCAACATTATGTGCTCCCTCATTATTAACATCCAAGGAGGAATTTTATTGTTGATAGAAAAAATAGGCCACATTGAGTAAGCAGACCGAAGCTCTCCAATTGTATTAACATCATTAGTTTCCAATGAAAGCCTAACATTACGAGGTTCATTTGTAAATTCTAGCCATTTTGCATCAATTTCCCTAAATGCATAACCATCTACAGGAGTTTGAAGAACCCCATCTTAAATTCTCTTTCATGCATGGTAATCCATAAACTGTGCTATGATTTTGCATTTGAACAGTCACTACAAGTGTGGAATTATGGGAATATACCAAAGAACCTTTTGAGGCACCATTTTTGTTACTTGATCACTTCAATATCTACTGATACCACATACTGGGCATTTTGTTTTCGACGCATGTTGTCCATAATATATAATATGATAATCAGGACATGCATCTATACTTGATACTCCATTCCAATGTATTTCATAATGGAATGTAAATATCGATATCTGTGAGGTTATAAAATATTTGATGAGGGTAAAAAAAATTCACCTAACAATCTAAAACATAAAAAATAACTAGCTAATGTAAAAAATAATAATTGTAAATATTGCATTTTTATTTTAGACATTAATTAACACTAAAAAAAGGGGAAAAATTCAACCTTTATGTAGATGTGATGAAACATATTACATACCTTAGGATCTATGTGATGCAGGAGCATCACCAACATCAAGCGAGCCAGTGCGAAAGCAAAGGACAGCTAGACAAGCCAGCACAAATTTTAAAATTACCTTGAAGTTCTTGCGCAATCTTAAATGAAGTCATTAAAGAAGAAGCGAACTTGTAAATGTAAACGGACCTTGAGCAATCTGCTCTCATCCTTAGTAGATAGAAGGAATTTAAAGTAGTTAATGTAGGTAGATATAATTTAATTCTATATTTGATAGTTTTAGAGCGCAAGAGGGAAACAAGATATAGACACCCTCATTGTGTATTGTAACATTATTATGAGCATAGAGAAAAGAGAAGCATAGAGTTGTGTAAGAACACCCATGTATAGATATTTGGATTAATAGAAAGGGTTTGATTCAAATTCATGGTTTTGTGTTTGTTCTCTGTATATTGATGTTGAATGATATGCTCATGAATGTTTGCTTCCTGTTATGAATTTGCTTTACATGCTGTGTATATGATTTCATGTTTGAGTTTGAATTCTGAAGGGAAGAAGGAATGAGTTTCAATTGTTTCTCTATATGAGCCAGAGTTCCTGCAAGGAGTGCAGTCGAATTGTCTGCAAGGAGTGCATTGACGAAGGGTTCAGATAGAGATAGATTTTGTTCTCATTCACTCTGAGGTGCAGATAGGCACAAGAGCCGTGCAAGGAATGCGCTGCCAAGTAAAGTTTCAGGGTTGTGAACCTAAGCGAACTGTTGAGAGACTGTTGCTGTAGGTGTGTGCAGAGTCGAAAGGATTCAACACTTGGAAGTGTTTGAAGGTTGCCACAAAGAATGTGTGCAAGAGTCTTTTCTAAGACTCAGAATTATAAGAAATCTCGGGAAGGATAAGGCCTTTGAAATTGTTGAAGGACAGTGCAAGGAAGCTGTGACTAGAAATTTGTAAGAAGCGTCGTAAGTTTGCGCCGCAGGTGGACGAGTTCCACGGAGGAACACTTAGTCATTCGTAGAAATCATCAGGAGGAATGGATCGTCAGAATTCTAAGAAGAGAATTTGCGAAGTTCTATGAGCCGTTAGATCTCAAAGAGAAGTAGGGGAGATACGGTGAAGGTATTCCCAAAAGGTTCGAAGCTCAGGAGGGGAAGGACCATAGATCTGAGCCACAAGGGCCATTGGATTTATGCGTGGATATTTATATCATGGTTTCATGGGAGGAAGTCCCATAAACACTGCAATGGGAATCATGAAATCGCAAAATGTGATATCCCGACGGCTAAGGGAACAGTGTGGGGCCACAGGAGTCAGCAAGGTGGATAGGTGGCACACCATTTCGGGGTTTCACGGTGAGAAGTCCCAAAACAATTGCATCAGGATTCGCGATATTGCGAAGTCTGAAATGCTAATGGAGTGAAGGACCATTGAAAGGACAACCACACAAGTGTGTCGGGGTTTCGGTAAATTGGGTTTCGAGAGTCAGTAAGACAGGTTGTTCGACATCGCGAGTGTCAAAATCGTGATAGAGAAAATCCTGAAAGGATGGAAGGAAAGGGTTAGCATTGACCATTTTCAGGTTTCATGGATTCGAGAAACCAACGCTCTACCTACGGATTAGTGAAAGTTAAAATTTTGATCTCCCAAGTATAAAGAGGGGATCCAGTGAGAATTGTTGTGGGTGTAGATTTCTCGATAGGGGAATAGAAGAGAATCAGAGTTCTTTGAGTCGTGTGAAAGGAAAGATCCTGTGTTGACGTAGACCTTTCGACCTATGGGTTGAGGGCATCGGCACCAGTTTGGTATCAGAGCACAGAAAGGTTCTTTGCTTGTTGTAGCAGAGAAGAAAGAAAATTCACCATGCTGCCAAGGAGAAGGGACAGACAGACACTTGATCCACCAGAGGAGAGGGAAATGTCGAGAAGAAGAGGCAGGCAGATGATAGATCCAGTTATGAAGAGAGAGATGTGTGTTCTATGAGCCAGACTTGAAGACATGGAGACAACGCAAAGACACACAGTCAGTGCAGGGGATCTCAGTGATTCTGAGAGTTAAATCGAGGTTGAACGTGAAGAAGAAGTTGCAGCTGAAGATGCATCAAATGAATGTTTGATCAGAGCTATTGCAAGGATGGGTGCAAGAGAAAATATGGACATTCCAATTTATGAGGGAAACTTGGATGCAGAGGGGCTTCTAGACTGGATTAGAGCTCTAGACACATACTTCGACTATGAAGATGTCGAAGAGGACAAGAAAGTCAAGCATGCTGTCACTAGATTGAAAGGACATGCAGCATTGTGGTGGGATGAACTACAAGATGATAGACGCTGCAAAGGCAAGAAAAAGATCAAAAGCTGGGAAAGAATGATTGCAAAGATGAAGGAGAAATTCATCCTCAGGGATTACCAAATTACTCTATTCATGAGAATGCAGAACCTGAGACAGAAGCTGATGACAGTGAAAGAATATACTGAGGAATTCTATAAACTGAACATCAGGGAAGGTCATCGGGAGAGTGATGATGAAAAGGTAGCCAGATACATGAATGTCATGAGATATGATATCTAGGATGAGATGAGCATGGTAACCATCCGAATGGTGGAAGATGCTTATCAGATGGCTCTGAAAGCTGAAGAGAAGCTGAGTCAAAAGCAGAGTTAGAGGGGTCGAGGCAGAAGTCATCCCAGAGGAAAATCAGTTGCCCAGGATAAATACCAGAAGCCCAAAGAGGATTGGAAAAAACCTCAGACTTGAAATGAGAAAGGCGGAACCTCACAGCGAGGGAAATATGTTGAATAGTGAGGGCAGCATACTGAGTAGGGAGGAGATTATGCTAACATCAACACTTTTCCTCATACTAGAGGTAGAGGAAGAGGAAGAGGTGGAGTAATCAAATGCTTCACATGTGGAAAGAATGGGCACAAGTCTTATGAGTTTCCAGATAAGAATAAAGAAGGTGTAGAAGCTCACATCGCCAAGGCATAGAGGCAGGATGTTGAGGCAGAGGACACTAAAGGTGGAAGATCATTGATGATACGAAAAGTCCTTTTGACACCCGAGAAGGAGGTGGAGAGTTCAGTCCAAAGGACCAGAATTTTTAGGACTGCTTGCAATACCAAGGACAGAGTATTCAAGGTCATTGTAAACAGTGGTAGCATGGATAATCTCGTTTCTATGGAGATGGTAGAAAAGCTGGAGCTGGAGACGACTGATCATCCAAGCCCATACAGAGTTTCATGGCTACAAAAACGACATCAGGTAACTATCACTAAACAATGTTTAGTTGAATTCACGATAGGAGGATATAATGATAAGATCTTGTGTGATGTCATTCCTATGGATTTTTGTCATCTATTGCTAGGTAGACCATGGCAATATGACAGGAATGTGATTCATGATGGGAGAATGAACACATACACCCTAGAGAAGAATGGGAGGACACACATGTTACTTCCAATTAAGGATAAGGAGGTGAAGTCAGAAGTAAGCAACACTGTACTTCTCATGAGTGGGAAGGAACTTATTATAGAGGTTAAGAAGAAGGAGGATCCAGAGCTCATTGTGGTCAGAAAGCCTAGAATTGTTTTGACCAACACCAGGGTAGATGATTTACCAGAAGAAGTTCAGGAACTGTTGGAAGAGTTCACTGACATCATAGTGGATGAATTACCTCGTTCATTACCACTAATCAGAAGTGTGAGTCATCATATTGATCTCATACCAGGATCTAGTTTACCAAACAAATCCGCGTACAGATTGACACCGCAAGAGAATGAAGAGGTTAAAAGGCAAGTCCAGGATTTGTTGGACAAAGGATTGGTCAGAGAAAGCTTGAGTCCATGTGTTGTTCCAATAGTACTCAGTCCGAAGAAAGACAGAGGTTGGAGGATGTGTATTGATTCAAGGGTGATTAATAAGATAACCTTCAGGTACAGATTTCCATTGCCAAGGATGAATGATCTGATGGATTGCTTGAGTGGAGCAAAGTATTTTTCAAAGATCGATTTGAAAAGCGGTTATCACCAGATCCGCATGAGAGAAGGTGATGAATGGAAGACAACATTCAAAACCAACGAAGGGTTGTATGATTGGTTTGTTATGCCATTTGGCTTAACAAATGCACCAAGTACCTTCATGAGATTGATGAACGAAGTCCTGAGGGAGTTCATCGAAAAAAATTTCATTGTGTATTTGGATGACATATTGGTTTACAGTAAAACAGTGGCAGAGCATCTGAATCATTTGGCTACAGTGATGTAGAGGTTACAATAGGAGAAGCTGTTGATAAATATGAAGAAATCCTCGTTCCTAAAGACATAGCTCATTTACTTGGGATTTGTTATTTTGACAAATGAGTTGAGGATGGATCCAGATAAGGTGGAGGTGATCAAGAATTGGCCATCACCGAAGGATATATTTGAGGTGAGAAGTTTTCACGGATTGGCTAGTTTTTACCGAAAGTTCATCAGGAATTTCAGTGGAATTAGTGCAGCGATGATGGACATAGTGAAGAAAAGACACAAGTATTTTCACTGGACAGAAGAGGCTGAAAGGATTTTTAATCTGTTGAAGAGGAAGATCATGGAACAACTAGTTTTGGTGTTGCCGGATTTCCGAAAAACATTTCAAGTGAAATGTGATGCAAGCGGATTTTCCATCAGGGAAGTCTTGAGTCAAGAAGATAGGCCAATAGCATACTTCAATGAGAAGCTAAATGAAGCAAAAGTGAAGTGCTCCACTTATGATAAAGAGTTTTATTCTATCATTCAGGCATTGAAGAAATGGAGACATTACTTGATCCTGAAAGAGTTTGTCTTATACAGTGATAATCATGCTGTAATGCCCCGTATTTTGACCTTAGGTAGTTAGAACATTGTTGTTTACTAATCTTGATAATTCAAAGTTTAGCATTTGTTTTGAGTCACTTAGACTTTGTTAGACATTGAGATGTGTACCTCTAGGCCTATTTGTTTGTTAC
>ML780253.1:1044367-1067995 GCA_009831015.1 Picea engelmannii
TCATCATGTTATTAAATTTATCATTGAGCAGATATAGAATAATGGTGTAAATGAAATTGGAATTATGTTAAAACGAAGTTGTTATTGTGTATGTGTTGGAATAAATTGTTAATTTCTTAGCATCCTACGGAGGGGTGCTACACATGCATTGCAGTTTGTGACTCAACAAGAAAAGTTGAATCAGAGGCATGTCAAATGGGTTGAGTATATGCATAATTTCACATTTGTGATAAAACATATTTCTGGTACTGCTAACAAAGTGGCTCATGCTTTGAGCAGGAAGTGTTTGTTGTTGCAGGAGTTCAAAGTCAAAACGTTGGGTTTTGATGATCTCAGAGACATGTAGGCAGATGATCCAGATTTTAAAGAGGTGTATGAAGCAGCTGAGAATATAGTTCTCGGGGATAGAAGCCCATGGGAAGAATACATGATCTAGGAAGGATTGTTGTTCAGGGGAAATCGACTGTGTATTCTGAAATGCTCCATGAGGGAGAACTTGCTGAAGGAGAAACACATTGGAGGATTGGCAGGGCACTTTGGTCATGACAAGACATTCGCAAAATTGAATGAGTCATATTTTTGGCCAGGAATGTGAGCAGATGTCAAGATATTTGTGGACAGATGCAGAATTTTCCAGCATTCAAAGGGAAGGAAGCATAATGCAGGGTTTTATCAACCATTGCCCATACCAGAAAGGTCGTGGGATGCAATCAGCGTGGATTTTGTATTGGGGTTGCCAAGAACACAAAGAGGTGTTGATTCGATCTTTGTGGTGGTGGATAGATTTTCCAATATGGCACACTTTATTCCATGCCAGAAAACCAGTGACACAACTCACATTGCGAACCTATTTTTCAAAGAAGTCATTCGACTTCATGGGTTGCCAAGGAGTATAGTTTCAGATCAAGACACCAAATTCATAGGGAATTTTTGGAGGACCTTATGGAAGAAGCTGGGAACTAACTTGTCGTATAGTTTATCTTATCATCCTCAGACGAATGGACAGACAAAAGTGGTAAACAAAAGTCTGGGAGACTTGCTGAGAAGCTTGGTAATAGAACACCATAGCCAGTGGGACAACATATTACCACAGGCAGAGTTTTCTTATAATGATTTGGTTAACAAGAGCACAGGTAAGAGTCCATTTCAGGTTGTCTATGGCATGCAACCGAGGGGAATTTTTGAGCTGATGGATTTAGAAAAAACTATGACTAGGAGCGCTAGTGCAGAATATTTCACAAAGGCGATGAAATAACTTCAGAATCAGGTGAAGGAGAGATTGCAGAGTTCAAGTCAAGAGTATAAGCACAGAGCATATCAACATAGAAGACAACTTCGGTTTGAAGTTGGTGACTTGATTCTGACACATTTTAGGAAGGAAAGGTTCCCAAGAGGAACATACAACAAGATGAAGATGAAGAAAATCGGGCCATGCAGGGTCTTGAAGAAATTTGGGATGAATGCTTATGAGATTGAATTACCCGATGGGATCGAAATTTCTCCAATATTCAATATCTCAGATTTATACCCATATAAAGCTGAGGAAATAGGGACTAGAGATGAACAACCAGTGATCTAGTGGACAAAGTAGATGCCAGTTGCAGATAAGCCACAGATGGAGCGTATACTGGATAAAAGAGTGAGCAAGAGGACCAAGCGAAAGCAATATTTTGAATATCTAGTCAAGTGGAAGAACCATCCAGTTGAATATGCCAGCTGGGAGACTGAAAAAAAAATCCAGAAGCATGGTCAGATCGTGCTTGAGCTCATGGATAGGATCCCATGAAAAATTTTCAAGCAAGGGAGTATGATGTAGGAGCATCACCAACATCAAGCGAGCCAGCGTGGAAGCGAAGGACAGCTAGACAAGCCAACACAAATTTTGAAATTACCTTGAAGTTGTTGTGCAATATTAAATGAATTCATTAAAGAAGAAACACACTTGTAAATGTAAACGGACCTTGAGTGATCCGGTCTCATCCTTAGTAGATAGAAGGAATTTAAAGTAGTTAATGCAGGTAGATAGAATTTAATTCTAGATTAGATAGTTTTAGAGCGCAAGAGGGAAACAAGATATAGACACCCTCATTGTGTATTGTAACATTATTATGAGCATAGAGAAAAGAGAAGTAGAGAGCTATGTAAGAACACCCATGTACAGATATTTGGATTAATAGAAAGGGTTTGATTCAAATTCATGGTTTTGTGTTTGTTCTCTGTTTATTGATGTTGAATGGTATGCTCATGAATGTTTGATTCCTGTTATGCATTTGCTTTACATGCTGTGTATATGATTTCATGTTTGAGTTTGAAGTTTGAAGGGAAGAACGAATGAGTTTCAATTGTTTCTCTATATGATCCAGAGTTCTTGCAAGGAGTGCAGTCGAATTGTCTGCAAGGAGTGCATTGACGAAGGGTTCAAATAGAGATAGATTTTGTTCTCATTCACTCTGAGGTGCAGACAGGCACAAGAGCCATGAAAGGAGTGCGCAGGCTGAGTAAAGTTTCAGGGTTGTGAACCTGAGTGAACTATTGAGAGACTGTTGCTGCAGGTGTGCACAGAGTTGAAAGGATTCAACACTCAGAAGTGTTTGGAGGTTGCCGCAAGGAGTGCATGCAAGAGTCTTTTCTAAGACTCAGAATTATAAGAAAGCTTAGGAAGGATAAGGCCTTTGAAATTGTTGAAGGATAGCGTAGGGAAGCTGTGACTGGAATTTTGTAAGAAGTGTCGTAAGTTTGCGTCGCAGGTGGACGAGTTCCGTGGAGGAACACTTGGTCATTCACAGAAATCATCAGGAGGAATGGATGGTCAGAATTATCTAAAGAGAATTCACGAAGTTTCGTGAGCCGTTAGATCTCACAGAGAAGCAGGGGAGATACAGTGAAGGTATTCCCAAAAGGTTTGAAGCTCAGGAGGGGCAGGACCATAGATCTGAGCCACAAGGGTCGTTGAATTTACGCGCGGATATTTGTATTAGGGTTTTGTGGGAGGAAGTCCCATAAACACTGCAACGGGAATCACAAAATCACAAAACGCAATATCTTGACGGCCAAGGGAACAGTGTGGGGCCACAGGAGTCAGTGAGGTGGACAGGTGGCACACCATTTTGAGGTTTCACGGCGAGAAGTCCCGAAACAATTGCATCAGGATTTGTGATATTGCGAAGTCCGAAATGCCGATGGAGTGAAGGACCGTTGAAAGGTCGACCACATGAGTGTGTCAGGGTTTTGGTAAATAGAGGTTCGGGAGTCGGTAATACAGGTTGTTCAACATCGCGAGTGCCAAAGTCGCGATAGAGAAAATCCTGAAAGGATGGAAGGAAAGGGTCAGCGTTGACTGTTGTCGGGTTTCGGGGGTTTGAGAGACCAACACTCGACCTACAGATTAGCGGAAGTGCGAATTCTGATCTCCCAAGTATAAAGAGGGGATCCAGTGAGAATTGTTGTGGGTGCAGATTTCTCGATAGGGGAATAGAAGAGCGTCAGAGTTCTTCGGGCCGTGTGAAAGGAAAGATCCTGTGTTGACGTAGACCTTTCGACCTACGAGTTGAGGGCGTCGGCACCACTATGTCATACACGTGTTCAAAAAATGATTCATAACCTTTAAGTTCACCAACAACAATGTAGTGGAGAGAAGATTTTCTCTTGACCCTTTATAAAGTCATTTATTTTCCTTTTCAATCAGAGGTTCATCATAAATACCATCACTATTGTCCCCATGATCCTCATCTGGATGACCGAATAAGTCTTGGATCATTTGATTTGTCCCATCATATTAAACTATGTTATTATTGTTATCTACTTCCATGGGATCATTAACTTGATCTTCATTATCTGCTTCATGCTCCTCATCTTGTACAACATAATTTCTACTACTACTTGGTGCTTTCTACAGAAAGTTAGGGGGAAACTCTAACTTTATAATTACAAAAAATCATGCAAAATTAGTGCATGTATAAAATAGTATAAAAGTTTGAGAATACAATCAATATTAAAAATAATAATAAATACATATATAGCTAGTTACCATGGGATGATATTCATTTGATCCCCCATCCATGTGCCCATATTTTCTACAATGTTTTTTAGTTGTTTCTATTAAAAATCTTTTGGGACATCTAGTACAACAATTTTTGCAAGGGAAATAACATTTACCGTCACCCTTTTCACCCTCTTTAATTGTTTTTCCACTAATGTTTTTTGACATTCTTCCCCACAGACATATACTGATGATAATATTATAAAATTGAGTGGTGTATAATAGAATATCTATTATATTTTTCTATTATAACATATGAAAAAAAAGATAGTTTTTTTTTCACCAAGAAGACCTTATACCATTTTTGAATCGTTGTTGTTATAGAAAACTTGTCACAACATCCCTAGAATGCAACATATTTATATATTTATAACAACACAATTCTAACGACAGTTGACCAAGTCAATGTTGAATTTGTCAAATATTGGGTGACTATTGGGGGGGGGACCTAGTGTCCACATCATCACAAGAGAGATGCATATTTGATGTCATCACTCTTGCGATGACCTTCAGAAGATGTTGTTGTTGCGACGGTTTGAAAATTGTGTCTCACGTGCAACAATATCAGGTAGGTTGGAGAAAAAACTTAAAATTCCCTCCGTCTTTCTATAGTGTGGCCAATTTTGTACATAACGTTTCAAGTATAATGTCACAATTTTTCCAATATGTAATAGTGGCCAAATCAAGGGCCTTTGTTACAATTGTGATGACAAATATTTTCCTGGGAACAAGTGTAAGGAATAAAATATTTTTATGGCCATATCTGAGGATGTTTCTAAATATGATGTCGAGGCTCCCACTATGGCATCACAGTAGGTTCCCCTAAGATCATCAGTTCCTATTGCATGGAAAATCTCCTAAAAAAAGGTTATTCTGGAATTATTGCACAACTCCATTCCATTCATGCCACTGAGACACCCTCTGTGCCACCAGACCTCCAATCTAACCTATCCAAACATCAAGTTGTTTTTTTCACTCCCTAGGGACTTCCTCCTTCTAGTGGTGTTCATGATAATTCCATTCCCCTTGTCCCTGAAATCCTTCCTCCCAATGTTCATCCCTATCATCATCCCTTTTCCCAGAAAAATGAAATTGAGAAAATTGTTCAAGAATTTCTCACCATAGGCATTATCCGTCCTAGTACGAGACCCCATTATTCTCTTGTATTAATGGTATGTAAGAAAGAATGATCTTAGCACATGTGTCCTGACTTTCACACCTTCAAAAAACTCACCATCAAACACAAATTTCCCATTTTTTTCATTGATGATCTCTTGGATGAATTGAGTGGTGTCCAATTCTTTACTAAACTTGATCTTCATTCTAGATACCATCAAATACGTATGAAGAGATAGACATTCCTAAGACTACATTTCAAACTCATGAGGGCCACTATGAGTTTTTGGTCATTCCCTTTGGCTTGTGTAATTCTCCCTCCACTTTCCAAAGCCTCATGAATCATGTCTTCCATCCTTTTCTCTATCATTTTGTCTTAGTTTTCTCTGATGATATTATCATATATAGTAAAACATGGACAACCCATCCTTCTCATGTGGATAAAGTTATACATCTACGCTCTGAGCACCAAATTTTCCTCAAACAATCTAAATGTGCTTTTGGAGCCTCAGAAGTCTAGTACTTGGGTCATATTGTTGGCAAGGAAGGTGTCAGGGTGGATCCTAAGAAGATTGAAGCTATGTAGGATTGGCCTTGCCCCAAAACTCTCAAAATCTTTCATGGTTTTCTAGGTTTAACATGATATTATTGAAAGTTTGTTAAGAATTATGGAAATATTATGACACCTCTCACTACTCTCCTTAAAAATAACTCCTTCACTTGGACTCCTGTAGTTAATCAAGCATTTCAAGCCTTGAAGGAAACTATATTCACCACTCCAGTCCTAGCCCTTCTTGATTTCAAAAAGACCTTTTTCCTAGAATGTGATGCTTCCATGAGAGGAATTGGAGCAGTCCTTATGCAAGATGGTCAGCCTTTGGCCTTTACCAGCAAACAAATGTCAGAGATAAATTTGGGCCAATCAATCTATGAAAAGGAAATGTTAGCTATTTTGCATGCAGTGGATCTATGTCACCCTTATCTATTGGGGGAATGGTTCCAAATTAATATATATCATTAAAGCCTCAATTAGTTTCTGGAGCAGTGACCTATTGATGTTTGGACAACATCGAGAAAACATTCTCTTAGAATAATAATTAATAATATAATTATTGATTATTAAATATCATATATAATAAGTAAACGATAATAATAAATAGTTTTTGATTATTCAAGGGATGCATCCTTTAATGGATGGTCACCATATGTTCCCTATATATGAAACAATAATTATTGTAATAATACATCGACCATATCTAATATGAATAAAAACCAACATGGTATCAGAGCAGGACTGGGATGACTCCCTCACGAGAGGGCCCAGGTAAATATGAATTATGAACCCCCACTTTATCATCTCATTGATCATAGACTTATCACGCTTGTATCGCTGCATTAAATTAGCAACCATGGCCATGTTCTCCATGCCTCATGGGACAACTAGACAATAGAGATATCTGGTTTGGTGAAGCGGCCAATGAAGTTCACCATGTCTGGGATGGTGAAGGCGTTTCCACCTCGAGAGCTTCCAATCACAATGGTGTCCGTGGGGAATCGGGGTAAGGAACTAACTCTGGTGAAACAAACGATTGGCTTCAACTGGAGAGTAGGTGGGATTTCCACCTTCATTTGGCATGGGGTTCAACTATGCGACATGCTCAAGAAATTTGGGATGATGTCCTAGAAGAAAGGGGACCTCTACATCTACTTTGATGGATCTAAAAACCTTGCTAGTGGGGGGGGTTATATTATGGGATAAGTATTTGTGTTTACATTACAATGGATCCCAAGCGTGATGTCATATTGGCTTACATGCAGAATGGAGAACTTCTACATCCAGACCATGGTTTTTTGGTGAGAATGATTGTCACTCGATTCATTGGAGGATGCATGATCAACTAGCTAAAGGGAATTTGGGTTACATCACAAGAGTTTGAAGGAGACTACCATTACCATGATAACCACCTTCTACCCTCCGATGTTGATGCTAAAAAGGATATTTAAGAAGGGTGGTTAACATTTAACCAAGTCGACTTTGGGTGGGATGAGATCCTCATTGCTTTCTCGGGTAATTGGCTCAAGATTATGTGATGCCCAATTGCATTTATGCTTCCCCCAGATACCAAGAGTGAAGTAATGATGGTCTTCTAAAACCTTGATAATGAATGTGTTGCATGAATAATGGAACTATCTTCCTATGTATAGACAATGAATTCTGCAAGGTTGTCTTCGGATGTATGGACAATGAGTTCAACGAGGCTTAGAGTAGAATCTAGGTTTAATCTGGGCATTGTCAATGCATAAAATTCAGATAGTGATGGAATGGAAAACATAAATAAAATAAGGTTAACATTGACCATTCAAGATAGATATAACTAAACAAAACTTTTAGGATTTTTTCTGTGAGACAAGTCGGTTCAGATTTGTGTATACGGGACATTCAATGTCCAAAGAACGATGACAAATATCATAAATCATTTCATTATTGAGAAGAATGGATACATCAGTGTGTTCCAGGGGAGAGTGGAGGAGCCAGTTCCATAGAGAGCAGTCCCAGAGGAGGGTCTTTGCTGACAAAGTAGAGAAGCTACTCTCAGTCTTAGTGCTTAGCAGTTATATATTCCCAAAGGGAGTAGTTGAAAAATATGAGAGGGAGTAGCTGCAGAGAGAGTGGAGGACCTACTCTCATAGTAAAGAGCAATATAATGCTTTGTAGTAAGCACACTAATTCATCTTGTGATTTGATAAGACTAATTTGTAGAAGAGAAAGTGTAACGGTGTGGTACAGTTGGATATGTATCAGAAAATGAAGAAACACTACGGAGATATACAGTTCTCACTAGGAAGAGAGTGCAGTTGACAGAAATCACACCAGAGGGTGTTGCCTCATCTTGAGATCAATCAAAATTCATGGAAGTAGACTTCTATAACACTCAGTACTGCAGAGGTAGAATATATTGTATCCAATTATGCAATTCATGGAAGTAGTGAGGCTTCAGAGGCTTCTTGTGTGATTTCATCTGAGAGATGGTACAGATGAAGCAGCCATGCTTCAGTACACAGATGAGAACAATGGTGTAGAATTCATCCTGACGTGCCTTAGATGGTGATATGAATGAACCAAGACATTGGTTTCACAAGGAAACCTCAATATGTCTTGTGATACATTGAGTCCATGAGGGAACCTTGATATGTATTAGACATTGGTTTCATGAGGAAACCTTTATATGTCAAATAAGGTCCAATATGACATTCTATTTTAGAGGGAGAAAATTGAGCCAATTGATCCCATTGATCCTATAGATCCAGTTAATGTTTCTAGAGATATTGTAGTAGGTTGGAAGATACTTGCATGGAGTCGTCAGAATCTGCAGGAGGCAGAAGGACATGCATCTCCTCATGGTACCATTCGAGAAAGAAATATACCTTAAATATATTCATGCTATGCCACAACTATGATCCACATCATTCATTTTGAGCCTTCATGTTATGAGGAGGAAACTAGTCATCCAGTATGGAGAGATGTCATGATGGAGGAGTATCAATCCATCATGAAGAATGATGTGTGGGATATTGTTTCGATACCTGAGGGGAAGTATGTAGTGACTTCCAAATGGATATACAAGATCAAACACATAGTTGACGAGAGCATCGAGAGGCACACAACAAAATTTGTTTCTAGAGGATTCATTCAGGTGGAGGGAATAGATTATGAGGAGACGTTTTCTCTTGTTGCTTGATACACTTCTATTCGGATGATTATTTCCCCTGCAACATCCATGGGTTAGAGAGTACATCAGATGGATGTAAAGACAACCTTTCTCAATGGAGATATTGAGGAAGAAGTATACATTGGGCATCCAAATGGTTTCGTGATACACGAGGAGTCTCATGTGTGCAGTTTGAAGATGGCCTTGTATGGACTCAAGCAACCAACTAGAGATTGGAATGCAAGGATTGATGGACCCCTGATGATTTTTGGGCTTCAAAAAAAGTGTTTTCGATCCCATCCTATACTACAAGACTATTAATGGTGAGTCCCTGATTTTGGTCCTCTATGTTCATGATTTATTCCTCACCGATAGCCTTATTGTTGAATGCAAGTATGCATTGGCCTCTAAGTTTGAAATGAAGGAACTTGTTATGAGGCACTACTTCTTGGGACTAGAGGTGTGTAAGAGAACCGATGATATATTCTTGAGTCAGGGGAAGTACACAGTTGAGATATTGAAGAAGTTTTGGATACTGAACTTGAAGCCCATGGCTACACCAATGGTGAAAAATCTGAAGAAACTAACTGTGTCTTCTTCCTATTTTGACGAAATTGATCTGACTCTGTACAAATAGCTAATTGGATAATTGATGTATATGGTTAACACCAGACCAAATGTTTTCTATGCAGTGAGTGCACTTAGCCAATTTATAAATTAGTCGAGATAGACACACTAGATTGGTATGAAGCATGTGTCTAGATACTTGTGAGGCAAAATTGGACATGGTATGAGATATAATTCTAGTATTGATATGATATGGAAGGAATATATTGACTCTGATTGGGCAGGGAGCATAGTGGAAAGAAAGAGAACCTTTGGGTGTTGCTTCACTTTGGGATCTTCCATGTTTTCCTGGTTCAGCAGGAAATGAACTTCTGTGGATTTGAGCACAAAAAAAGCAGAGTATATTTCATTAAGTATGACAATCCATGAAGCAGTGTAGCTTTGCAAGATCCTTGCAAATTTATTCGAATATGTGTTGGATTCCACCATGATTCATTATGGTAACCAAAGTTGTGTGAATATATATTATAATATAGTGTTTCATGTCAAATCAAACCACATTGAGATCAAGTACAATTACATCTGAGACATGGTGCAGAGGAAGTAAGTATTGATGCAGTACCTTCCTAGAGATGAGCAGGTTGTTGATGTTATTACCAAACTAGGATGAAGTTCAAGTACTTCCATGATAGACTTGGTTTTTTAGAGAATGCCTCCCTCGCTGAGAGGGAGTGTTGATGTTTTCATCTTCCTGAGACATTCTACAGATCGTACTCCTCTATGAATGAGTTGAGTTGATATGTGATGACACTTATCTGATAAGGGATAAGTGGGGCACTTATACAAGAAGGGATAAGTGTGTTTTGGATTATAGGCCAACGTCCCTTGTGGAGAGCACATGAGGACATGTCCCATGTGGAGAGCACATGAGGATATGTCAAGGGATTTGACCCTTGACGTCAAACACTATGCGAGTTGACCCTAGTGTTTCTAGAGGGTGTAGCCTCTAGAAATCCACATGGGAGTGCCATGTTTGACAAACATTCTCCAAATCATACTCCTTTATGAATTGAACTAAGTTGATATGTGAGGACACTTATTCGAGAAGGGATAAGTGAATTTGGGCTTATATCCCAGCATACCACATGGAGAGAACATGAGGACATGTCAAGCGAGTTAACCCTTGATGTCTAACACTATGGGGAGTTGAACCTAAGTGTTCCTAGAGGGAGTATCCTCTATAAGTCCACATGGGAGTTCCATGTGTGACAAACCTTTTTCTACTATGGTGGTTGTGTACCACTGGAGGATACTATGTGTCTCTGGACAATAGTTTTGTACTACTATAGAAAGATACCTCCCTATATAAGAGGGAGTGTTGATGTTTCAGCATCAGGCGAAACCTCTCCTAGATTGGGATGCAGACCAAGGGAGATAGAATACATTTATCATAAAGGTGCTCTTATGGTAAATGGGCCCAGATGTAGTCCTTCCTTGATCATGAAAAGGAATAATATGGACTCAAGGTGGTTGAAGTGATTTCCACGTGTCAGTTAGCATCAGGCTGACATTCACTCATAGGTGTGTACCTGTGGTGAATGATCCTAGTGTGGTCTTTGTCCTAGTCATGGTGATTTGACAAGGAATGATAAAGACTCAATATTCTATATGATATTACATGTGGACCCAGAGTGAGACTGATCTTAGAGAGATTTAATTGGCTCAGAGGGAGAGCCAGAGAAGGAGTTTCTCCTCAGTTCAGGTGGGAGAAATATGTCTGCCAAGACTGACAGATAATGCCTTTGAAGTTTGTATACTTCAAATACAAGATTGCCATGATGAAAAATGTATCCCTCATTGAGAGGGAGTGTTGATTTTTGGACAAAATTGGGAAGAGATTCTCTTAGAATAATAATTAATAATAGAATTATTGATTATTAAATATCATATATAATAAGTAAATGAAAATAATAAATAGTTATTGATTATTCAAGGGGCGCATCCTTTCATGGATGGTCACCATATGTTACCTATATATGGAACACTCATTATTGTAATAATACATCGATCATATCTCATATGAAGAAAAACCAACATGACTTTCCTCCCCGGAGCAACAAAAACATGTGACTAAGATATTTGGATATGATTATGAGATCATTTAAAACAAAGGAAAATAAAATGTGGTTGTTGACTCTCTTTAAAGAAAATATGAAAATGAAGGGTCCCTTTTTTCCCTCTTCTTCATTGTACCAAATTGGATCCAAGCTATTCACCAGGAATGGCTACAAGATCCCAAAATTTCACATATGATATAACAATTGCAATCCAATTCTCTAGTTTCCCCCGGGTAATCTTGGAATAATAATGAGCTTCTCTACAAAGGCCATTTTTATTTAAGTAAATAGTCACAACTTAAATCCACGATGATTTCTGAGCTTCATGCTACACCCACAGTTGGGCACTCAAGGTTTACCAAAACCTATGCCCAGGTCAAACATTTGTCTTTTGGGAATGGTATGAAATAAGATGTTCACACTTTTGTGGAAGAATGTGATGTTTGTCAATGAAACAAGGGAGAAAAAGTCAAATATCCTGGAAAACTATAACCTCTTATGATTCCACTCGCTATTTGGAGGTCCATCTCTATGGATTTTACTATGGGCTTACCTAAATCGAGAAATAAGTTAGCCATCATGGTGGTTGTTGATATTCTTTCTAAGTATGCTCATTTCTATGTTGTTCAACACCCATTTAATTCCTCCACCATGGCTCAACTTTTCATGGATCATGTCTTCAAGCTTCATGGCATGCCTCATTCTATTGTTTCTAATTGAGATCCTATTTTCACCAAAAAAATTTGGCAAGAACTATTCAGGATACAAGGAACCCAATTGCATCTCAGCACAACCTATCATCCCCAGACTGATGGTCAAATTAAAGTTGTCAACAAGTGTTTGGAAACACATTTGAGGTGTTTTGCATATGAAAGGAAAAATCAATGGGCTCAATGGTTACAAATAGTTGAATGGTGGTGCAAAACTTCTTACCATAAAACTAATCACATGACTCCTTTTGAAGTAGTATATGGAAAAAATCCACCTTTAGTTCTCTCATACGTACCAGGTGTCTCAAAAGTCCAGGCAGTTGACCAAATGATTATAGTTCAAGAGGCTATTCTTCGTACCCTCAAAGATAATTTGGTCATGGCTCAGAATCACATGAAGAAACAATTAGATCAAGGTCTCTCTAAATGTCAATTTTTTGAAGGATACCAGGTGTTTCTTTGAATGCAACCTTATAAGAAAAATTCATTCAAGTTCGACCATTGTCAGAAAATGGTGCCCAAATTTTATGTTCCTTATAAAGTTCTCAATCACATGGGACATGTGGCCTATCAGTTAGCTTTACCTAGTCATTCTAAACCCCATCCTATTTTTCATGTCTCCTTCTTAACGAAGGTGATTGGAACTAAGTTCCAAACTCAAACCAGCCTTCTCGCATTGGATGAAGAAGGCTCCATCTGGTTGCAGCCGCAAGACATTTTGTACCAACGTGAGAATTGTCTTCGTCAGTGCACCATCAAGGAAGTGTTAATCCAGTGGAAAGATACAGCTCCAACAGATGCCACCTGGGATCCAACTACCATTCTACAACAATTTCCTGATCTCAAGCCTTGAGGAAAAGGATGTTTTAAAGAGGGAGGGAATGTTAGGGACCTAACCTCCCTAACCCCTCATGTAGGTAGAATAATATGTTTCCATTTAATAAAGGACAATATTAATAAGTCCTAGCAATAAGGAAGCATAATTCAAATGTAAGAAGACCTAATAGAAGCTTCCACTTCTAGAAGGATATTCCTCTAGAATTTTCTTTTGGATAGATAGATTTAGTATAAATAGGAGTAGAGGGTATGATAAGTTTTGTATTGAGAATTATTGTAATAGAGAACTTCTCTACTAGAGGTTTCCCCCTCAAATAGGCAAGTGAACATTGTTGTGGTTTCATCTATTGTGTTGTTCCATTGTTATTCTTTGCAATATTTTTGTTTTCGACTATTATAATAGATATGGTACCTTACACTCTGAAAAGAAGGAGTGTCACTTGTACTTGGACCATATTGATGAACAAATTCATGATGTTTCATTGGCCAATAAAACTCATAATAAACATGTCAAATCCTAGTATGATAAATCTGTCCATCCTCATGTCATTTTAGAGGGTGAATTGGTCTTGGTCTACGATCATGACCATGATACATTAGGTGCAATAAAATTTTAATCCCTTTGGCATGGTCCCTACATCGTTAAACATGTCTTGAAAAGATATGCCTATGTGCTAGTCGACTATGATAGGAATCCACTTTCAAAGCCTTGCAATGGGCTCTACCTTAAAAATTATTATTCTTAGGAAAGTCAACCACATGATGCTTTGTACATAGGTGTGTTTTTGGTTTTGGAGTGGTATGATTTGTTTTTTATGTGTGTTACTTGTCTCAGTTCGTTGATTATTATGATTTATACTTGATTTTCATATTTCATGGTCCACCTTTGTCTATGTGGGATATGCCAATGGCACCAGTTGTAGTGCCCAGAATATAAATTTCATTTCTTAGGTGATCTTGTCTCCCACTGATGAGTTCACGAGTTTAGGGGGTGTTTACCTTGATGCTGTGTCCAATAACATCATGGATTATAGTGTTGTCATTGAAATTTTGTTTATCTCTCCCTTAGTATCCATTGTTTAGTTGTCAATATGTACTGTCAGCTTGTGGTCTCACAATTGAATCGCACCTATAGTGTTAGAAACTTTGTGTTGATACATAAGTATTTGAGGGCTCATCTTCTTGAACGCTACTTTGAGTACATCAAGTATTTTCATGTTCTAAGAGGATATAATACCTTGGCTAATTCGTTGGATAATTATGTGTTAGAATGGTATTTTTCTCATTTGTTAAGTAATTTAGAATGCATGTAGATAAAACATGGTTGAAAATCGCACTATTGGGCATTCATAAGTACAAGACAAACTAAGCATATGTATGTATAACATAAAATTTTGTTACATCCTTCAAAAAGAAGTGCATATACAAAATTGGGGCTCTATTGGCCTCCTGATACAAAATGTGTCGATTGGATAATTATCAAGTCTAGTACAAAATGGGGAAACTATCATCTATTTATCCCATTCATGAGTTTCATGATAACACAGCACCACCCGAGCCACCTTTCAGAGAAGTCAGTGAAAGGACCAGGATACTTCGATTGTGTGATGCTATAAGTGCGGTGACATATGTTCCATCGGCACGGGTGGGGGGGGGACTCTCATATTCAACACCCTCCAAGTTCCTCTTCACATCACTATGCTCCCAATTGTCATCACCTCCCACTCCCTCCAATGTCTCCTCATTGTTACTCTAACAAAAGGATTGGCCCCATCCATCTGGACTCTCCGGTCCTAGATCTGTGATAGCCAACACTGTTATGTCAATTACATTGAACTATATATATATATTTTTATTTTTATTTTTTTCAAAAAATCCAAAAACATTAAAAATAAAAAAATCCAAAAATAAAATCACAGAGAGGTCCCCACGCCTCTCCCAAGGGAAGCGAAAGCTATGGATCCTGTCTGCATTCCATACTCGCATACATAAAGTATTCTATCCATACTATCTGATGGTGCCACCATGAATCGAATCCAAGCTCATAGTGGTCTCCCATCCTTCCCCTAGGTTCTCTACCCATGTGTTTCACCCACTAAATCATTCTTGGATCTTACAAAATTGGGTTACCCATCACTATTTGGGGCCTCAACAATGGCACCCTTCCCATGAAAAAGGTTCTAATATGGATCCATACCCACATTTATTTTGATGTATATTCTTGCACCAGATTAGCTGAACTTTTATGTTTGCCAATACTTCCTTAGACCAGTTAAATATGGTGGGTTCCAAGCACATCAGTTCCACCTGCATGTTGGCCTTTGTCACATGATGTTGTGTTGTCGACCTTGGTACTCAGGTTATACTATAGAGGATGGTATTTAGCAAAAACTCAATGATATCCTGATTCGGATCTTTCCACTTGTCCTCTGTGACCTATATCGACAATATTTATCTATATAGTCCATGTTGGACCACTCATCTCCACCAGGCATATAGTCTACCCTCCATGGCATCTCCCCTATGATACTCTAGTGAAAAAATAAATATCATCTGCCTAAAGGTATAACACATTTCCCTCTACGATGAATCATTCCTACTTCTAGTTTTAATACCGTACTATATTATCCAATAAATATTCATGTGAGCCCAATAATGGACATTGAAAGAACTTCAACAATACAAATTTGTGGAGAGCTACTAGTGTGGGGGTATCTACCTAGGAACAAAATTCATATACCTCATGAGATCCCTCCTTCCATTCAATCATCCTTGTTTTTTCCTACAAAAACCTATTTAATATCACCATTAGTCAACATTTTTTTCCAATGCTAGCCACACCCCTTAAGATAACCCATTTCCCCCATGGCCCGGGATACCCAGGGCATATCTAGTGGTCATCATCGGCTTCCATGTAGGAAACTAGAGACATGTCATTGGATGCCATTGTTGACCCAAAAATCTTCTCTGGGCTCAACATGGTTTTTTTCATAGTCATTTCTCCACAAACATCCCTTGGTGCTATGGTTCCAGTCCAAGATAGTGGTGGAGGTCATAGTTCCTATGGCCTCTTCCCTTGAAAGAGTATTAGTTGGCTACCTTTAGGGGATTTTGAACCCTCCCAAATCTTTTCTTCCTCATGTAAATACTATTCAGTTCAGGTTTCATGAGCTAAGCATGCGGTTTACAAAAATTTTAATGTTGGCCCCCTTCACCTGCCACTAGGCGGGTCCCTTGGGGAAGGGGTCCTTTCGCAAAGGATAAGATGAAATATGGTCACAATTCGGGAAAAAAAATTCATCCATGTTTTATATATCAGGAAAATCTTTCCAAAGGGCTATAATGATCCCAATTTCGAGTCCGTATGACCTCGTACGGAGGACGCAAAGTTACCATCATCCGAATGGCCAAAACCAATAGTTGTGACTTCCTGGTCTAACTCGGTTCATATTATTGTTTCAAATGGAAAATAAAACCTATACATGGTGTAGGGAAGCACGATACCTTTCCAACGGTATATCCCGTGCTTGGTTTCGACCCCTAGTTGGTAAGAATGATCTTTCACAAGTTCATGACCAATTTCAGACACCTAATTGGTTGCAGTGATTTGGGGTTTAAAACGTATTGGTAAAGAGTTTTAAATCAGGGATTCCATGATTTCACACTATAATAGACTCATATAACTATCCAATGGCTCCTCATTTTCCGCGTTCTAACCTCGGATGCCCCGGTTAGAACTGTCACAAGTTGGTCAATTATTTTGGCCAAAGGGGGACAATCAGCTCGCATGAAAGGGTTTCATGATAGCTAAAACAATAATTAATTTCCCCAACACACAAATATATGGCCACTGCATTGAGGTACTTGTTGATACCTTTCTGAAGGTACCTCATTTTCCTCAATTGGATATCGTATGGTGATCTGTCGCCTTTCGCAAGAATGGGTGTCATGTGGGCCCACCAACAAGTCAAGGGTTTTTGGGCCAACAATTGTTACAAGATGAAATTGAGGGTTTAGGTGCAATTATTTCATATTGGTGATGGAATATTCTTGACGAACTCTTCGAGACATTTCCAATGACATTCCCTACGTCCAATTTCGAATCTGTCTCACCTGACAACTTTTTGTGGCTAATTCAACAACACCAAGGTCAAAGTCGAAGTCAAAGTCAAAATTTGACTTGCATAGTTTCAAGGAATATTAAAAAATAATTGGAAAAATTTATAAAAATATTTCAGAAATTATATAAAATGGAGGAGAAGACACGTAGCCTCCTCATGCAATTTTTAGGAAATTAGTTTTTTTTTTTTAAATGGAAAATACAAAACCTCCCCTTTCCCCTCTCTCAAGCCATTTTGGCATTTTGGCCAAGGGTAAGGGGAGCTCTGCAACATGCTTCCATGGCAACAGAAGGAGGTCTCCTGGCAACAGGTGTAGCTCTCCATCGGGCATTCATCCAACACCATGCAACAATATTCAGACATTGATCTAGGTAAACCCCCGTTTAGTCCTATTTCAATGAAAAAAATCTTACTGGGTGTGGTGAAATGTGTGCATAGAAGAGTGTTATTTATTCCTTTGGGATGTGTGTCTCAATACTGGTTCAGATTTCATGTCATGTTTGCTGGTTAAAGTTTTCTATTTTTTTAAATCTATTAATTTTGTGTGTGCAAAAGATGCAAAGGGGATGGGATTCGAACCCCTCTTGGGCACCAGGCCCAAGCCTCCATGACCCCTTTAGATATTTAAAACTTTTGAGTTGGGATGAAATTGGAATCCTCTACATGGCCATGTGCATGCCCTGACCTTTGAATCCCAACCCCCTCCCTTTTCATTTTCTCATATTTTCCCAAAAATGACCCAGAAATTGAATAGGAAGGGAAGGGGTTTGAACCCATGACCTCCTGTTCCTAAACTATGGGAAAAACCTACTTTGTCAAAAACAAAATCAAAAATAATTATTTTTTGGTGGTTGGCCACCAATCCACCACCCAGGCACCACCACCACCAAGTGTTGCTTCACCTTATCTAGATCATCCCTCCCTCTACGCATACCACAACACTCCACCACCACTCTCTCCCTCTCAACCCTCCATTCCCATGCACACCCCCAAACCCCCACATCTTCCTCCCTCCACCCTCCACTCCTCCCATTTTCACTCATAGACCCGCCAGCCACCACCCCCTCACCACCTCCACCTCTGCGCTATCCACCACCTTGGCCTCCATCCATTCTCTCACTTTTCATGCAAAATCTCCACCCCAACATGTCACCCCCTCTCCTCTCCTCCGCTCAGCCCTCTCCCAGCCTCCTCCATCCTTTCCACACAACCCAAAACCTCTATGTGAAAACCAACGAACCCACCACTCCTCCCCTTAGCTTCCACCTTCACGCGTGCACCAGTCCCAACCCTTCGTATAACCCACGCCCTCTCCACTCATGCATCCAACCCTTCCCTCTTCCCTTTCCCTCCACTCTTCCTCCCCTCCACCAAAATCCCTTGCTCCCCTCCACACACGAGCACCTCTACTCCACTACGCACATGTTGCCCACCTCCACTCCTCCTTCACCGCATGGGCATTTCCTCCCTATGTAGTCTCTTTTAATTTTTGGTTTAATTTTAATTTTAATCAAAAGTTTTAATTTTATTATGTGGAATTTCATACATATAAGTTTAATTTAGTTTTGAATTTTGGATATTATTATTATTTTTTTTAATTTAATTTTATTATATATATAAAAGATATATATTAATATTATATATATATATATATATATATATATATATTAGAAATATAATTTCATTTAAAATTATAATAAAATTAATAAATTTTATTTATTTGTTTAGACTATATATTAAAATTAAATTCCCTCCCCCCCTAAGGGTTACTGGACCATTTTAATGCTATAACTCTGCCATACAGAGGTGGATGTTCACCCGTGAATAGTCAAAATGATTGGGTCAAAGTTCAGAATCCATCCATGGAATTCACCTCTGCAAATTCAACCCATAATTCTAGTGGCATGTCCCAGAGCGACAAGGACTCATTATTGGCCCAACAAGCATGCGTCGGAAGGAGGC
Source organism: Picea engelmannii (assembly GCA_009831015.1). Classification (NCBI taxonomy): domain Eukaryota; kingdom Viridiplantae; phylum Streptophyta; class Pinopsida; order Pinales; family Pinaceae; genus Picea; species Picea engelmannii. The sequence goes on from ML780253.1 coordinate 1,063,547, forward strand.
CAAATTGGGTCGGGTGAGGAAAAACCATTTCAACTACAAGTAAGAAGGCCTGTAGAAGCCTGTAAAATATGTTGTCCATCCCATAATTTTTCCCCAATTACAAGTTTTTCCCTGATTAGTCTCTTGACCGGCTCCTTCCTGTGTAACTTTTTGGGGCCATATATTACTCATCCAGAGTCAGATTTGTGTCAAACGAAAGGATGCAGAAAGGTAGAAGACATATATATAGCATGGGAACAATCAATAACATTTTTGTGGTTGTTTTCTATAGGGGAAGATCCTCTAAAGGTTTATGGCCAGGGGGTCTCCTCACTGAAACAATCCCAAAGGGAAACATATAGGAAGCAAAGGGGGGGTATAATCAGGTCTTAAAAGTGCCTAAACATAGGGCATTTCCTTACTTAAAATGACCTAAGCCCAAAGGCCCATTTCCCTCCTAAGCATCTTAACAATTTACTCACACCTTGGGGCTTGATATTGATGAATTCGACAGTCATGGATGGCCTAGAACAGTCCTAAATCACCTCACCTACAACTGCAAAACATGGAAGTAATCAAAGAGCCTTTGGGGTGGCACAAATCCCAAGGAAAATGGTGATGTGGCAATTTGATTTTTTCATTTTATAAAAAATGACTTTTTGTAATATCTAGTCTTGCATAAGTTTGTTTTTGGCATGTATACATTATCACTAAATGGTCAAATCAAATCTGATTTGATTCCATTTTTGGAAAAGGTTAAATTTAGGATTAGATCCCTTTTGGATAAGATACCTTTTGGATAGGATTACTTTTTGGTGAAAAGAAAAATTAATTTAGGGTTGGTCCACTTGTCACTTTTCCAAAAGTGACAAGTGTCTTGTGACCTAACCCTAAGCCTTCACCTCTCCTTTATAAATAAGAGGGTTGGCATTATAAAAAGAAAAGGATGAATATAGTAACAAATCTCTCCTAAAATTTTCCAAGACTCTTTGTGTGTGTGATAGTTGTTATATTTTAGTTGTTGGATGTGTCACTTGTTGTTTAAGGGTTGATGGGTAGAAGTAAATTCTTGTTATGTTAGATATCTCTAGGAGGGATTGGTTAGCTAGGTGTTTGTTGTTGTTTTCTTGGGTTTAACTTGCTTTCTTTAATTTTTTAACAGCTTGGTTTAACTTGTTTGATGTGTTTTACTACAGATTTTCTGAAGTACTCAGTTATTTGTAGCTTTAGCTAGTGGCTCGGATTCCTAGGGCCCATTAGGAAAACCCTCAAATAGACCCCTTACTTGGTTGTTCATACTTTTTTTATTTCTCTTTTCATTCATGTATATTTCTGTTATGTTTTCCTACCATTAACCTTGTTGTCCCAAATAGGAAAATTGATTATTTTGATCAATTTTCCCCCACGCGACAACCATCTTAGTTGGTTGTTATATACCTTTTATGTGCAAATTTCAATTACAATGAATTCATTTTTTACATACATAAATACTAAAATTTTGTTGTTTTCCTGCAAGGACATAACCGGTCACCTACTATGCTTATCCTAAGCAGTTAAGGACCACCTAAAAACCTTCTTGAGGCAAAGGGGCCATCATGACAATGAAGAAAAACATCCAATTTTATCGGTAAATCTACCCAATCACTCTCATATTCACTTTATAGATCACTTGCACTCTTTCCAAAAATTTTGGCACACATACCAATGTTGATATGCCTAGTTTGTGTAGATAACTTGAGTAGTTTACTTGTGAATTTATTTTCATAAAATCTGATCTATACTTTCGTAGATAATCATCACAATTTCTGAATGTCAAACATTAAACTTCCAATCCCCATACAAGGAATTAGTTGGGGCTTTCATGCACATGGCGGTCTTGTCGCTCGCAAAGAGCCTCAACCAATTTATTTGGGTTGAATGGTGTAATCATTACTGGTAATTAGTTAATATTGTCATATTTTCATTGTATAATTTTTCATTCACTAATATACAAGTGACCACCCCTAAAGGGGCCATACAAAAATTGGCAAGCTAAATACATGCAAAAAGCCACAAAATACTTAAAAACACTTCAAGGGTCCACCCCATACACTAAAAAAAAACTTATACTATTTAGCTACATACATATACATATTATTTAGCTGTGAAATATATGTCACCTACCTATTTACTTGGTTTATGTAGATAGTTTTATATAGATTTCAAATTCAGTAACCAGGAGGCATGCTTGTGAGATCAAGACATGACCTTGCCATGTGGATGGGTTGGTGTTCCATTTCAAGAAATTTCAATTTTGTAGGAAACCAAGATTCAAAGCCAGGGAGTCTTCATCAGGAGCCCCTCAGAAATTGTCTAGTTAGTACAAGTCGAGTGGTATTTCCTTAGTACCACACGGTCAAGGAGTTGATTGGCTTAGCTTGGTTGGAATAATACTCTTCTTGGCTAAGCTCAGATAAAACTCCCTTTAGGGGGGTCTTGGGCCTCTTCCTTTTCACATGTATCCTTCTTCCATCCAAGAGGACTTAAGAGCCCGAAAGCGCTAGTGACAAGAAGTGGCTAATCCCTGCTTCTCTAAACTTCATGGGGCACTCTTCAACCTAACCACCATAGTCTGCTAGGACTACTCTTTTTTTACTAGTTGGCATGGTTCTAGGATGTGTTTTCCTGATTGGGATAACCTTCAAAATAGTGTGGTGGCCAAGGCATGTGTTAAAAAACTAAAAAATTCACCAATAAAATACTTTTAAAGTCAACCTTTTGTCAGTTCTGTTATCTCCCAAAATAGCACCGTCATTTTGGTCAGGTTTTATGGTGGATAGCATGGCTATTGATAGTTTCCTCAATTCATTGTTGAGTCTTTTTAGCTGCAAAACTTAGGTTTTGGTTTTGTCTTAAGAAAATAATTTGACCCATAAAGTCTTCTTTTCAAAATTTTCATTTTACACTTTCATCAGCTAACGTGTGTCCAAAAGTTGAGCGTGCGCTGTTGAAAGTGCATGCTTTCCACAGCTAAGGAACACTTTCCATAAGTCTTTGCACTGTTGAAAGTGGTGAATTTCAAAGGGTGCCAAAATCGATTTCTCGGATGGTGCGCTGTTGAAAGTGCATACTTTCCGCAGCTTTGGAGCAGTTTTTCAAAGGTCATGCACTGCTGAAAGTGCATGCTTTCCATAGCTAAGAAGTGATTTTTACAAAGAGGTGCGTTGTTGAAAGTGCATACTTTCCACAGCTAAGGAGTGCTTTTTACAAAGAGGTGCGATGTTGAAAGTGCATACTTTCCACAGCTAAGGAGTGCTTTTTACAAAGAGGCACGCTGTTGAAAGTGCATACTTTCCATAGCTATTGAAGCGGTTTTCACAAAGTCGTGCGCTGAGGAAAGTCAAGATTATCAATAGCTAACAGAGGCTATACTCCTAGGTTGGCAACATCAAATCAAATCTTTGGTTCCATATCAGACATTGTTCACAAAAGACCGTTTAGAGTTTTGAATTGCAAATGGAAAGAATGATACTTAAAATTGCAGGGAAATTTTCAATCCCTTCCCAAGCTCCAAATGAATATCTGAAAACACCATTGGATAGATTAGCTTCTCTAGATGTTGATCGACTATTCATACATGGAAAACGGATTTTTTATGACCGAGAAATTCGATTTTGAAAATCTGCCCGCTTTCAACAGCGCAAATCGATATTTTATGACCCATTAGCTGTTGAAAGTGGCGACTTTCCGCAGCTAAGGAGCTTTTTTTACGGGCTATGTGCTGTGGAAAGCCTATAACGGCTAGAATGTTACGATTTTCACCTAGATTTGGAATTTTCAAATTAAAAGCAGATGAAACCTTTTGAACTAGACAGGTGGTGAATTATTCCATCAAATCCAAAGGCTATTTTGGGAAAGACAAGTCAAAAGAGGAGTTTTTGACTAAGTTTTGGTTAGTTTGATGAAGAAAAATATCAGGACACTTTGCCACATCAACAAATTCGACTTAGTCTCTAATGGAGAGTCATCATTTAGCCTTGGGAGGCTGTTCTACACTACACCAACAATCAACAGAGAGAAATCTGGGATTGTCCTCATTTTGGGGAAGCATCCCACTTCTTTTGCAGCTGAATTTTGAGTTACTATTTTTAGTATATCTGATCCACATTTTTAGGATCTAAGAACATCTTGTAAAAGCTATAAAGCTACATTTTGAAGACTAATATGGGGGTTCGATTTTGGATAGAGTAATTTGCTATTGTACTCATACTTTTTATGTTAATACAGATCACAGGTTCCTTTCAATTTTGATGTCAGCTTTCCATCTTTCTTTCTGCACTATTATCTATGTTGTCAAGCTTTGAATGGCTGTTATCCCATTGTTTAGCTCATAGCCTGATAATAAGTTTCTTGATTGTCTCTTAGACCCTACATTGTACTGGTTTAGTTACAATCTGTTCTTCACCCACTTTAAAGTTATCTGCTGATTAA
>ML780253.1:1069009-1083079 GCA_009831015.1 Picea engelmannii
ATCTACTGTTGTAAGTTGTGATGAAGATCATATTTTTTCTTCTGAAAATTGTGAAGATGTTGAGCAGATTGACAAATTTGCAAGTGACAGTTTCAGATCTGCAAAGATTGAAGAGGACAGCCTACAATTTCCAGATTTGCAGGCACTGTCTAATCTTCAGCTAGAAAACGAGAATCATGATCAAGAATGTGTTGAATCTGCAGCACATGTTATGGGCATCCCACATTTTTCAGACTTGTAGACAAAGGCAAATTGCAGCACTTATGAAGAGAGTGATGGTGGCGAGGAACTGAACAGTCCAGATCAGCAGTCTATTGTATATGTTTCTCCAACAAATCTCTAGCAGCCTGCATTCAACAATGTGATTAGTAAAGGTAGTTTTCAGCATCTCTTCAATTTACAGTTGGAGCAGCAGTTCAAAGAGGTATTTCTTTCTGACATTTATGACCCCGTTGACAACTATTTCCAATCAATGAGCAGCAAGTGTGTTAAAGCATTTTGGTCAGAAGAAGATTGTCCTTATCATCTGCTACATGATATGGCTTCCTTTACTTTTTGGGTCTAGATCAAGGAAGTTATCAGTAAATCATCTCCTAACATGGCTTCATTGGAAGCACGACTTCACTTAATAAGAGCCAGTACTGTTGGTTTAGATGTAGGAGTAGACAGAAAAATAAGCTCTTCATACGAGCAGTTACATCTCTTTCAGTTTTGTTTAGTTCATGAATAAGAAAAGACACATTGAGTGTTGATGGAATTGCATTTTTAGAGGTAAAGTTCATTGCACCAGCAATATCTGCATGCGGTGCCCTTCCCCTGCCTGCTTGGCTTCCTGCACATGAAGAATCCACAGGGACATTCTCAGCTATTCTCAAATCAAAATCCTTAGGAATTTTGTCAACCAAAAGGTGGTTCAGTATCTGGTGATAATGAGAAACACGAGACATGTCATAGCACTACCTCACGCAGTGGCTCATCCTGGACTGGTGATCACATAACCAATCAGATTTTTCAATAGGCATGGTTTCTTCACTAGACTTGGCTATAGATTCTAATGAATCTGCTCCTCTGGTAAAGATGTGCGGGATTACCACTGTCCACGATGCAGTTCTTGCTGCCAAAGCAGGTGCCAAGTTCATAGGGATGATTCTATGGCCCAAATCAAAGAGATCGATGTCACTCAATGTTGCAAAAGAAATTTCAAAGGCTGCAAGGGAGCATGGAGCAGAGCCTGTGGGAGTTTTTTTTGAAGAGGATGCCAAGGAGATTGAACAAGCATGTGATGCAAATAACATTGCCTTTGTACAGCTACATGGAGATTGTGCACGCAGTGCCTTTCCAAATCTGGTACAACATCGCCACATCATTTATGTTTTGCATGCAGACAAAGATGGAGAACTTTTGACAAAACTCCCAAATGGGGAATACTCAGATTTAGTCGATTGGCTTTTGATTGACAACTTACAAGAAGTGAAGGAGGGCAGATTGTTACTGCATGACTGGCTTGTCATTTTCACAGCTCAATATAATGATGCCCACAAGATTGTTGAATGTGGGAAGCCCGGTACCATTGGTTCGCTTGATGTTGCATATTCACAGTTGGCCATCATCTATATACAGTGTATCCATTGTAATATCTGCAATAATGTCTTCGAACTCTAGTCCAGTGCACCTTAAAGCACATGTGCCAGTTCCTAATAGAGTTTGATGGTTATTATCTTGAAAGAGAACCCTGTATGGCTTGTGGCTGTCCAGAAGTGTCTTATACAGAATGAAGTTGGACAATCTAAAGTCTGAGACCAAGTTCACTGACAATCAAATTATTGTCAAAATGCACAGTGTCCATGTTGCAGTCGCTATGTAATAGATTAACATGGTATTTGTAGCAATTCCCACGAAAATGCGTATCAATGGAGACACCTGTCAGTCACTAGAAACATAATGTCATTCAAAGTTTGTTGCTCGTCGTATTCAACGCCCAAAGATAGAATACAAAGGTGGATCGATCATGATGAAAAGAGGGCTCTGTGGAGCTATTCCTGGTGTGTATCAGATCAATCTCATGATTCTCTCATGCAGGCATGCAAAATCAGTTCCAAATCCATTCAAGTGGCAGAGGATGGTCAAACTCCAGCTCATCATATAGGTTTGTCATTATTGGAGGTGGAAATGCTGCAGGATATGTTGTTTGAACGTTTGTCGAAAATGGAATGGCTAATGGGAAGCTCTGTATTGTTTCAAAAAAGAGTGTTGCTCCATACGAACGCCCAGATTTGACTAAAGCATATCTATTTCCACTGGATAAAAATCCTGCAAGATTGTCGGGAAGAAGAGATTGAATGACAGGCCTAGATATCTCAACACAAACACTTACAACTACCTCAGGTTGCAGCGGCAGGACATTTTGACAGGCGTTGGCATGATCCTGGGTCAACAACAGGTGAAATATGAAGTACTGTGTTTAGAATTCAAGCATTATATCAAGGATTCAAGGAGGAGGAATAGCTACTATTTTATGCAGAGGCTTGCTTCCTACTCTGGGAAACAGATCTGTAACCACGAGAATGTACTGCCCGCTCGAATGGTTACAAATGTTCACCATCAGGTTCTGGTTTAACTGTGAAATGATTATCTTTTGGTATCCATGGCAAATGTCGAAGGGGTGAACTACAACTTCATTTTAGTCCACAAGGCTAGATTCATATTGAAGAGAGATTTCTTGATGATACAAACAAGAGCAAGCTCTTAAATAGGCTTACTAGAAAGATGACTGCTTGTGTGCTAACTTTATTTGTTCGACATGCTGCTCTTGTAAGGCCTCTTTTAGAATTAGGAAAATTGTGGTTGACCAGGGATATGGCAGAGTTAGAATTGGTGGTTGGACAGAACTTGTTTCAGGTGGAACAGTTGGGTGCACCTTACCGGGCCCTTCGAACTTCAAAGCCCCCGTTCTTTCAGGAAACAACCAAACTTGGCAGCAGTCCTCTCCTACAAGATCTACCTCATAGTGTGGTCCTTCATCATCTTTATTCTCAAGTTCCAGATGAGTTGGAATCTCCTCTGTAGAGGACAAAATTGACACCTAAGCAATATTCGTTATGGTTGGATTCACAAGGAGAAGAGCAAATTTGGAAAGGTATCAAAGCTACTTTGGATGATTATGCTGCAAAGATTAGTGTCAGAGGAGATAAAGAATTCATCCCTGTATATCCTCTTATGCTACAATTAGGCTCCCCGCTGGCTCGAAATACTCCAAGATCTAAAGGATATTGATTGTCAAATGGTGCACTACAAGCTCTTTCTTCCAAATTAGACAGCGCAAAGAGATCTTTGGTAGATGCAGGTGGCTTTCCTGTTTTCATCAGTGAAATTTTAGTTCCTTCAAAGGAGTTTTTCTGTGGAGCACCTGTCCAAGCTTTGCAAGGAAATGCTATGGGTGCTTTAGCTAATATTTCCGGTGGTATGTCTTGTTTAGTGCATAGTCTTGGAGATAACATTAGAAGTTGTAGGAATGATGTTCAAGTTACTGATATAATTGGTGCTTTGACTTATGCATTGAAAAGTGTTTAATGAGCAAGGCTCTGTAGATTCAGTCAATGTAGTTGAATTAGAGAGTCTACTAATTAAGCAGCTCGAACCATCTATCTCTAGGCTCATGCAGAGATGTGTAGTTGAAGCCTTGTCTTGCTTGTATGACAATGCTTGCCTTCACAGAACTTTTTGTCATACAGAAGCAAAGAAATTGCTTGTTGGACTGGTAACTACAAGTCCTAGAAAGGTGCAGATCAAGGAGGCAGTGAGAACAATTTTCTTTTAAACTTGTTTCCAGATAACACTGGGATTGAGACTCCTCATCAGATTGCTAAACTGTCTTCAGGTCTCAACTTTGCATATCATGAAAAAAGAATAGAAAGTCCATTTAAATGGATTCATCACTTGGCAGGCATTGACTTTTTGCCCGAAGCTCCTCCATTTCTTGCTGATAACATATCTGGAATTGACAAACTGCAAAAGGCGCATCAACTTTGGCAGGGCTGAATATATATAGACAACTACATCCGTGAACTGTTTTGATGAATACCATATCTACATTTGGCTGTGGCTTACTGGCATCTGGGGTTGGCATTTGCTACTGGATCTATGGCTTTGCAAATATCTGTTACCATTCATTTTATCCTCCTTTTGTATATGTAACTTTTCTTGCAGGTCTTTTCCAGGAAGAAGATTTACACTTGAAGGATGTCTATTATTCTAAGCTAAAGGATTTTATGAGAAACTGCTGCAATAGAGTGCAAGACTAGGTTGTACGCATTGATCAACATGAGAAGTGAAGCCTGAGTAGCTTCACATGTTAGGGAAATAGAATAAGATAAATCAATCAGTCGCCAAGAAATTTAAGTGCAGAACAGAGCAGAGGGATATTCTTTTTGCACAGGTAATCAAGATTCATCAATTTTTTATTTTTGGGTAAGTTTATGTTTTCGATGGTTTAGGCGAGCCTGTGTGTGTGCTCATTAACCACCGAAAAAACTGAATGACTCCATGTCCAATGCTAAAGGCTACTGAAACTACTAGGTTATTGGAAACCTCGTAGGGAGGTTTCCATCCCAGTTGGAGCCAGATGTTATCTCCCAAAATAGCACCATCATTTTGGTCGGGTTTTATGGTGGATAGCATGGCTATTGATAGTTTCCTCAATTCATTGTTGAGTCTTTTTAGCTGCAAAACTTAGGTTTTGGTTTTGTCTTAAGAAAATAATTTGACCCATAAAGTCTTCTTTTCAAAATTTTCATTTTACACTTTCATCAGCTAATGTGTGTCCAAAAGTTGAGCGTGCGCTATTGAAAGTGCATGCTTTCCACAGCTAAGGAACAATTTCCATAAGTCTTTGCGCTGTTGAAAGTGGTGAATTTCAAAGGGTGCCAAAATCGGTTTCTCGGATGGTGCATTGTTGAAAGTGCATACTTTCCGCAGCTTTGGAGCGGTTTTTCATAGGTCATGCGCTGTTGAAAGTGCATGCTTTCCACAGCTAAGAAGTGTTTTTTACAAAGAGGCACACTGTTGAAAGTTCATACTTTCCACAACTAAGGAGTTCTTTTTACAAAGAGGCGCACTGTTGAAAGTGCATACTTTCCACAGCTAAGGAGTGCTTTTTACAAAGAGGCGCGCTGTTGAAAGTGCATACTTTCCACAGCTATTGAAGCAATTTTCACAAAGTCGCGTGCTGAGGAAAGTCAAGATTATCAACAGTTAACAGAGGCTATACTCCCAGGTTGGCAACATCAAATCAAATCTTTGGTTCCATATCAGACATTGTTCACAAAAGACCGTTTAGAGTTTTGAATTGCAAATGGAAAGAATGATACTTAAACTTTCAGGGAACTTTTCAATCCCTTCCCAAGATCAAAATGAAGATATGAAAACACCATTGGATAGATTATATTCTCTATATGTCTATCGACTATTCATACATGAAAAATGGATTTTTTATGACCGATAAATTCGATTTTGAAAATCTGCCTGCTTTCAACAGTGCAAATCGATATTTTATGACCCGTTAGCTGTTGAAAGTGGTGACTTTCCACAGCTAAGGAGCGTTTTTTATGGGCTATGTGCTGTGGAAATCCTGTAACGGCCAGAATGTTACGATTTTTGCCCAGATATGGAATTTTCAAATTAAAAGAAGATGAAACCTTTTGAACTAGACAGGTGGTGAATTATTCCATCAAATCCAAAGGCTATTTTGGGAAAGACAAGTCAAAAGAGGAGTTTTTGACTAAGTTTTGGTTAGTTTGATGAAGCAAAATATCAGGACACTTTGCCACATCAACAAATTTGACTTGGTCTCTAATGGAGAGTCATCATTTAGCCTTGGGAGGCTGTTCTACACTACACCAACAATCAACAGAGAGAAATCTGGGATTGTCCTCATTTTGGGGAAGCATCCCACTTCTTTTGCAGCTGAATTTTGAGTTACTATTTTTAGTATATATTATCCACATTTTTAGGATCTAAGAACATCTTGTAAAAGCTATAAAGCTACATTTTGAAGACTAATATTGGGGTTCGATTTTGGATAGAGTAATTTTCTATTGTACTCAGACTTTTTATGTTAATACAGATCACAGGTTCCTTTCAATTTTGATGTCAGCTTTCCATGTTTCTTTCTGCACTATTATCTGTGTTTTCAAGATTTGAATGGCTGTTATCCCATTGTTTATCTCATAGCCTGATAATAAGTTTCTCGATTGTCTCTTAGACCCTACATTGTACTGGTTTAGTTACAATCTGTTCTTCACCCACTTTAAAGTTATCTGCTGATTAATCAATCTTTGAGAGCATTGTCTATTTGTTTATCATTTTCATGTTTGAATGCCATAAGCTGAATTGAGTTATCCCATTGATCCACATTTACAAAATACAAAAACATTCATTTCTTAAGTTACCAAGCACCTTTGGTCTGCAACCACAAAGGGTTTCTTGGAGTGATAACAAGTTCACCCTTCACCCTTCCCTTATATCATAGCTGTAACAACTTATAAAGAGGTCATTCATACCCTTTTACAACCCCCTTTTTTATTTAACGATCTTCCAAGATCACTTCTCGGGTCACCCTAGGGGGTATCAAGGCATTATGGGCTTGTTTCCCTGTCTTAAAAATATTCAAACATCTTTTTGTTCACAATTTACAACCCTTTAAAAGGAATTGGATGTAGATTTTAAGCTCACGTTTCACCCTTGTTTTGCACTCTTTCACTTAAGGCATCCATTGGTTAATTGTCCAGGACATTGGTTTACCCTGGAGACCCATTCTGGGCCATTTTCCAATGCTTTAAGGGAGTGAACAACTTGTTTTTCTCTCTTTTTAGTTCACTGTCCAAAAAAACAGTGATCTTATTTTCATCCTACTATCCATAATTTTCACCCCCCAGGCCATTTTGGCCATCCAAGAAGCTGAGGGAGGACAACACCCAAGGTGGGTGGTCTTGAGAAAGACTTATTGTAAGTCTTTCACCTCTCCTTTTTCCCCTTCATTACTGCCTCAGGCGAAGGACCACTTGAGGTGCAGGTAACCTCTGCATCGTGTCGAGCTATCAAAAATGTTGTAACTGGATTCATAGCTGGATAAGTCAGATCTATCCCAACATACATATTTTTCTTATAAAACATCCCTTTTTCTGGCGACCATATTGGGGAGATTGCAAACCTCTTTAAATTTGTTTGTATCCCAATCTTATACTGGGAATTGGACCCAAATTCTTTGTGGTCCTTTTCCCACTTGTTGACAAAATTTTGTGGAAAGGTCTTTCAGTAACCCTTTGGAATTTTCTTTGGTTCTTGTTATAGTTTAGTTCCCTTGTAGTTTTCATTACATATGGGAGCCATAAATACCATCAAGTTTTCCTTTCCTTTTACCTTATCATTCTTAGATTCTACTTGTTCAAACTCATGTGGGAAGTTAAAAATCTGTCATACCTTACCTTCCACTTTGAGAAGAACGAAAAAAAATATTTTTTTATAGTTGGGTTAATCTGCATCATGTTAGAAAGAGTAGGATTGTTGGTGTGATACATATATTGTACTCAAAGTACTTACGTGATCTCCTTGCAAGCTGGCAGGGAGGAAGTATCCTAAGACTAGGGAAATAGTGTCCCCTAGGAATAAAAGAAGTCAAAGTTCGTGAAAGAAAACAAGTAGTGAGACACATACACCTGGGAAACCAAGGAAACTCATTACCCCTTCCATGCAATTTGAGTCACCCTCTTCCTCTTCTCCTATTCAAATCCCCTTACTAAAGCAATATGTAGTCAATCCAACAATAATTACTAATCCTCCAGTTGTTCCTCCTATCATTCCAACAACTGTTGTCATTCCTCTCATAGTTGTACCAATGGCAATGCCATGGCCACCCTAGACCCCTTTGAGGTTGACCATACCCCCTCATGACATACCTTCATATGCCCCAAACAGGCTTCCTAAGTTTAGTGGCACTGGTACATTCAGTGTGGAATAACATATACAAAACTTCTATGATGCATTAGCTCTTATGGACATAACAATTCCCGATGTCATCATTAGACTCTTTGTAAGAACCTTTGAGGGTGAGGAAGTGAGATGGTATCACTTTCTTCCCAATTATGTTATCCCATATTGGGACACTATGATCCAAAAATTCAAGAAAAATTTCCAAGGGGCAGATGATGTGGCTTCCCTACTCAGGGATTTCACAACCATATTCATCCATGAGGGTGAGCAAATCTGAAATTTTAATCAACACTTTACCTTGACCTTGAATAGGATCCCAACTACTTCCCAACCATCTGGGATCAATTTCTTCCATTATTACATGACCACTATGAATCTGAATGTAAAGTATATATTGGAAGATAAATAAATACAAACTTTAGATGTGACCAAGGTTAGCACCCTGGAATTTGAAAGAAACATGGAGGAATCCAGTATGATTCCCTTTCCTTTAGAGTATGCCCATTTTAACAGGAGGTCTAGGATTAAGGTACCTTGAAATGAGGGTCCTCGGTATGAACCTCTTCCTACCCAAACTTCAAGGATTGAAGAAAGGAAAAGTTCAAAAACACTCAAGTTGTTAATGAACATGAAAAACCAAATACTTTCCCTTAATCGAAAAGTGAATGACTTGCAGTTTTCTTCTTCTGCAAAGCCAAGACCTCCTTTCCCTCCTACTCCTCCTCCTAGGAAACATGCTACTGAAGTGGATTGGAGTCATTTTTTCCAAGACTTCCATGAACCCGAGCATTGTTACTAGTATACACGTTACATGGAATTTTCTAAAACTTGGATCCTCTTGTGTTCGGGAGATTTGTTGTAGAAACTAGGAGTCAGGCCCTTAAAACCACTCCATAAGGAATAAAGGGGACCAAGACCGATCCCAAGGACAATGAAAAAGGCAAACTTCCTACGAATGGTAGATTACCCTCCCCTCCAAGTAACAGGGTTCCATGGACACCAAACAAGGTAAATTTGCCTAATAATCCACCACCCTGCTTCCCAACACTGGTACCTTACAACTTTGTTGAATATCTAGTGAAGTTTCCCTCCCACATGACATTATTAGATGCTCTTAGAACACCTACTTAGTTTTAAAACCTTTCATGTGTTCTACAAGCACCCCCTACTCCATGAATAGAACAAAGAGCTCCTCTTTCCAAAGAGTCCTCTTCCCAACCTAAGGAAGCTTATGATGTTATTGATTTAGACCCTGGGGTTCCTCTTTTTTATATATCACCTTTAATTTCTTATTTTTTGTTCCATAATTGTGTCTGTGACAAAGGAGCAAGGCACCATTTCATGCCCTTTCGATTCATGAGAAGACTGGGTCTTGAATACACTCACCCATGTAAAGATTTGTTAGCTTTGGATTCAAGGACTGTAGAAACCATTGGTTACATCAAGGACTTATCCATTACTTATGACCAAGCTCTGGAGGTAAGCATGCTCATAAAAATGATCGTAGTAGATATACCTGAAGCATATGGCATGATTTTAGGGAGGGAGTGGTCCACCAAAGTAAAAAAGGGTCGTTACTTCATGGAGGGAACCCACTTCACCTTTCTTTATAAGGGTGTTGAAGTTGTCATTAGGAGGGAACCAAAATATTGAAAGCAGGTTGTACCTTCTTCCTACAATACAAAACATGTGTCTTTTCAAGATACATGTATGGGTATGTATACTGTGTTATCTAAGGAATATGCACATGTCCCTCTTTCTGAGTTGGAAGAAATGGTGTGGAGTATGGATTTTGACGGTGCTAAATCGAAGTACATATCTGGGGCTGGGGTCCTTTTGGGTGATTCCAAGGGAAAGGAAATCCCTTTCTCTTTTCAATTAGAATTCCATAACACTGATAAGATGGATGAATATGAAGCATTAATTCAAGGCCTCCAAAATGCCTTAGACTTAGGAATTATCCATTTGTTGGTAAGCGAGGATTCTGAAGTGGTTGTGAATCAGATTAGAGATAAATATTTATTTGATAACCCACGTCTCAAACAATACCACTGAAGGGCTAAGGAACTTATTGACAGGTTCTTATCTTTCAACATTCAAGCCTTACCTAGGGCCGCAAACCACGTAGCTGATACTTTGGCCTTGGTTGGTTCTTTCTTCACTTTGGATTTCATAAGGTCTATCGAAGATATAAAGGTCCAAATTTTACATAGACCAGTGTTACCAGATAATGTTGACTCTTGGCAAGTTTTTGATACTGATGAAAAAATCTATAGATTCCTTCAAAAAAAGGAGTAACTTGAAGATTTACATATCATCCATGAGTTGGAAGAGGAAACCAGGAACATAATCCAATTGAAGACAAATATGATTTCCCCTAGTTTGTCCATATTGGAATTCATGTTTGATTCCAATGATGATACTACTTCTACACCTAGTATTGATAGTGAATCTGTTAGGAAGGTACGAGAAGCCATCCCTATTAACTTGGGAACTAAGAAACATCCAAAACTAGTCTATATAGGTTCGTAGTGTTCCCCTTCTGAGATCGCTCAATTCACAGAACTCTTGACAGAGTTCAAGGATGTTTTGTCTTGGTCCTACGATGATCTCAATGTTTTTGATATGCAGGAGATAGTCCATGCCATACCCATAATCCCTGATTCAAAACCTTACAGGAAGAGACAAAGAAATAACAACCCTTCTTTGGAACAAACAATTAAAGATGAATTGGACAAGATGGAAGCATCTAGGGTCATATACCATGTCTTCTACTCACAATGGGTATCTAATTTGGTTCTCGTTAGGAAGAAAACTGGTGATATTCGTTTGTGTTTCGACTTTCGACATTTGAATAGGGTGTCCCTTAAAGACAACTATCTCGTCCCACCAATGTAAGAGATCCTCCAACAAGTCTTTGGGTCTCAAATGATGTCCCTTTTAGATGTTTTCTTAGTTTACAATCAAATATCCCTCAAGCCTTCTGACAGTCACAAAAACACCTTCACTACTCATTGGGGCACATATGCATATAACAAGATGCATTTTGGCTTGATTAATGCTGGGAAAAACTTTCAACATGCCATGGCCATTGCTTTCAAAGGCTTATTGGGTAAGATCATTTTTTTCTACTTCAACGATCTCATGGTATTTTCCAAAGAACGAAGTAGTCATTTTGATCACCTCAGGCAGGTTCTTCTTAGATGTCATAAGTTTGGCATATCTTTGTTTCCTAAGAAGACCATTTTCAGTGTTATGGAGGGAAACTTTTTGGGTCACATCGTCTCTCGAGAAGGTGTCAAAGTTGATCCCAAGAGAGTGGTAGAAATAAAAAAGATGCCCTTACCTACTAATAAAAAAGAAATGCAATCTTTCTTTGGAAAGATAAACTTCTTGAGACACTTCATTCCTGATTTTTCTCAAGTAGTCAAACCTCTAAATCAGTTTATGAAGAAGGACATTCGGTTAAAATGGGACCCCCCTACCCATTAGGATTTTGAATCCATTAATAAATCCATTGCTTCTGCCCCTCTGTTGATCAGTCCTAATCCCTATAAAGACTTTGTCATGTGCACTAATTCATTAGAGGAGACGATTTTTGCAATTCTATTGCAAAAGGATCATGAAGAAAATATTAGGCCAATTACCTTCATAAGCCAAAATTTGAAGACACACCAACTGAACTATTATACAATAGAGAAACATGGTTATTCTTTTTATAAATCCTTGGAGAAATTTTGACATTACATACAAGGCCACAAAATTCAGGTTTTTATGCCTACGTCTCTCTTAGTCACTGCCTTGAATCAAACCGAATTGCATAGTAAGTGGTCCAAATGGATCATGCACATGAAAGAGTATGACTTGGAAATTAAACCGATGAAAACCATAAGGGGGATGGGGCTGGCTGAATTTCTAACCCAATCCCATCCCTCGGTCATAGCTAAACCACCTCAAGTAGATGAATTGATTACTTTCGAAGAACTAGTTAATGTAACTGAGTTAGCCTCACAACCATGGTACAAACCTATCATATATTTCTTGATCAATGGTGTGTGCCCACCAGACATGGATACTAAAGACAAATGAACACTTCATTTACAATTTATCTAGTATGTTTTACAAGACCAAATCCTTTACTGAAGAAATCTTGATGGGGTTTTTTCACGATACTTGACTCCTGACCAAGCCCAAATGGCACTTGAAAAATTCCATTATGGGGTTTGTGGAGATCACTTTTCAGCCAAAACCACTGCAAAAAAATTTTTACATGCAGGTTACATTTGGCCTTAACTTCACAAAGATGCCCATTTACTAGTTCAAAAATGTGAATCTTGCCAACGCTTCACTGGGAAGAAAAAGTTAGTTTCCTTGCCTCTTAGGCCTATTGAAGTCTAATTACATTTCATGAGATGGGGCATGGAATTTATTGGGCAATTTTCATCGCCTTCCAACATTGGTCACATATTCATCTAAACAGTACAAACTACTTTACAAAGTGGGCTGAAGCAATTGCTCTTAGTAATGCCATGAGTTAACATGTGTTAGAATTTGTTGAACGTAACATTTTATCTTGTTTTCGAACCCCTGCTAAGATATTAACTGATAATGGATCATCTTTCATGTCTAATGTCATGCTCCACCTTAGTGTTACATATGGCATCCAACTTTTTCGATATTCCACCTATTACCCCCAAGGTAATGGATTGGTTGAATCAACAAATAAAAATCTGATTCGGATCCTTAACAGGATAGTCAAGGATAAAAAGTATGATTGGCACACAAAGCTAAACTGTTCTTTATGGGCTAATCGTACAACCCCTAATATAGCAATGGGTCAAAGTACTTACACTCTAGTTGATCAGGGGATCAAATTTTGCTCAATTTTCAAAGTGCTTGGAATGCGACGAAAATAGTGTCATTGTGTCCGTCTCGTTTTCCTGATTCCGGTGGTATATTTACTTTCGCAAACGGAGTCCGTATGGAGGAGATATCGCGATTTGACCGCCAAGCCAAACAGGGAAAAATTTGGGATGTTGACTGTACCTGTCCGTACAGTCCATACGCCCATGTGGAGGGTCGTACCATCATGATGACATGGCATATTGATGATGTGGCACATTTTGGTTGGATGTTCGTTGACCAGTAGCATGATGACACGTGTCCGTTTGGGCGAATTATGTGAGGACACGTGGCCCAACCCAAGGGCGCCACGTGTCGCTCATTTGTTGGGCATTATTTTCATATGTAAAAGTTTATGGGGAGTCCGCGGGGTTTGACCCCTGGACCTTCCCCTTTGCAAAGCCTTTGTAACACTCCACTAGCCAACTTTCCATCACATGTTCCTTGTTTGAAAGGCGGGAAACATTGTATTTACATTTGCATTTGTGTTATGTTGGAAAGGGGGGTCGGGCCGGGGCTTAGCCCCGACCCGTGGCTATATGTAAACATATATGTGACCATAGCATAAAATTTTGACGTGCGTGTTTATTGTTTGGATTGCAATGTATTACATTGCATATATGTATACCATATTACATTTAAAAATGCGCGCGGGGTATTATAACCTTTGGTTAATACATATGAACCCGTGGTTTGGTCGGTGTGTAACCGCGTGGGAGTTTTAAAATGGTCAAACGAATTTTACGCCCAGCCTATGGTCACGTGAGAAATATGACCCAGTGCCAAGGCGGTTAGGGGCTGGAGGCACCCTAACCGTTCTACGATTTGTACCGGTGCGCGGTTGCATACGGGACTGGTTTCTTTACGCTTAAATGAGCGTGTGTGCCAAGTTTGGAGAACAAGGGTGCGAATTGTAGAACCAGAGACAACATAATTGAAGGGGAGAACTTCAAGGAGGCTATCTTCTTCATTTTTCGACCGTTTCAGGTGCCGAAAGAGCCTAGACAGTGGTTTTGCGACGTTGTGGAGCCATTGGAGAAGTCAGTTTGTCAATTTGAGCACTGTAAGACATGTTTTTAAGCACTTTGAGAAATTTAATATAAAAGATCCATTTGGAGGCTGGACCAGGAGATGTAGCCCAGAGTGGGGTGAACTCCTTTATCAAGTTGTTGTGTTTATGTC
>ML780254.1:0-28993 GCA_009831015.1 Picea engelmannii
CAGAGAAGAAATAGATCTACTGAAGGTTCTGTAAAATTCTACCAGGAGGGCATTGAGCGAGTGCAAAGAGTGCACCAGAGAACTCCATTTTGAGTTTTGAGGAAAGGGAAGTGTCGAAGAGAAGACACTCACAGAATGTTGAAAACTCTATGGAGAAAGGCTCTGCAAGGTGTGCATCGAGTCGAATAACGCAAGGAGGTGTGAATCATTTCTTTGCAAGAAATACTTCAAATTGAGTTATCCGAAAACTCAGTAGCACAAGGATTGTGCGAATAAGAACTTGTCTAAAGTTCTTAAGCTCAGAAGGAATAACGCAAGGAGTGCGCTCAGAGTGAACTTGTCTCAAGTTTAGAAACTCGGGAGGAATAATGCATTTGTGCACAGAGAAGTAGCCGAGAGGAGCAGAAGATTGAGAAACCTTTCAAGGTTTTTGAGTTGACCAAGCTCAGGACGGATAGTGCAGTTGTGTGCAGGGACCCTGCAAGGAGTGTAGAGGTCGAGAAACCTTTGAGGTTTTAGAGTCAACAAAGCTCAGGAGGGACAACATCCTTAGAATATAGGCGAGGGCTGAGGATACAAGCTTCACAACAAAGACGAAGGCCGAGGCCTTTTTGGGAACAATAAATCTTCCAAGGGGAAGGAAGAAGCATGAGTTCAGGAGAGCACAACTACCATTGATTTAGGCATTGGAGAAAAGATCTGGACCACTTAGTTTCATGTCTAGGCAACAGGAGGAGAAAGCGCAGGAGAACAGACCTAGGCTGTCAGATCTAGCGCAGGGGACCGATACCCATCGGATCCAGGAGAAGGTGCACGAGGTTTAACCCTCGTATATGAAAAGGTGAGGAATCGTCAACAGTGACGTCAGCAATCAATGTCACTCCAGGAGTACATCCTATTATCACTCCAAGAGTCACTCAAGGTTGTAGGTTGAGTAAGATTGGTAACTTAATCAAATGTTTAATAAAATATATAAAATTGGATCAGAAATGGATAACTCACTCACTCACTCAAGATACATGCATATATCTAGACAAGATAAGGCTCTCAAAAGGTACGATCAGATGGTTTTAAACTCATATGGGTGGAGAACATTCACTATACTGGAAAGATAATGTATATTGAATATATAGATGAAAGGTTGACTATAATAAAGAAGAATACTTATATTTTTGCCTACCAATGCAATGATTAAAATACATTAATCAATCACCGTGTAAACAAAACATATGAATATGAAATTCAATATAAGTAAAAGAAAATAAGAATGGACAAAAGTATGAATAATAACAATGAGAGAAACTTATGATTCCAACATATATAATATCAAAGTCTTTACAAGCAAAGAGTGTGTAAAGCTCTCCAAAATAGAACCCGTTGTTTTGCTCTTTGCTCCTTTTTATACATACATAATATGATTATCTATATACAAAATGAATGGATGTCATAACCACTTCACCCATCTTTAGATATTTGAAAATATCCAACTCAAATCCAAATTTTTGAGGTGGCTGAAAAATACAAACTATCAAATTTATGGAAAATGATGATCAAAGATTCACCTATATGTCCCGAATACAAACAACTGTTGGAAAAATTAGAGAGGTTTTTGAAGAGGAGCTCATGCTTGTGAAAAAAATCTCTCACTTTCCAAAAATACCTTTCCATATCATCAAAATATATCTCCAAAAAAGATGACTAAAACAGGAAAACACAGATTTCTAAAATCTAGTCATATTCCTACAATCTAGGATTTTATCCCTAGAATGTTTCCATTGAGGAAACACAGTGCCACTTGCATGATTTGATGGGGGATGATCTTATATTCAAATATATGTGTCCACCTTGACCCAAAAATCCTCTTTCCAAGTCGAATTTTGACCTCATCCATGTTGAAAGTTTGAAGAGTTGGTAGCGCAATACACAGGAAAAACACAGTTTGCGCTACAAACTCTTGTAGGTGATTGTTTTCAACAATTTTGTCTAAAATCCTTTTAAAACCTGAAATGAATGCTGGAAAATGTTTCTTTAATACCTGAACTTTGACTTCATAACATATTAAATGTTGCAATATATCATACTTAATCATTTAAACTTCTCCTTACTTCATTTTACAAAAAGGTTTATGCCAAAATGCAATATTCCAAGTTCTTTAGACAAACACTCAATGCGTCTTGAATTGTTGCTTGGAAGATGAATACCATACACCCTGAAGAGAACCATTTTCCATACTGTCATTGTAAAGATATCCCTCTTTGACAAATTCCATCAATAAACTCTAAAAATAGAGTATGCTGGTGATATGCATTTTTTTTAATGTATTTAGCACTTGCTAGGGTTTTTGATCTTCAACACAAACTGATAAAATGTTCCTCTATGATGCTAGCATATGCATCTTCCTCTCTTTCTCCAGATGATGCCCTTTTATATTTTGACAAAACCTCCAGCATCCTATGCGCTTGAAGGAGTCCACATGATTAGAGTTTTTTCTCAATAAGAGTAGTATTAGTAGGTTCAAACCTAACCATAGAGCTTGACCTCTTCATGGGAATAGGGTATTTCCTTGGATCCATTTGATATCCAAGCACCTACTGCAAATAATTCTGCACATAAGAAAATTAGAGCAAAAACCCCTAAGGACAAAACTTTTGTGGTTCCCAGAAAACGTTTACAATACTTCTTTGATGGTGAACTGCAGCTTTAGAAGAGGATCTCAAGACTTGATGATGATTTAAGAACCTTGAAAAACTTTCTGATATACCTTTTTCACTTCAAAAGTATTCAAATCCAAAAGAAAAAAAAATTCACGAGTTGGTAGCGCACTTAGTTTTAAAATAGCACTTTGCGCTACCAACTTGTCATAATGAGGAATTATTTCAAATGGACATCCCTTTGTGATTTTAAGTGAAATGATGGATCATTATGGACCATAAATGACTGAAACAACTTGTTATTGGCCCTAAAACAATTTCATGACTCAATTAACCACCTAAGACTCGAAATAAATAAAACAATTATTTGGGAGCTAACACATCCTTCGGGGATATACGATTTCTCCTACCTACAAAAATGCTCGAAATTCCAAAATCCAAAGTCACGAACTAATGCTGGTCGTTGAAATAATATCCTCCAGGATATCTCATGACCCTTAGATCAAGTGCAATGGGAAGATAGAGTAAGCATGAATCACAAAGTAATGCTGACCGTTGATCTACTTTGGGAGCATTCTCGACCGGTGATCAAGCACAAAAGAAGAATAGTGTAAGAAAGAGATGTTAACTAACAACAAGCGGTCACTGTCGTTTTACGACTTATTCAGTATGCAAACCTCTAGAGGAATTGAACTACTTCAGAGTTCTAGTAACCCAGATTCCCAGAGTGCCGAAGCTCCAAAATAAGATTTGACCATCCATGATCGAGAACAAAAGAAGAATAGTGTAATAAAGAGATGTTAATTGACAACAAGTGGTCATTGTCGTTGTATGACTTATTCGGTAGGAAAACCTCTAGAGGAATTGAACTACTTCAGAGTTCTAGTAACCTAGATTCCCAGAGTGTCGAAGCTCCGAAATAAGATCTGACCATCCATGATCGAGAACAAAAGAAGAATAGTGTAAGAAAGAGATGTTAACTGACAACAAGTGGTCATTGTCATTTTATGACTTATTCGGTAGGAAAACCTCTAGAGGAATTGAACTACTTTAGAGTTATAGTAACCTCGATTCCCAGAGTGCCGAAGCTCCGAAATAAGATCTGACCATCCATGATCGAGATCCAAAAGTGAAAAATTAACATGCATGAATATTAACTTGGTGGAGGCAACACACAATGATATGGACCGTTGAATTTTATGGACACACGTCTACTCAAGATTACATTGCACAGTGGCCAAAGTGTTAAAGATCCACTATGTTGAAAGAGCATGGATCGAAGATCTCAACTCATGATTAAGTTTTGATCATCAATTTTTTTGAAGCCTCTGGGTAAGACAAGATCGTTCATTCAACGAAAGATTCAAATCAACCGTTCGATATACTAGTGAATAGAGTATACAAATTCAACGAAATTTACTCTGGAAGGATTCAAGGTTTGCAAAGTCCAATAATCTCAAATACCAGGAGAGCTGGAGTTCCTGTTGGATTAAGTCTAACCGTCCTAGCTCTTGGTCATGTGAAGGTTCTTAAAGAAATTCAAGGGTCAAGTTCAATAACTACACATAAAAAATAAGTTAAGGCCTTGGTTCTTAGCCTAAGGGCGTATGAAAAATATGTCAACAAAGAGTACTCATATGTACTTCTATGAAGTTTACTTCGGGAAGTATTACTATGATAAAATGCAAGAAGGCTGAAGTTTGGAGGAATTGGGTCCAACATTGGTCTCGTGATAGAGGAATAAGGGTGAAATAAGAGGCACTATGAACATCACTTAAAATGGATAAGCCCATGGTTTTGAGCCTGCGGTCATTTGAACATTGGGTTGAAGGAAGCACCTCATACAGATTTCATTTATGTAAACAACTTAAGGTTTGTAGAGTAATTCGACAGAGAATTAACACCATAACAATACAGAGAATCGATAAAATTTTGAATATGATCTGTTGGGGAACTAAGGATGCAACAAAATAATGAGAATGATATAATGAGTCGATCCATATCTGTGATCAACTCACGATGACAAAGTTTGAATCAATATTAGTTAGTTAAATGAAGAGGTGCAATGGTTCATGTCAAAAAGACACATTGGTTCAATCCTATATCATTTGAAATACTATATAAACCAGAAGTGGTGGTGAATCTATGAGTGTCTTGGTGGATTAAATATATGTATATATAATGGATTGAATGGAATTTCATTCTATCAGGTTGGTGCCTGTTTACAAGATCAGTCTTGTTATGAGGGTTGGATTCCTCACATCTTAGTTGGATCTGAGCTCAACAAGCTGGGTCTTATTATGAGGGTTGGATTCCTCATTTCTCAGTTGGATTTGAGATTCAGTTGAATTTGAAGATATTAAAAGATTGATTTTATTTGTATTCATTCAAAGTTAGATAAATAACAAAAATATATTTTATCTACTTCATACAATTTTTGTTATACATGTTTATGAATTATTAATTGAGATGCATATATATTATTCAATTAATTCAGTTAATCTATGAGAGTGTGAAAAGCAGTCAAAGTTTCATACATTGATTCACCCCCCCTCTCAGTGTCAAGTGTATATTTCAACAATTGGTATCAGAGCAGGTGCCTTCAACACAATTTAAACACTGGAAGGTAGATTCTGAAGAAATTAGTGGACAAATGGCTCTCTCCACAAATGAAGCTCCCTTATTTGATGGAGCATACTACTCTTCATGGAGGGAAGGAATAAAATGGTATATAAATTCAAGAGGATCTGGTGTTTTGGATTTAGTAGTATCTAAATCTTGGTATTGAACTACCTCAAAGAACAAAACCAAATTTGCAAAAGAAGCAAAGAAAAACAATTCAATAACATTAAAGGCAATCCAGAATGGACTGTCAGACCAAGCCAAAGAAAATATAGGACATTGCACCTCTGCTAAAGTACTATGGCTCCAACTAGAGAATTATTATCAAAATAAAGAACAAAACAAAGAAATGGATAATTCCAATCAGTTTATAGAAAAAAAACAAAGAAACTGAGAAATCCAATCAGATTAAAGAACAAAAATCAGAAATGGATAAATCAAATTAGATTGAAGAACAAAATACAGATAAAGAGAATTCTGATCAAAATAAAGACCAAAATACAGAAGAGGACAATAGCATCAAAGAATTGATGCAAACCTCAATCATCAACATAGAAGACTACTACATCAAGGAATTGATGAATAACTCAATATTCACTAAAGAAAAATGATTAGATTTTAAAAATGATGTTATAACTACATTTGAAGTGATTAGTATGGAACCAACAAATGGTCTATATATTGAAGTTACTAAGGATGTTCTTGACCAACTTGAATACACAGTTATTTGCACTTTTGAAGAGTGGGATAAAATTCAAAAGAAAGATATATTTCTACTACAACAGTTAGATCAATCTAACCATGAAGAGCATGAACAAAAGATTTAGCTAAAAATATTGAAGATCGAAGATTTAGCTAAAAAGATTGAAGATCGAAGTTTCTAATATAACAGAAGAAATGAAGACAAATGATAAGAAAATCAAAGAAGTACTAAAAGAGACAAAATAAATGGTCATATGTCTAAAAAATCAACGTCATATGTCTAAAGAAGCCTATAAGATCCAATTAACTAAAAGAGAAGAATCATGTCACATGTTGGAATTGGAAATTATTAACGTCAAAGAGATAAGTGAAAGTACTAACTCAACTCTAATGATTCAAATTGAAGAAGCTAAGAAAAATTAAGAAGCACATAAGGTCCAATTAAATAAAAAGGAAGAATCATGCCACAGGTTGGAATTGGAAGCCATCAACCTCAAAATGATTCAGATAGAAAACAAGGAAGAAATCAAAAGATTGAAGAATGAAGTTGTTGATCAAACAAAATATATGGAAGATTTAAGGACATATGACAAAACTAATAACTGTACATAAGTCTTGGATGATACAAAAGAGACAATCATCAATCTAAAGACTCAAATTGAAGGAGCTAAGGAAAAAGAAGAATCCTTGAAGATTCAGTTGACTAAAAAGGAAGAAACATGTCACATGATGGAAATGGAAGTTATCAACCTCAAAAAGAAGAATGAAAAGACAAAAACAATTGTCAAATTCCAGAACAACTCAGCTATCCTAGATAAGATCTAGAATAGTCAAATACCAACTGATGACAAAACTGGTCTTGGAAACAATAAGAAAGAAGAATGCGGCAAATGGAGCACCATTCAAAAACATGATAAAGGATCATACTCCTCAAGAGAAAAAGGTACAGTCAAAAACCTAAAACAAACTATGAAATTTGTCAAGGAAGTGTTGACGCTTGAATCCATTAAGACTGAAACCACAACCTCACGAGGATATAAATCCCCCATGCATTTTTTTAGAGGTGGTACTCCTCTTTTACTTCAGATTTTTGTGGGACTTTGGGTCTTCAAAATATGGGACTTTGCAGAAGTCCATCGTGGTAATCAAAGAAAAATAAAATAACAAGAAATAAAATGTTTTTTTTTTGTTTAAAGAAGGTTCCTGAGAAAGGACAAAGAATCACACATTTTATACATTAAAGAAAAATAAGAAAAATTTCCTCACATCCATCATAGTTTAACTAAATATTTCTGATCACATAAAAATAAAAAGAAGATGGTCCGAATGCATAAGATAACTTTAACAGAGTGGAAACATGGGCAACTCAAATAAAGATAATGACAGAGCAAACTCATATAATTTATATTCTGAAATCAGGGTTACAAAGTACAATCGAGATTGTTCCCAAAGTAGCTCTCTTGAAATTTCTAAAAAAATATATTGTCTGTTACATATTCTTTGAAATTTAAAATGCATTTGTCTTAAAGAATGGGATTGGGGCTCCTGTGGACCATAAAGCAAATAAATACAAGAAATAAGCACGTAGAAGGAGGATGGTGGGAGAAAGTAGAACAAAAAGACATGGAAAGAAGAAAATGAGAAGTTGTCAGTCCTCGGTTAGACCTTTCTAGTGAAAGAGGTGGAATAATTGGATGAAGGAACTGATAAATAAAGAAAGATATGATCAGTGTAAACCTACTATGATGGTCTCTCCTGCTTTTCACTTGCTTACTGATGTTATTTTATCATTTTCATCAATGGTTATAGGAACCATCTCAACTGTTTATTTCCCTTCATTGGTCAGTTTATCGATATCTTTCTTGAAGCATTCTTTGATGTAACTTTTCATTGGTGCTACGTTGATTTCATGCCGGATTTTGATGTTGATCAACTCACCCTCCAAGTCTCTCAGATCAAGGGAAATGTCATGTAATGCTTCTCCAATATCCTGATTTTTCACAGAGTAGTCATGTTAGTCCTTAACCTTGTTTTTTACTGTTTGGCTATCCTTGGTCCCATTTCTACCCATTTTCCATGATTTTTTTTGTTAAACTCTATTTTTCCCTTCTTGGCTTGAAAGATTATTTTAAATCTTTTTATGCACATTTTAATTGTTTTTAAGTTTTCAAATATTAGTATATGATATGAAATATTTATATCACATCTCTTGTCCTTTCCTCGTTTGAATTTTCAAATTTTGTCTAAGTGGAAAGGGTGCTACAAGAATAACTCTATTGTTGCAGTGCTAGGAGTAATGATAGTTCTGCATGTGCCACCTTACCCAGATCGTGTTCTAACTTTAAAAATCATTACTAGAGGATATACACATCTCTATATGATTTGTTTCAGGTTGTTATTCTTATGATGATAGATGATTGGAGGATCAGGTTGTACTCTCCACCTTGACATCAAATCAACACACCATATTATTATTCCATATGAATGAAATCATAATCTGCCTATTTTAGTATGTCTATCATTTTACACATTATTTGTAGATAAAGATATAACTCTCAATTTTCAACAGCCCTCGAAAGTTGGAGATCAAACCCTCAATATTCTCAGATTTTCTGTAGGATTGTATTAGTGTCATGGCGCCCAAAAAGAGTGGTCAGATAACCAGATTGGAGCCAGAAGGGACAAAATTGCTTGAATCATTTCCTCAAATGGCACAAAAGTTTAAGGATGATGGTTGGTTCGAATTATTCTCGACATTCTAGGGTCACGACGAGCATAATTCTATGATCTTTGCACAAAATTTCGATGGTTTTGAATATGTATTTGGTCAACTTCTCATGCACATGACTGAGCATTCCATAGCTAAATCTTGCAGGTTACCAATATATGGGGAAATATGGTGTAATAAATAAAATGTAGTTATGGAGTTTGTAAATCAGTTTTTAATTCTAGAAAAGAAAAAACCTAATTGGAGCTAAGGTATCCCACACAACTGGGTGAGGAAAGAATGGTACATTGCTATGTTGATTATCCACAGGTACATTACATGTGAAGGAATATTTTCTCTGGTTCATCTCTATCATATTAGATTGTTAATCCATGTAAATGGTGATTACCCTCTTAACCTACCTTATTTATTATTAAAAGGTTTATCTAAGATGTCTAAGAGGATCCATTCACATCCCGAAACAAAAAAAAACAGTCTTTTTCATCAAGGGTTGATCAAAACATTGGTAGTATTTTATTTAAATAAAGTTCATAGCTCATGTGATTGGTTAATCTAGTCATTAAAACCTAATCTACATGAAACTAAGTCTAAAATTGTCAAGGAGAAGAAACCTGGAAAAGGTAAACAAACCTCTCAAGCCACTGAAGTTTTGATGAAATACAATTCCCTTGCAGCCAAGGTAATCCATGTTGGCAAGAGAAAATTACAAACACAACAAGCCATTGGTGATTTTCCTATGGGTAAATTTAATGAGAAAGGAACTACGAGTGGAGGTAATAAACTTAAAATGGATGAATGACTGATATCCATTTTGATCCAGATATTAAAAGGGAATCCGATGAACTTGAATATTACATCACAATCCTTGTTCAAAGTCCAACTAAATAGAAGAAACAACCTACAGGAAAGATGATGCAACACACGCTCGCAAGCACGTCCGCTCATAGGATCCTCTCTTCCCTACTGGCCCAAAGAACTCTAAGGCTCTTCTATTTCCCTATCGGGAAATCTGCACCCACAGAACTCTCATGCAATCCCCTCTTTCCACTCGGGAGATCGGACTTCACGACTTTGCGAATCCACAGGTCGAGTGTGCGGTTCTCAAATCCCCGAACCCCGATACAATTCAACACTGACCTTTCCCCTTTTGGAACTTGCCCTATCGCGATTTTGACACTCGCAATGTCGAGTCACTCATCCTACCGATTCCCGAACCCCGATACACCGAAAACTCCGATGCACTTGCGAGTTGACTTTTCAGTGGTCCTTCCACTCCATCGACATTTCGGAGTTCGCAATATCGCGAATCCTAATGCATATGTTTTGGGCCTTCTCGCCACGAAACCCCGATAAGGCGTGCCACCTGTCCACCCACCGATTCCGCTGTGGCCCCACACGAACCTTTGGCTGTCGGGATATCGCATATCGCAATATCGCAATTCCTGTTGCGTTGTTTATGGGACTTCCACCCACGAAACCCCGATACACAATATACGTATAGATCCAACGACCCTTATGGCTCGGATCAATGGCCTTGTCCCTCCTGGGCTTCAACCTTCAACGAACACTCGTCGTATCTTCCTCGCACCTCCACGAGATCTAACGGCTCACGGGATGTCACGAATTCTCCTTGGAGAATACCGATCGTCCTTCCTTCCTGATGAAATCTATGAAATGACTAAGTGGTCCTCCGCAGAACTTGCCACCTGCATGCAAACTTTCGACGTCTCTTATAGCCTTCTAGTCACAGCTTCCCTGCACTGTTCTCCAGCAAATCTGAAGGCCTTATCCTTCCTGAGCTTTGAACCATGACTTTGCGTCTTCTTGGAAAGACCTCTTTGCTCACACTCCTTGTGACAACCTTTAGACACTTCCTAGTGATGAAATCCCTTCGACTCTGCGCACTCCTGCAGCAACAGTCCTTCAAACTCTTTTCTCAGGTTCGAAACCCTGAAACTTTGCTTAGCCTGTGCACCCCTTGCACGGCTCTTGTGCCTATCTGCACTTTTGAATGAATGAGAACAAAAGATACCTATCTGAACCCTCTGTCAACGCACTCCTTGCGGACGATTCGACTGCACTCCTTGCAGGAACTCTCGATTCAAATAGAGAAACAATTGAAACTCATTCCTTCTTCCTTTTAGACTTCAAACTCAAACATGAAATCTTATACACAGCACATAAATAAAATGTATAACAGGAAGCAAACATTCATGAGCATATCTTTCAGCATCAATACAGAGAATAACACAAAACCATGAAATTGAATCAACTTCTTTCTATTAATCCAAATATCTGTACATGGGTGTTCTTAGAGCTCTATGCATGCTCTTGCTCCAATGCTTCATCGATTATGTTACAATACATAATGAGGGTGTCTATATCCCGCTTCCCTCTTGCGCTCTAGAAACTGTCTAATCTAGAATTAAATTCTATCTACTTACATTAACTCCCTTAAATGTCGTCTACCTACTAAGGACGAGAGATAAAGGCTCAAGGTCCATTTTACATTATACAAGTGCGCTTCATCTTAATGACTTGTTTAATATCGCGCAACAATTTCTAAGGTGATTTCAAAATGTGTGCTGGTGCTTGTCCAGCTGTCCGATTGCCTCCGCGCTAGCTCGCTTGATGTTGGCGATGCTCCTGCATCATACTCCCTCGCTTGAAAACTTTCATGGGATCCTATCCATGAGCTCCTGCACGGTATGTCCATGCTTCTGTATCTCTGCTTCAGTCTCCCAGCTGGCATCTTCAACTGGATGGTTCTTCCATTTGACTATATACTCAAAGTATTATTTCCTCCTGGTCTTCTTGCTCACTTTCTTGTCCAGTATGCACTCCATCTGCGGCTTCTCTACAACTGGCATTTGCTTCGTCCACTGAATCACTGGTTGCTCATCTCCAGTCCCTATTTCCTCAGCTCTGTAGGGGTATAAATCTGAGATATTGAATATCGGAGAGATTCTGATCCCATCGGGTAATTCAATCTCATAAGCATTCGCTCCAAAATTCTTCAAGAACCTACATGGTCCGATTTTCTTCATTTTTAACTTATTAGACGTTCCTCTCGGGAACCTTTCCTTCCTCAAATGTTCCAGAACCAGATCACCAACCTCAAACTGAAGTTGTCTTCTATGTTGATCCGCTCTGCGCTTATACTCCTGGCTTGATTCTAGCAATCGATGCTTCATCTGGCTATGAAGTTCTTTCATCGCCTCTATGAATTCTTCTGCACTAGCGCTCCTAGTCGCAGTCTGTTCTGAATCCCTCAGTTCAGAAATTCCCCTGGGTTGCATGCCATAGACAACTTGAAATGGAATCTGCCTTGTGCTCCTATTAACTGAGTCATTATACGCGAATTTTGCCTGTGGTAATATATTGTCCCACTAGGTATGGTGCTCTGTCACCAAGCTTCTCAGCAAGTCTCCCAGACTTCTGTTCACGACTTCCGTTTGTCCATCCGTCTAAGGATGATAAGCCGAACTAAATGCCAAGTTAGTTCCTAGTTTCTTCGATAAGGTCCTCCAAAAATGCCCTATGAATTTTGTGTCTCGATCTGAAACTATACTCTTCGGCAACCCATGAAGTCGAATGAACTCTTTGAAGAAGAGGTTCGTAATGTGATTTGCATCACTGGTCTTTTGACATGGAATGAAGTGTGCCATTTTAGAAAATCTATCCACCACCACAAAGATTGAATCACAACCTCTTTGTGTTCTTGGCAACCCCAATACAAAATCCATGCTTATTGCATCCCACGGCCTCTTTGGTATGGGAAATGGTTGATAGAATCCTACATTCTTCTTCCTTCCCTTCGAATGCTGGCAAATTCTGCATCTGTTCATGAAGCGCTTGACGTCTTCTCGCATTCCCGGCCAAAAATATGACTCATTTAGCTTCACGGACGTCTTGTCGTGACCAAAGTGCCCTGCTAATCCTCCACTGTGTTTCTCCTTCAGCAGATTCTCCCTCATGGAGCATTTCATAATACACAGTTGATTACCTCTAAACAATAATCCCTCCTGGATCATATACTCCATCCACTGGCTTCTATCTCTGAGAACTGGATTCTCAGCTGCTTCATACGCTTCCTTAAAATCTTGATCATATGTGTACATGTCCTTGAGGTCATCAAAACCCAGCGTTTTGACTCTGAACTCCTGCAACAACAAACACTTCCTGCTCAAAGCATCAACAACTTTGTTAGCGATACCCGAAATATGTTTAATCACAAAAGTGAAATTCTACATATACTCAATCCATTTGACATGTTTCTGATTCAACTTCTCCTGTTGAGTCACAAACTGCAATGCATGATTGTCATTGTACAATACAAACTCTTTCAGAATCAAGTAATGTGTCCATTTCTTCAATGCCTGGATGATAGCATAAAACTCCTTGTCATAAGTGGAGTACTTCAATTTCGCTTCATTCAGCTTCTCACTGAAGTATGCTATCGGCCTGTCTTCCTGACTCAAGACTGCCCCGATTGCAAATCCGCTTGCATCGCATTTCACCTGAAATGTTTTCTGGAAATCCAGCAACACCAAAACCGGTTGTTCCGTGATTTTCCTCTTCAACAGATTAAAACTTTTCTCAGCCTCTTCAGTCCAGTGAAAATACTTATGTATTTTCTTCACTGTATCCATCATTGCTGCGCTAATTCCACTGAAATTCCTGATGAATTTTCGGTATAAACTAGCCAATCCGTGAAAACTTCTCACCTCAAAGATATTTTTCGGTGATGTCCAATTCTTGATTATCTCCACCTTATCTGGATCCATCCTCAACTCATTTGTCGAAATAACAAACCCCAAGTAAATGAGCTCTGTCTTCATGAACGAGGACTTTTTCATGTTTAGCAACAACTTCTCCTATTGTAGTTTCTGCATCACTGTAGCCAAATGCTTCAGATGATCTGCCACTGTCTTACTATAAACCAGTATGTCATCTAAATACTCAATGACAAATTTCCCGATGAACTCCCTCAGGACTTTGTTCATCAACCTCATGAAGGTACTCAGTGCATTTGTTAAGCCAAACGGAATAACAAGCCATTCATACAACCCTTCGTTGGTTTTGAATGTTGTCTTCCATTCATCACCTTCTCTCATGCGGATTTGATGATAATCGCTTTTCAAATCAATCTTTGAAAAATACTTTGCTCCACTTAAGCAATCCATCAGATCATCCATCCTCGACAATGGAAATCTGTACCTAATGGTTATCTTGTTGATCGCCCTCGAGTCAGTACACATCCTCTAACCTCCGTCTTTCTTCAGACTAAGTATTGTTGGAACAACACATGGACTAAAGCTTTCCCTGACCAATCCTTTGTCCAATAACTCCTGGACTTGTCTTTTAACCTCTTCATTCTCTTGCGGCGTCAATCTATACGCGGCTTTGTTTGAAAAACTAGCTCTTGGTATGAGATCAATATGATGACTCACACTCCTAATCAGTGGCAACGAACGAGATAATTCATCCACAACTATGTCAGCGAACTCTTCCAACAATTTCTGAACTTCTTCTAGTAAATCATCCACTCTTGTGCTAGTCATAACAATCCTCGGTTTTCTGACCACAATGAACTGTGGATCCTCCTTCTTCTTAACCTCATTAAGAAGTTCCTTCCCACTCATGAGAAGTACTATGTTTCTTACTTCCGGCTTCACCTCCTTATCCTTAATCGAAAGCAACATGTGTGTCCTCCCATTCTTCTCCAGGGTGTATGTGTTCATTCGCCCATCATGAATCACATTCCTGTCATATTGCCATGGTCTACCCAGCAATAGATGACAAACATCCATAGGAATGAAATCACATAATATCTTATCATTATACCCTCCTATCTTGAATTCAACTAAACATTATTTAGTGACAGTTACCTGGTGTCCTTTCTGTAGCCATGAAACTCTGTATGGGCTTGGATGATCAGTCATCTCCAACTCCAACTTCTCTACCATCTCTGTAGATACAAGATTATCCATGCTACCATTTTCTACAATGACCTTGCATACCCTGTCCTTGGTCTTGCAAGCAGTCCTAAAAAGTCTGGTCCTTTGGACTGAACTTTCCACCTCCTTCTCGGGTGTCAAAAGGACTTTTCGCATCATTAGCGATATTCCGCCTTCAACGTCTTCTACCTCAACATCTCGCCTCTGCACCTCGGTGATGTGAGCTTCCCCAATGTCCTTCTTTTTATCTGGACACTCATAAGACTTTTTCCCATTCTTTCCACATGTGGAGCATGTGATTACTCCACCTCTTCCTCTTCCTCTGCCTCTAGTACGAGAAAAAATGTTGTTATCAGCATAATCTCCTCTCTGCTCAGTATGTTGTCCTCTTTGTTCAGCATATTTCCCACGCTGTGAACTTCCACCTCTCTCAGTTTGAATCTGAGGTTTCTTCCAGTCCTCCTTGGGCTTCTGGTATTTGTTCTAGGCAACTGATTTGCCTCTGGGCTGACTCCTACCTCGGCCCCTCTGACTCTTCTTTCGGCTCAGCTTCTCTTATGCTTTCAGAGCCATCTGATAAGCATCTTCCACCATTTGGATGGTTACCATGGTCATCTCATCCTGGATATCATATCTCAGGCCATTCATGTATCTGACAACTTTCTCATCATCGCTCTCCCGATGACCTACCCTGATGTTCAGTTTATAGACTTCCTCAGTGTATTCTTTCACTGTCTTCAGCTTCTGTGTTAGGTTTTGCATTCTCCTTAACAGAGTAATTTGATAATCCCTGGGGATGAATTTCGCCTTCATCTTCGCAATCATCCTGTCCCAGCTTTTGATCTTCTTCTTTCCCTTGCAGCGTCTGTCATCTTGTAGTTCATCCCACCACAATGTTGCATGTCCCTTTAATCTCGTGACAACATGCTTGACTTTCTTGTCCTCTTCGACATATTCATAGTAGAAGTATGTGTCTAGAGCTCTAATCCAGTCTAGAAGCTATTCTGCATCTAAGTTTCCTTCATAAACTGGAATGTCCATCTTTTCTCTTGCACCCATCCTGGAAATATCTTTGATCAAACGCTCATTTGATGCATCTTCAGCTGCAACGTATTCTTCTCGTTCAGCCTCAACTTCGCTCTCGGAATCACTCAGATACCCCGCACTGACTGTGCATCTTTGCGCTATCTCCATGTCTTCGAGTCTAGCTCGCAGATCACGCATCTATCTCTCCATGACTGGATCAGTCGTCTGCCTGCCTCTTCTCCGCGGAATTTCCCTATCCTCTGGATCGGGTGATTGCATGTCCCTTCTCCTGGGAAGCATGGTGAATTCTTCTTTCTCTGCTACAGAAAGCAAAGAACCTTTCTGTGCTCTGATACCAAACTGACGCAACACATACTCGCAAGCACATCTGTTCACAGGATCCTCTCTTCCCTACTGGCCCGAAGAACTCTAAGGCTCTTCTATTTCCCTATCGGGAAATTTGCACCCACAGAACTCTCGCGCGATCCCCTCTTTCCACTCGGGAGATTAGACTTCGCTACTTCGCGAATCCACAGGTCGAGTGTTCGGTTCTCGAATACCCGAACCCCGATACAATTCAACACTGACCTTTCCCCTTTTGGAACTTTCCCTATCGCGATTTCAGCACTCGCGATGTCGAGTCACTCGTCCTACCGACTCCCGAACCCCGATATGCTGAAAAATCCGATGCACTTGCGAGTTGACTTTTCAGCGTCCTTCCACTCCATCGGCAATTCAGAGTTCACAATATCGTGAATCCTAATGCATATGTTTCGGGCCTTCTCGCCACAAAACCTCGATAAGGCATGCCACCTGTCCACCCACCGATTCTGCTGTGGCCCCATACGAACCTTTGGCTGTTGGGATATCGCGTATCGCAATATCGCGATTCCTGTTGCATTGTTTATAGGACTTCCACCCACGAAACCCCGATACATGATATACATATAGATCCAACATCCCTTATGGCTCAGATCATCGGCCTTGTCCCTCCTGAGCTTCAACCTTCAATGAACACTCGTCGTATCTTCCTCGCACCTCTATGAGATCTAACGACTCACAGGATGTCGCAAATTTTCCTTGGAGAATACCGACCGTCCTTCCTTCCTGATGAAATCTATGAAATGACTAAGTGTTCCTCCGCGGAACTCGCCACCTACGTGAAAACTTGCGACGTCTCTTATAGAATTCTATTCACAGCTTCCCTGCGCTGTTCTCCAGCAAATCCAAAGGCCTTATCCTTCCTGAGCTTTGAACCACGACTCTGCGTCTTCTTAGAAAGACCTCTTTGCTCACACTCATTGCGGAAACCTTCAGACACTTCCCAGTGTTGAAATCCCTTCGAATCTGCGCACTCCTGCAGCAGCAGTCCTTCAAACTCTTTTCTCAGGTTCGCAACCCTGAAACTTTGCTTAGCCTACGCACCCCTTGCACGGCTCTTGTGCCTATCTGCACTTTTGAATGAACGAGAACAAAATCTACCTATCTGAACCCTCTGTCAACGCACTCCTTGCAAGAACTCTCGGTTCAAATAGAGAAACAATTGAAACTCATTCCTTCTTCCTTTCATACTTCAAACTCAAACATGAAATCGTATACACAACACATAAAGCAAATGTATAATAGGAAGCAAACATTCATGAGCATATCATTCAGCATCAATACAGAGAATAACACAAAACCATGAAATTGAATCAACTTCTTTCTATTAATCCAAATATCTGTACATGGGTGTTCTTACAGCTCTCTACATGCTCTTGCTCCAATGCTTCATCGATTATGTTACAATACACAATGAGGGTGTCTATATCCCGTTTCCCTCTTGCGCTCTAGAAACTGTCTAATCTAGAATTAAATTCTATCTACTTGCATTAACTCCCTTAAATGTTGTCTACCTACTAAGGACAAGAGCTAAAGGCTCAAGGTCTGTTTTACATTATACAAGTGCGCTTCATCTTAATGACTTATTTAAGATCGCGCAACAATTTCTAAGGTGATTTCAAAATGTGTGTTGGCGCTTGTCCAGCTGTCTGATTGTCTCTGCGCTGGCTCACTTGATGTTGGCGATGCTCCTGCATCAAAAGAAGACTAGAAAAGGTAAGAAACAAAGTAAGAAGAAGACACATGTACCTAAATATCCTAGAAGAAATTATACCATAGCTACAAACAAATTCAAAATGAATTCAAAATCCTTGTTTCATCCTTCTATCAAGAATGAAAACCTCATTATCATAGAAGACAATTAAGAATATTCTAATAAAGAGATAAAAAAAAAGGCCTTGTCATCTTCTTTACATAGGTTAGAGAAGGAATCTGAAGAACAGAAGAAAAAGCGTGAAAAGGGAAAAAAAAAATCACAATATTCAAGGAGACCTATCACCAGGGAAACTACAAAGTCAACTTCAGTCTATGAATCTGCATTCAAAGGCACAGATGCAATTAATGATGAAAAATGAAATTTTTCCATAAATAGACCAACTGCAAGATCTTCCAGAGACTAGAGACTCATAAAGCACTGAAGAACAGGACCTTAGTACTGAGCTATCTTCAAAATATGTAATCAAACTAAGGAAACCCCAAGCTTCCATAGATTTGAACTTAACTGCCCCAATAGAAGAATATCTAGAATTCAAGGTGGAAGCAAGGAAAGAAAAGGACAAAGTAAAAGAGATGCAGAGTATTATTAAGAAATTAAAGAAAGACAAATCCTTTGTTGAGGTATGATGACTGCAGAAGAAAACCGAAGCAAATTTTCCTTGGATTGTTATGGTATGATGACTGCAGAAGCTCTGGTGTCTCTATGTTTGAGCTTAGTTGTTAGCACAACATTATGCCAATATAATCYTATRTTGGATTCTCTTACCTCCTTTARCAWGGCCTTMKRMTCCTTCCTCTTCTTTTTGAARTCWWGWAWMKWTWCWWGATTTCAAAAAGAAGAGGAAGGAKYMKAAGGCCWTGCTAAAGGAGGTAAGAGAATCCAATATAAGATTATATTGGCATAATGTTGTGCTAACAACTAAGCTCAAACATAGAGACACCAGAGATTCTACAATCATCATACCATAACAATCCAAGGAAAATTTGCTTCAATTTTGATTGCTCAATGCTGTTACCAATATAATAAAGATGAGCATTTTTTGTTCTTAGTACTTCGTTCAAATGGAACTTTTTGGTATTTTAGATGAACCAACTCAACAAGATAATATTCCTCTTTTTGTGGGATTTGCAAATCTTTATCAAGCTGTCTCCTTTTCTATATTCAGATTGGCCATTGATCCTACTACATTATAGGCATTAGAAGTGCAAAACTGTAATCTAAAAAATAGGATCTACAGGAGTAAT
The DNA here is from genome assembly GCA_009831015.1 of Picea engelmannii. Classification (NCBI taxonomy): domain Eukaryota; kingdom Viridiplantae; phylum Streptophyta; class Pinopsida; order Pinales; family Pinaceae; genus Picea; species Picea engelmannii. The sequence continues at coordinate 19,032 of ML780254.1, forward strand.
CGGTGTGATTTAAAAAGACACTAAAAATACTATATAAGGGTCGATTAGTTGGGAATTCAAGGGCTATTTTTGTAAAGACTCCACTGTAAGACAAGACCATATTTCATATTGGCACTGAATGGAAAATGCATGTTGATGGTCAGATCTTCCTTTCATATTTTTATTTGCTTCTTTTCTTACCTGAATACATTTATTCTGTTGCAAATAATATGATTTCTTGATTGTGAGTGACAAAATGAAAATTTTACTGTTTTTGTTCATAATTAAGATTGTTTTCAAGTACATGTTCTTGTTTCTTAATAACATTTTGGAATTAGAAATCCATGTGTGAGTTGACAAATTGAAAGTTCAATTATATTCCTCTCTTTATTTTCCTTACCATATGATCTGTTAAAGTTTTTGTCATTTACTAAGCCAGTGGGATGTCTACTTGATTTACATTGAGTTATATATCTTATTGAACCCCTAAGCTAACTTTCAACCAATTTCTAAAACCTATTCAAAAAACCCTTTATAAATACCATTGCAATAACTTGATGATGCCATAGATTTCCCTCTCACAATCAAGTGCAACTTTAGGGACTAACATATTTTGGCACCATTGTCGGGGATGAAGGAACAAAGATATTTTACCTGGGAGAAAGACAAAGATCATATCTAAATCTTGATGGTGGACAAGAATTTGGACATTACACGAGACTGTGTATTTTTCACCTAGCGACTCCTCTGCAGTAATTCTGGCTCCTAAAAGAGAAGGTAAAGGACTTAAAACTCCTCTAAATTCATCATCATCTACAAAGAAACAAGTGACTGTTATAAGCAAAATCTGTCCGTAGGGACAGATCCGACCTATCCGGCTATGAAGCCAGTTACAGCCCCTTTGGTAGCTCAGCATGAGGCAGAGGCTACCCGCACCTCAGGTGGTCCTTCGCCTGAGGTGGTAAAGAAGGGGAAGAAGAACGGTGAAAGGCTTACAAGAACTCGTTCTCAGGACCACCCACCCTGGGTGTTATCCTTCCTTAACTTCCTGGATGGGCGAAATGGCCTGGGGGATGAAATTTATGGACAATGGGATGAAAATGAGCTTGCTTATTTTTAGGACAGTGAACTAAAATAAAGTGGACAGAGAGCTGTTCACTTACTTAAAGCGTTGGAAACTCCCCGAGAATGGGTCGTCGGGGTAAACCGGTGTCCTGGGTAAATAACCAATGAATACTTTAAACAAACAGGTATGAAACAAGGGTGAAAAGGGGTTTCAAAAGATACATCCAAGTACCTTTAAATGGCTTTAAATTACGAACAACAAGTTGTTCAAAGGTTTCAAAGCAAGGAAACAAGCCAAAAATGGCTCAATACCCCCCGGGGTGACCCGAGAAGTGATCCCAGAAAATTGTTAAGTCAAAAAAGGGTTGTAAAAGTGGATGAACAGCTTTGTAACAAGCTGTTACAACTATGATATAACAAAAAGTATAAAAAACTTCAGTTTTGGTTCATGAGTGAAAAAGGTGGACTGACGAAAGGTTGACTTTAAAAGTATTTTGTTGATCAATTTTTTGTTTTTATCACATGCTTTGGCCACCACACTATTTTAAAGGTTATCCCGATCAGGAAAACACATCCCAGAATTGTGCCAACCAGTATAAGAAGAGTAGTCCTAGAAGTCCACGATGGTTAGGTTGAAGAGTGCCCCATGCAGTTTAGAGAAGCAAGGATTAGCCACTTCTCATCACTAGCGCTTTTGGGCTCTTAAAGCCGCTTGGATGGAAGAAGGATACCTGCGAAAAGGAAGAGGCTCAGGACCCCCCTAAAGAGGGTTTTTGTTGAGCTTACCCAAGCAGAGTAGTATTCCAACCGAGCTAAGCTAATCAACTCCTTGACCGTGTGGTACTAAGGAAATACCACTCGACTTATACTAACTAGACAACTTCCAAGGGGCTCCTGATGAAGACTCCCTGGATTTGACTCTTAATTTTCTATGAAATTGAAATTGCATAAAATAAAATACCAGGCCATCCACGTGGCGAGGTCACGCCTTGATTTCACAAGTGTGCCTCCTGGTTACTGAAATTGAAATCTATCTTGAAACTATATACATAAAACAAGTAAATAGATAGGTGACATATATGTCACGGATAGATAATATGTGTATGTAAATATCTAAATAATATAGGTTTTTTGTTTTCTGTGTATGGGGTGGACCCCTGAATTGTTTTAAAGTTTCTTTTGCGGCGTTTTGCATGTGTTTAGATTGTTGATTTTGTATAACCCTTTTTGGGGCAGCCACCTGTAAATTAGTGAGCGAAAAGATGATACAATGAAAATGTACAAGATTAGATAATTACAAAATAACAATTACAACATTCAACCCAAAGGAATGGGTTGAGACTTTTTGCGAATGGCAAAGCCGCCATGTGCATGAAGGCCTCAACTAATTCCTTGTATGGGGATTGGAAATTTAGTGTTTGAAATACAAAGATGTGGTTGTTGTTCACACAAATATTAACCAGATTTTTAACATGAATTTACAAATTGACCATTCAAACTACTTATACAAATCGAACATATAAACATTGATATGTATATCAGAAATCTTTGGAATGAGTGCAAGTGATAATTAAAGTGTATGTGAGAGTGATTGGGTAGGATTTACCGATTGAAATGTGTGTTTTTCTTCGCTGCCCTGCTGGCCCCTTTGCCTCAAACAGGTCTCTAGGTGGTCCCCAACCGCTTGAGAGAAACATAATGGGTGACCGGATGTATCCTTGCAGGCAAACAACGAAATTTTAGTATTAATGTATGGAAAAAAATGAAATAAACATAACAAAAATTTACATATAAGAAGTATATAACATCCAACTAAGATGGGTGTCTCGTGGGGGGAAATTGACCAAAATGATCCATTTTCCTATTTGGGATAGCAAGGTTAATGGTGAGAAAACATAACAGAAACATATATGAACGAAAAGATGAAGCAAACAAGTATAGACAACCAGCTATGAGGTCTATTTAAGGGTTCTCCTAAGGGGCCCTAGGACTCCCAGCCACTAGCTAAGGCTGAAAATAATTGAACACTTCAGAAAATCTGCAATAAAACACGTTAAACACATTAAACCAAGTTGTTAGAACATGAAAGTGAGAAAGTTAAACCCAAGGAAGCAACAACAAACACCTAGCTAACCAATCCCTCCCGGAGATAGCTAACATATCAAGCATTTACCCCTACCCCTCAACCCTTAACCAACAAAAGACATATCCAACAACTAAAATTCAACAAGTATGCACACACAAAGAGTCTTATATATTTCAGCAGAGCTTTGTTACTATATTCATCCTCTTTTTTTTTACAATGCCAACCCTCTTATTTATAAAGGAGAGGTGAAGGCTTAGGGTTAGGTCACAAGACACTTGTCACTTGTGGAAAAGTGACAAGTGGACCAACCCTAAAGTACTTTTGTCTTTTTACAAAAAGTAAACTTATCCAAAAAGGGAACCTTATCCAAAAAAGGGAATCTTATCCAAAAGGGGATCAAATTAGATCTGACTTGACCCTTCAATTACATAATAATTTACAAGCCAAAAGTAAATCATACGGAAGTTTATATTACAAAAAGTCATTTTTCATAAAATGACAAAGCTTGATATGCCACATCATCATTTGCCTTGGGATTTGGGCCATCCCAAATTCTCTTTGACTGCTGCCATGTTTTGCAGCTGTAGGTGATGTGTTTTAGGATAGTACCCGGCCATCCATGGCTGTCGGATTCACCGGAATGAAGGCCCAAGGTGTGGGGAATTGTTGAGTTGCTTTGGAGGGCAAGGGGACTTCGAGCTTTGGTCATTGTAAGTAAGGAAATGCCCGCTGTTCAGGCACTTTTCAGACCTAATTATGCCCCCCCTTTACTGCCTATCAGTTTCCCTGTGAGTTGGCTAACACATGGCTTTGATTTGGGCATGTTTCGGTAAGAGGACCCCTTGGACCTGAAATTTGAGAGGCTCTTCCTCTATACCAAATAGACCCAAATATGTTATTTACTATTTCCATGATGTATCTCTCTCCGCTACATTTCCACTACCTTTCGTTTGGCGCAAATCCGACTCCAGATGAGTGAGATATGGCCCCGGGAAGGTATGCGGATGGAGCCGGCCAATGGACTGATCAGGGAAAAGATTTGGAATTGGAGTGAAATTATGGGTTGGACACCAGAATTGACAGGCTTCTACAGGCCTATATACCTATAGCTGAAGTGGGTTTCTCTCACTGGGCCCAATTTGACCTCGGAGGCCCACGATTAGGCCTCTTTCTGGTGCATGCTTGTAGGGCCAAACTGAGTACCTGTCGCTCTGGGACATGTCACTGAAAATATGGGCTGAATTTGCTGAGGTGAATGGCATGGGTGTATTCTATACTTCTCCCCGATCGTTTCAACTATTTACGGGCGAAAATCCACCTCCGTACCAGGAAGTTATGCAATTAAGAAGTCTAGTGTCCCTTGGGGGGCGGGAATTTAAATTTTAACATATATGGTTTAAAACCCATTTTTAAAATTTTAATTTAAAATTTTATTTATATTTTAACAAAACATTATATAACAAAATTTAAAAAAAAATGAATTTTAATTATAAACATAAAATATTCATGACTAATATATATATATATATATATATATATATATATATATTTAAATCCTATATAACATAAAATTAAAACAAAAAATAAAATAAAATTTAAATTTTAAACATTAAAATTAAAACACACAAACAAAGGGAGGGGGGATTTCACCCGACACCCCTAGTTTCCCACGTGACTGGGGCCAGGTTCCAAGGGGGCCACAGGTTTTTGGGGGAAACGGTGCATGGTGGCTGGGCGGTGACCGCGTGGGAGGGAGATGGGAGGTGGGCGAATGGAGGTATGCGCGTGGGGTAGAGGAGGAGGGGAATGGAGGAGAGGGTGGAGGAGCTAGTAGCTGTGTAGAGGGCGCGTGCACGTAGGGGAATGGTATGGGCGTGGGATGGTGTGAGTGGTGGCTGTGTGGAAAGAGGAGCAGCGTGGGGAAGGGAATGGAGGTGGTGGCTGCGGGGAGGCCGTGTGGGAAGAGGGCTGCGCGCAGGGGTGGAGGAAGAGGAGAGGGCGCGCACGGAGATGGTGGTTGTAGGAGACGGAGGAGGGGGTTATGTGTGGTGCTACGTGCAGGGGAGATGGAGGAGGCTGAGGTAGTGGTGCAGCGGAGTTGGAAGTTTGTGCGTGGTGGTGGTGGCACCTAGGTGGTGGAGGGGCGACTAGCCACCCCCAAAAATTAAAATTAAAACTATAGCAAAGTGGGTCTTTTGAAACAAAACTGGACAGGAGGTTTCAGGTTCAAAACCCCTACCCTCCATTTGAATTTCTGGGGAGTTTTTGAGCTTTCTGGGAAAAGGAAAATGGGAGGGTTGGTGTTCAAAGGCCAGGGCTCTCCAGTGACATGCCCAGGCCTGTAACCTCCAATAGATAGCTTCATAATTTTTAAAATTCTAAAGGAGCCATGGAGGCTTGGGCAGAATGCCTAAGAGGGGTTCAAGTCCCCTCTCCTTTGCATTTTTCAGCACACATACAATCTGAATAAACTCAGCCACTAACCATTAAACTGAACCAGTAAGCAATATCATTATTGAAACAGGCAAACAAACCCCAATTTCTCCTTGCAGAACCTCAAAACAACCAGCATATCTTATTGGTTTTTTGGAAATGAGCATAATGGGTTACCTGGTAAATGGCTTAGAGATGGCAGCATGGAAACTGGATGTCCACTGCTGAGTTGCTGCTGCTGTCCAAAACCTACCTCTTCTGCCACGAAATGATGTTGCAGAGCTCTCCCCCCCCTCTGACAAACTGTCCAAATGGGTTGGGAGAGGGGAGAAGGGGGTTTTGTTTTTTTTTAATTTAAAAAAAAAAAAAAAATGAAATTTCCCCATTTTGCATGAGGCTACGTGCCCATTCCCCAAATTTCCATTTTTTCTGAAAATGTTTAATAAAACATTTTATTAATCTTTTAATATTTTTGGAATTTTGTGCAAGTCAAAGTTTGACTTTGATTTTGACTTTGACTCTGCTGCAGCAGACTCAGCCCAAAAATGTTGACTGAAGAGACGGAGTCGAAATCAGACGCAAGTCACATCATTGGAAAGGTATTGACGAGGACATGAGGAATATGTCATCACCAACTCGAGATAATGCCACCTCAGCCTTCAAATTCAGCCCGGAACAGTGGCCACTTAAAAACCCCTGACTTGCTGGCAGGCCCATATGACACCTAATATTGCGAAAGGTGTCAAATCGTCATACGATATCCAATCGAGGCAAATGAGGTACCACCGGAAAGGTATCGACGAGTACTTCGATGAGGTGGAAATATAATTTTGTTCCAAGGTCATTTATGACTGTATTAGCTGCTATGAAACCCTGTCATGCGAGCTGGTAGACCCCTTTTTGCCTAAAATTATTGGCCAACTTGTGACGGCTCTAACCAGGCCATCTGGAGTCGGAACGAGGCAAATAAGACGTCGTTGGAAAGGTGTCTGAGTCTATTATAGATTGGAATTTCTGAATATCTTATTTATAACTCTTTACCCACCAATGTTAAATCATGAAGAACTGAAACCAATTTGATGTCCAAAAATGGTCATAAACTTGAGAAGGCTCGTTCTTACCAACCGGGGGTCGAAACCAAGCACGGGATATACCGTTGAAAAGGTATCAAACTTCCCGACACCATGTTTGGGTTTTAGTTTCCCTTTTATACCATAATCTGAACCGAATCATACCAGGAAGCCACAACTATTGGTTTTGTCTGTTCGGGTGACTTTGACTTTGCATGCCTCATATGGGTCATACTAACTCGGAATCAAGCTCATGATAGCTCGTTGAAAAGCTTGTCCCGAACCCTACCACTTGGAAGTGTTGTATTCCTTGAGTCGAACATCCTTGACATGAGGAAGAAATGTCATGGGAAGGCCCACAAATCCCTGAAAGCGACCAACTAATACTCTTTCAAGGGCAAAGGCCATAGTAACTATGACCCCCGCCACTGTCTTTGACTAGAACCATAGAATCTTAGGCGTTTATGGAAAAGTAACTGTGTAAAACACCATGTTGATCCCATAGCATATTTTTGGGTCAACATTCTTGGCGCCAGAGGGGAAATTCTTTCCGAAGCATGTCGAACAATGGGATCACCCGCGTGACAGGCGGGAATACTTGGTGGAAATTTATACTTTCAAAGTGACCAATTTGGGTGAGGGGGGGAATTCAACTGTAGTATAAGGACCATTTTTCACATTAGGGATAACCGAAGAATGAAAGTGGTGCAATAAATATATACAATAGAATTTATACTGAGATTCACATAAGATAGAAGAATGGGAATAATGACCCGAGTTTTGTTGAGCAATGTGGCCCAAGCGACACGGGTCCCTCACTCGGATTATGGCTTAAATATGAAAATAGAGGCTTAAGGTGAACCTTGGCTCAACACAAAGTCTCATGCATACCTTCGATTCTCGACACACAGACAAGCAAACAGGAATCTTTTGAAATCAGCGACTCACCGGAGGAAAAGTAGCAAGCAAACCAGTCAAACAAGGGAATAAAGAAATATAAAAAACCTATGGGAGTAGATGTTGAAATCTCAAGTGCTCATAAGTGATGGAACTTTGTAGGAAAATGACCATTTCTTGGAGAGATCAGATTGTAAGTGGTCAGGTAAAGTGCAGTTTCAATCACATAGCTATGTAAGCCATCATGCCATCATGGTTTTCAGCTTCACCAGAGAATGATATGCTACCTCCTTAGACTTTCCCTGTTGACTTTGATGAACTAACAACCAGACTTACACCCATTTAAGATGACTTTAAGACAGAGTTTCCCAAAATGTCAGGTATGGTAAAAGAGATTCTAGCAATCCAGTATTTCCACACAACCACCCAATAATAAAGACAATATCCTTCTTATTGAACACTAGAAAAACCCAAAAGAAGGCAACCTACAAATTAAAATGGAAAAGACCAACCCATGGAAAAAAAAAGAAGGGATTATACTCCAACACTGGAACTAAGGGAAAAAGGGCTTAAGACCGAAACCATGGGGAAATGTACAAACATGAAAAGGTAATAGTAAATACATACAAGAAAGAGAATCAAATAACATTGAATAGATACAAACCAGAAAATAACAAATGGTGACTTATGTACAAGATGACGAGGCCTCTCAGGAATAAAAGAACTTTAGGTGATGACCATTCACGGGGAATTGAAGTGGTTTGCCATCCAAGGTTTTTAATCTGAAAGCATTTGTCCCTAAGACCTTGTAGATTGTGTAAGGACCCAACCATAATGAATCAAACTTGTGATGTTTGGATGGGGCCTCATGTGCTTTGTCCCATAATAAAACATCTTCTCCTACTTTGTAATTTACCATTGTGGCTCTTTTATCGAAGGAACGTTTAACAATGTCTTGCTTCTTTTGGAGGTGTTGGAATGCGTCCTTTCTTACCTCTTCTAATTCGAGGAGTGTGTATAAACGATGTTGTAAGGGTTGGAAATCATCTTCTGCCTCAGCAATAGCCAACCTCAAGGATGGAATTTGTAAGTGAACAGGCAAGACGACAGGAGCGCCATACACCAGAGTGTAAGGACTTTGACCCATGGCTGTCTTTGGAGTTATACGATCAGCCCACAAAGCAAAGTTTAACATTGTGTTCCAATCATGCTTGTTATCCTTGACTGTCCTCTTAAGGATCGGAATCAGATTTTTATTCGTTGATTCATCCAAACCATTACCTTGGGGGTAATAGGTGGAAGATCGAAAAAGTTGGATGCCATATGTAACACCAAGGTGTAACATGACATCAGACATCAAAGCTGATCCATTATTAGTTAATATCTCAGCAGGGGTCCCAAAACGGGATAAAATGTTACGTTCAACGAATTCTACCACCTGTTGACTCATAGCATTCCTAAGAGCGATTTCTTCAGCCCACTTTGTAAAGTAGTCTGTCGCTGTTAAGATGAATACATGACCAGCACTGGACGACGGTGAAATTGGTCCAATAAATTCCATGCCCCATCTTGCGAAAGGGACTTGGAATTTAATAGGTCTGAGAGGTAAGGCAGCCAACTTTTGCTTCCCAGTGAAGCATTGGCAAGCTTCGCATTTCCGAACAAGTAAATGGGCATCTTTGTGGAGTGAAGGCCAAAAGTAACCTGCATGTAGAACTTTCGCTGCAGTGGTTTTGGCTGAAAAATGACCTCCACAAACCCTGGAATGACATTGTTCAAGTGCCATTTGGGCTTGATCAGGACTTAAGCATCGTGACAAGACCCCATCAAGGTTTCTTTGGTAAAGGATTTGACCTTGTAAAACATATCGGACAATTTGTAAATGAAGTGTTCGTTTGGCTTTAGTATCCATGTCCGGTGGGCACACACCATTGATGAGGAAATATATAATAGGCACGTACCATGGTTGTGAGGCTAACTCAATTTCGTTAACCAGTTCTTCGAAAGTGATTAAGTCATCTATTTGAGGTGGTTCAACTATGACCGAGGGATGGGATTGGGTTAACAACCCAACCAACCCTGTACCCCTAATGGTTTTTGTTGGCTTAATTTCCAAGTCATACTCTTGCATACACATGATCCATTTGGACCACTTACTATGCAATTCAGTTTGATTCAATACAGTGACTAAGAGTGAGGTAGGCACAAAAACCTGAACTTTATGGCCTTGGATGTAATGTTGAACTTGTTCCAATGTTTTATACAAGGAATAGCCATGTTTCTCCAGTAGAGAATAATTCAGTTGGTGGGGTTTTAAATTTTGGCTCACAAAGGCGATTGGTCTAAGATTTTCCTCATGGTCCTTTTGCAACAAGATTGCAGAAATTGTCTCCTCTGACGAATTAGTGTACATGACAAAGTCTTTAGAGGGA
>ML780254.1:64112-80268 GCA_009831015.1 Picea engelmannii
GGATTCTCAGAGAGTTTTATGCAACTCTGATTATCACAGTGAATGACAGTCGGAGCCATCTCCTGACCGAATAAACCAACCAGCATCTTGCGAAGCCAAATGGCCTCACAACTGGCCTGACTGGATGCCATATACTCTGCCTCAGCCAAACTCAAAGGAACTGACTTCTGCTTCTGGCTAAACCAGGAAACAAGTCCTGACCCCAAACTGAAGCAACACCTTGAGGTGCTTTTCCTGTCAGCAGTGCATCCTGCCCAGTCTGAATCTGTGTAGCCAACCAAACTGACTCCATCTCCCCTGACATAATCTAGGCCAAATTCCACTGTCCTAGCAACATATCTCAAGATGTGTTTTGCCCCAACCATGTGAACACTCCTCGGCTCGACCATGTACTGGCTGAGGGTGTTCACGACAAAACATATATCTGGTCTGGTGTTAACCAGATACATAAGTGAACCGATCAACTGGTTGTATGCTGTGGCATCCACCAACTGGCTATCTGAAGAACTAAGCTTCTTCCAGTTGGTGATCATAGGTGTAGACATAGGTCTGCAGTCCTCCATCTGAAATCTGCTCAGAATATCTGTTGCATACTTCCCCTGCCTGAGAAATATGTGACCCTCCTCCTTCCATACCTCCATACCCAGAAAGTAGTGCATCAATCCAATATCACTCATCTCAAACTATGATGCAAGTCCCAGCTTGCAATCAACTATGAGATCCTTGGCTCCTGTAATGAATAGGTCATCCACATACAATATGAGAATGAACGTGTCCTCACCTCTAATGATGAAATAGAGGTTTGGATCAGCATCGCTCTTCTCGAAGCCCATCTGAAGCAAATAGGTATCAATCTGTGAATACCAAGATCGGGGAGCTTGCTTCAGTCCATATAGTGCCTTTCTCATAAGGCACATGTGAGTCTCCCTGTCACTCACCTCAAAACCCTGTGGCTGCTCTATGTACACCTCCTCCTCAATAAAGCCATTCAGAAATGCAGTTTTCACATCCATCTGATGAATGCGCCAACCCATATCTACTGCTATGGAAATGATAGTCTTGATAGAAGTGTATCTCACAACTGGTGCGAAAGTCTCATCATAGTCGACTCCCTCAATCTGTGAGAAGCCCCGTTCCACAAAACGAGCCTTGTGTTTCTCCACGCTGCCATCTGTAGCAATCTTGGTCTTGTACAACCATCTGGAAGTCACAACTAACTTCCCCACAGGCTTTGGAACCACATCCCAGACATCATTGCGCACAATGGAATCATACTCCTCAACCATGGCCTCTCTCCAAACCTGATGATCCACTGCCTGCACAAAAGTCTGTGGCTCAATATCCCTGATAGTAGTCACAAGTGCTAAGTATGCTCCCAATCTGACTGGTGGCCTCCTCTGTCTAATCTGACTCTTGGGTTCCCCTACATTCTCTATGGCCTCCTTCAGGGTCTCCTGAAACCATCTATGTCTCCTCTTCCCTGAAGTGGTCAATGGAGAAGTAAGGTCTCTTTGCCCAAGAGTAATGGCCTCAAGACTCTCCTCAACACTCTGCGATCCTGAAGTCTGACCTCCCTCTGAAGTTTGTGCCCCATCCAACTGAACATGCTCTGACTGTGACCCTGAAGCTGTGCATGGTGACCCTGTCACCCCTGATACTAGTGTACCTGACCGCTGAGGTTGTGCTCCCTCTGAGACTGCAACTAGAAACTCTGCATCATCCTCAACTGCTTGGCTCAACTCAAGAGATCTCGCAAAATCATTATCCTCCTCAAATCTAACATCTCTGCTCACCACCACTTTCCTAAGTGGCGGAATGTAGATCCGATAGGCTTTTGACACCTCTGAGTATCCAACTAGAATCCCCTGCTGAGTTGTGGGGTCTAGCTTCTTCCTCCTTTCCGAGGGGACATGAGAGAAAGTCGAACATCCAAAAATCCTAATATGCTCGACATCGGGCCTCCTATTAGTGAAGGCCTCCTCAGGAGTCATCTTCCCCAAAATCCTATGGGGGCTCCTGTTCTGCAGATAAACTGCAGTAGCACATGCCTCTCCCACAAGTACAAAGGCAAACTCTGATCATGCAGCATAGATCTCGTTGCACCAGTAATAGCCCGGTTCTTCCTCTCGGCAACCCCATTCTGCTGGGGGTTGTAAGGTACGGTCATCTGTTTCCTGATGCCAAGCTGTGCATAGAAGTCTACAAACTACCTCGAGGAATACTCTCCCCCGTTATCTGACCGCAAGACTTTGATCCTCTTTCCCAACTGGTTCTACACAAGAGCCCTGAACTCTTGGAACCGTGCGAAGACCTCACTCTTGGCCTTTAGGAAATAAATCCAAGTCTTCCTTGAGTAGTCATCAATAAATGTGAGATAATACTCACAACCACTCAAGGACTTCCGAGACATGGGCCCACACACATCCGTGTGTACTAAATCCGATATCCCAGCTGACCTGCTGTCATTGTTGGGGAACGATGCCTTGGCAAACTTGCCAAGCACACACCCTCTGCAAACATCTTGATGCTCTATGCTGATCAGTGGCGCTCCGGTCACAATCTCTCCCAGTCCTCCAAGAGCCCCATGATGTAGGTGGGCCATCCTACGATGCCACAACTCACACAACTGTCCGCTGTTGTCGCTACTAGCCACCAATGTAAGAAGTGGCTGACAAAGTAATCTATACAGTTCTCCCTCTCTCACTCCAATCACCTGTCCTGAGTCCATAGAAGACCCTCGAGGATATATGAGTACCTCGGTGCCTCTAAATAAAACCTCAAGACCTCTGTCCTGGAGGGTGGAAACTGAAATCAAGTTCTTCTTCATCCCAGGGACGAAAAGAACATCAGTAAATGATATAGGTGGCAAGTTCTCTCTCCTAAAAGAAACTGTGCCAATTCCAGCAACTGTGACTATCCTGTTATCTCCCAGAGAGATATCTATCCTGACCTCGGTGTCTCTGAGGTCAGAGAAATGCTCTCGAATACTAGTAATGTGGCTCGATGCCCTGCTATCAATATACCAGATATGTGGTGAATACTCAACCGAACTGCAGCACACATGAAAAGCACATTCCTTCTGAAACTGAGTCTGAAAGTCTGTCTCCTCTGTTGTAGATGTTGTACCACCCTTCTTCTTCTTCCTGTTCAGACATTGTCCAGCATAGTGCCCGAAATTCTTACAAACAAAGCACTTCACTTTGCTCATATCTCTACCCTGACCACTTCCCTGACCACTGTCATGACCACTGCTACTCTCTGCTCCTCCTCCACTCCTCTGTGGTTGGCCCCAAGTCTTGGGACCTTGCCGACCACCCTGGTCGGCCTTCTTCTTTCCCTTTTCCCAAAGAGCAAGATCCTCTCCACCCTAACCACTCTGTTGCTGCTGCTGCCTCTGTCCAGAAGCTCTGATGCTAATCTAATATCCTCCTGGACGAAGTCATCCCACATCCTCTCCCATGTGGGTAAGGCCTCTCTGGCAACTATGCCCTGTATGAATGGACCCCATGGTTTGGTGAAGCTATGCAGAGCTTGCCTCACCAAAGAGTTGGGTTCAACAACCTCGCCAACGACTCCAAGCTCGTCTCTAATCTGAGTGAATCTACAAAGGAATGAAGTCACTGACTCATCCTTGAGCATGCGAATGCCCCTGAGTCGATCATGAAGAACCATCTTTCAGTTCTCATTTGAGCTCTCATATAGCTTTCATAACGATGCCCACATCTGATATGCATGAGTCTTCCCCGTCACATGGTGTATAATGTGATCCCGGACTGCATAAAAAATAGTCCTCTTCTCCTTTTTGTTCCTCTTCCTGTATTCTTCCACCAAGACGGGAGCAGTCACAGGAATAGAAGGAACAACCTCCTCGACTATATCCCATAGCTCGAGGTCCTCCAAGACGAAGACCATCCTGGCCTTCCATGATGACCAGTTGCTAGCCCCGGCTAGTCTGTCCTCAACTCGCATCTGAGATGCTGACATCACTGCCAATCTGCAATCCCCAACTGATGTTTCTCTGCCAAGGAACACACTGTCTCACTCCTGTCAACACAGGTGTGAAAAGGGACAATGTACTCTGACCTCACTCCCAACAAAATGGGTGTGAAAAGAGGTCACAAAAATCAGCCTCACTCCTACTGCGTAGGTGTGAAAAGAGACTGATCTCATGGTGTCCAACTGCCCAAAAAATCCACTGAAAATTTTTGCCAAGTAACAACCACTGAAGGATTCAATGGATGTCCTCAAAATCTGCCAAATAGAAGTATATAGAAGCCACACAATATGTTGTCCAAACTGTCCCAAAAATCAGCCACCGAAGCTCTGATACCATGTGAAAATTCCAGGTCCTATCAGCTTGCCTTCTTGGTCTGTCTTTGACCAAGCTAAGGCTCTAAGTTTTTGTTGTCTTGTTTTAGTTTTCTGTTGTTTTATAACAGCCAACAATCATGTTTATTTTAAGCTGATTGTTATGGTTGTATTCTCAATTTGGGTGCTCTAGCATGTCGTTTCAGCCATAGGAAATTAGTACATGCATCTCAAATAAATACAACACACCTAATACATCGTTTACTGCTGATAATGGACAGTTCTAAGAACTAATAGCATGCATTTGTAGACACAGTATTTTTGGTCAACATGACCCTGGACAAAACCCCCCCGGGGAAAACCAGTTTGAGATCTATATGTATATATGAGGAAAAGCAAGTAAGGGTTACAGTAAACACAATAAATGATGGAACCTAATACAATAGCAACTCCAATAGAGTTTATATACAAGCTCCCTCAAGCAGATGCGCCCCTGGATGGTGCGCCCCTCATGAAAACTGCCAGAACCACTGTAAATGCTCCAGAAATCATCTGTGATGTCAGAATGGAAAACCCCTCCACAATAATGAATCTCATGCTGATGTCCTCACTCTGCAACTGACCTCACTGAAATCTGATGGCTAGATATGCTACCAGGAAGGAATAAGCCTGCCAAGCTCATGCGCCCTCCTCAACAGAAGAATCACTCCAATAAAATAATGAAGCAAGATGCTCCAAGCTACCCACAAGGAAATATAGCGGCCTCCTCCACCTGTCCTCATGCATATGACCTCATCTCCATAGCTAGAGCTCTCCTCCTCTCATGAGCAAAACTCTCCATGAATAAGTGCGCCCTCCTTAGACCCTTTTGCCCCTCTTTAGGCAACAATAGGAAACCTAAGAATTAATGGTTGAGATCAATCCAAATGAAGGGATGAGATGTCACCAATTAATTCTAAATCATAACCCACTTTTGGGTTAAGTTTCCTAAGTCTACTTATGTCTCCAAAATCACCACAAAGTGATTTAATACTCACTTTTGCCAAAAGTGACCAAATTCACTTTAACCAAAGTCAAAGTGAAAATAGACAAAAGTACTAGGTACAAAGTGTCAAATCCTTCCCTCATGTGCTAAGGAGGAAAAAAGCACATGGGGAACACCTCCCAAGGTACAAATCTCAACAAAAGGATCATACTCCTCAAAACAAAAAAAGGTATATTCACAAACCTAAAACAAACCATGAACATTGTCAAGGAAGTGTTGATTTTTAAATCCATTAAGACTAAAACGATAACCTCACGAGGATATAAATCCCCCATGCATTTTTATAGAGGTGGTACTCCTCTTGTACTTCAGATTTTTGTGGGACTTTGGGTCTTCAGAATATGGGACTTTGCATAAGTCCGCCGTGGTAATCAAAGAAAAATAAAATAACAAGGAATAAAGTGTTTTGTTTTTGTTTAAAGAAGGTTCCTGAGAAAGGGCCAAGAATCACACATTTTATACATTAAAGAAAAATAAGCAAAATTTCCTCACATCCATCATAGTTTAACTAAAGATTTATGATCACATAAAAATAAAAAGAAGATGGTCTGAATGCATAACAGAACTTTAACAGAGTGGAAACATGGGAAACTCAAATAAAGATAATGATAGATGAAGCTCATATACTTTATATATTGAAATCAGGGTTACAAAGTACAATCAAGATTGTTCCCAAAGAAGCTCTCTTGAAATTTCTAAAAAAATATATTGTCTATTACATATTCTTAAAAAATTAAAATGCATTTGTCTTAAAGATTAGTATTGAGGGTCTTGTGGACCATAAAGAAAATAAATACAAGAAATAAACATGTAGAAGGAGGATGGTGGGCGAAAGTAGAACAACAAGACTTGAAAAGAAGAAAATGAGAAGTTATTAGTCTTCGGTTAGATCTTTCTAGTGAAAGAAGTGGAATAACTAGATGAAGGAACTGATAAAGAAAGAAAGATATGATTAGTGTAAACTTACTATGATGGTATCTCCTTCTTTTCACTTGCTTGTTGATGTTCTTTTATCATTTTCATCAACGGTTATAGGAACCATCTCAACTGTTTATTTCCCTTCATTGATCAGTTTATCGATATCTTTCTTGAACCATTCTTCGACGTAACTTTTCATTGGTGCTATGTTGATTTCATGCTGGATTTTGATGTTGAACAACTCGCCCTCCAAGTCTCTCAGATCAAGGGAAATGCCATATAATGCTTCTTCAATATCCTGGTTTTTCACGGAGTAGTCTTGTTAGTCCTTAACCTTTTTCTTGACTGTTTGGGTGTCCTTAGTCCCTTTTCTACCCATTTTCCATGATTTTTTTTGTTAAACTCTTGTTTTCCCTTCTTGGCTTGAAAGATTATTTTAAATCGTTTTATGCACATTTTAAATGTTTTTAAGTTTTCAAATATTAGGATATGATATGAAATATTTCTATCACATAACTTGTCCTTTCCTCGTTTGAATTTTCAAATTTTGTCTAAGTGGAAAAGGCGCTACAAGAATAACACTATTATTGCAGCGCTGGGAGTAATGATAGTTCTTCATGTGCCACCTTACCCATATCGTGTTCTAACATTCAAAATCATTACTAAAGGATCTACACATCTCTATATGATCTATTTCATGTTGTTATTCTTATGATGACAACTGATTCAGAGGATCAGGATGTACTCGCCACCTTGACATCAAATCAACACGCCAAATTATTATTCCATATGAATGAAATCACAATCTGCATATTTTAGTATGTCTATCATTTTACACATGATTTGCATATAAAGAGATAAATCTCAGTTTTCAACAACCCTCGAAAGTTGGAGATCAAACCCTCAATATTCTCAGAGTTTCTGCAGGATTGTATCAGTGTCACGGTGCCCAAAAAGAATGGTCAAATAACCATATTGGAGCCAGAAAGGACAGAATTGATAGAATCATTTCCTTAGATGGAACAAAAGTTTAAGGATGTTGGTTGGTTCAAATTCTTCTTGACATTCGAGGGTCATGACGAGCATATTTCTATGACATTTGCACAAAATTTCGATGGTTTCGAATATGTAGTTGGTAAACTTCTCATGCACATGACAGAGCATTCCATAGCTAAAACTTGCAAGTTACCGGTATATGGGGAAAGATGGTGGAATAAAGAAAATGTAGTTATGGAGTTTGTAAATGAGTTTTTAATTCTAGAAAAGAAAAACCCCAATTGGAGCCAAGGTATCCCACACAACTGGGTGAGGAAAGAATGGCATAATGCTCTATTGATTATCCACATGTACATTACATGTGAAGGCATATTTTATCTAGTTCATCTCTATCATATTAGAATGTTAATCCATGCAAATGGTGATTACCCTCTTAACCTACCTTACTTCTTATTAAAAGGTTTATCTAAGATTTCTAAGAGGATTCAATCACATCCTGCAACAACAAAAAACAATCTTTTTCATCAAGGGTTGATCAAAACATTGGTAGTCTTTTCCTCAAATAAAGTTCATAGGTCTTGGGACTGGTTAATCCAGTCATTAAAACCTAATCTACAGGAAACTAAGTCTAAAACTGTCAAGGAGAAGAAACATGGAAAAGGTAAGCAAGCCTCTCAAGCCACTGAGCTTTTTATGAAATAACATTCCCCTGTAGCCAGGGTAACCCATGCTGGAAAGAGAAAATTACAAACACAACAAGCCATTGGTGATTTTCCTATGGGTAAATTTAATGAGAAAGGAACTACCAGTCGAGGTAAGAAACTTAAAATGGATGAAGAAACTTATATTCATTTTGATCTACATATTAAAAGGGAATCTGATGAAATTGAATATTACATCACAAGCCTTGTTCAAATTCCAACTAAACAGAAGAAACAACCTACATGCAAGAAGATTGCAAAAGGTAAGAAACAGAGTAAGAAGAAGAAACCTATACCTAAATATCCTAGAAGAAATTCTACCAGAGTTGCAAACAAATTTAGACTCAATTCAAAAGCCATGTTTCATCATTCTATCAAGAAGGAAAGCCTCATTATCATAGAAGACAATTCAAAAGATTCTAATAAAGAGATGAAAAAACAGGCCTTAGCATCTTCTTTACATAGATTAGAGAAGGAATATAAAGAACAAAAGAAAAAAAACATGAAAAGGGAAAACAAATTGCACAATATTCAAGGAGACCTGTAACCAGGGAATTACAAAGTCAACTTCAGTCTTTGAATCTACATTCAAAGGCACAAATGCAATTAATGATGAGAAAAATGATCTTTTTCCAGAAATAGACCAGCTGCAAGATCTTCCAGAGACCAGAGACTCATAAAGCACTAAAGAAGAGGAACTTAATACTGGGCTATCTTCAAAATATGTAATCAAACTAAGGAAACCCCAAGCTTCCATATATTTGAACTTACCTTCCCCAATAGAAGAATATCTAGAATTCAAGCTGGAAACAAGGAAAGAAAAGGACAAAGTAAAAGAGATGCAAAGTATTATTAAGAAATTGAAGAAAGAAAAATACTTTGTTGAGAAATGGAATGCTAAACAACAAGAAACGATACAAGATTTGAAAAAGAAGAGGAAGGAGCAGAAGGCCTTGCTAAAGGAGGTAAGAGAATCTGATATAAGATTATATTGGCATAATGTTGTGCTAACAACTAAGCTCAAACATAGAGACACCATATATTTTGCAGTCATCATACCATAAAAATCCAAGGAAAATTTGCTTCAGTTTTGATTGCTCAATGTTGTTACCAATATAATAAAGATGAACATTTTTTGTTCTTAGCACTTCGTTCAAATGGAACTTTTTGGTATTTCAGATGAACCAACTCAGCAAGATAATATTCCTCTTTTTGTGGGATTTGCAAATCTTTATCAAGCTATCTCCTTATCTATATTCGGATTGGCTGTTGAGCCTACTAAATTATAGGCATTAGAAGTTCTTGTATGAGCTTTTATATCCTAGGAAATAGTCAATTGATATGATCCCATTGCAAAAACGTAATCTAAAAAATAGGATCTACAGGAGTAATATGTGTGCTTTAAAAAGACACTGTAAAGACTATATAAGGGTTGATTAGTTGGGCATTCAAGGGCTATTTTTGTAAAGACTCCACTGTAAGACAAGACCATATTTGATATTGACACTAAATGGAAAAGACATGTTGATGTTTAGATCTTCTTTTCATATTTTTATTTTCTTCTTTTCTTATTTGAATACATTTATTCTATTGCAAAGCATATGATTTATTGATAGTGAGTGACACGGTGAAAATTTTACATTTTTGTTCATAATTAAGATTATTTTCAAGTACATGTTCTTGTTTCTTAATAACATTTTGGAATGAGAAATCCATGTGTGAGTTGACAAATTGAAAGTTCACATATCTTCCTCTCTTTATTTTCCTTACCATATGATCTGTTAAAGTGTTTGTCATTTACTAAGCCAGTGGGATGTCTACTTTCTTTACATTGAGTTATATATTTTATTGAACCCTTAAGCCAACTTTCAACCAATTTCTAAAAACTATTCAGAAAACCCTTTATAAATACCATTGCAATAACTTGATGATGCCATAGCTTGCCCTCTCACAATCAAGTGCAACTTTAGGGACTAAAATCTTTTGGTTCTATTGTCGGGGACGAAGGAATGAATATATTTTCCCTGGGAGAACAACAAAGATCAGATCTAAATCTTGATGGTGGACAAGAATTTGGACATTTACATGAGACTGTGTATTTTTCACTTAGCGACTCCTCTGTAGTAATTCTGGCTCCTAAAAGAGAAGTTAAAGAACTTAAAACTCCTCTAAATTCATCATCATCTACAAAGAAACAAGTGACCAAAAAAAACCCAGATCCTAAGTCTGTTGCAATAATGTCAGATCCTAAAAAGTTATTGAGAAAATCTAAAAATACTCATGGACATTCCTCTTTTTCAAAATACATTTTTTCTTCTACAAGTACTCAAGGACAGTCTTCTGAAACTATAAGCATGTTTCTAATTGAAAAAAATATTCATGAGAGTGAAACAAAGCCTATTATTGAACCTTTAACTATATCTTTTCCTTCAAATATCTCATAATTGAATTTAGATCAATGGAAATTGTTTGCTGAGATCATTGAAGAAGAACAACCAAATACCTTATCTATAGCTGAAGCTTTGAGAAACTTTCCCAAAGATATTAAAAGTGAACCAGATACACTTTCATCATCACCCCAATCCAGTTCTTCTTAAGAGGTTAAACCACGTTATTATTCCTTTGAAAATCCTTTGTTTCTAGAACCTTCAACCTACTCTAGTTTAGATAAGAAACCTCAGATTTCTCTTGTTGAAGATCAAAAAATTATAGCAGCCCAATTAAGTTGTTCCACCCAAGGAACTGTTTCTCTTTCTACATCACCATTTCTGCCTATTCCTATAGTTCAAGCACCCATTGCGATAAACATGGTTGTGAATAGGATGGATGCAATTGTTGGATCCATATATACACCATTAAATTTACCACAAGTCCTGTATGCCTTCCCACCTAATGATTATATGAAGTATTTTGCAAGATTCAATGGAGAAGGAGACGTCACTGTTGAAGAACACTTAAACTCTTTCTACGATTTTGCAGATAATTTTAATGTGGAGCATACAAAAGTTTGGATGAGACTTTTTGTGCAGAGTTTAGATGGAGAGGAAAGGAAATGGTTTAGAAGCCTACCTCCCAATTTAATTGCTAAAATTGATGCACTTGATGATACCTTTTTAGGACTCTGGGGAGATAAGAAAGACTACTTGTATTAGATCACTGAGTTTGGTGCTTTGAAAAGAAAACAAGGAGAATCTATATCTGATTTTATCAAAATATTTAATAAAATGTATAGTAAAATTCCAGATGAAATCAAACCCACAGAAACATCAACCAAAATTACTTTTTCCAATGCTTTTGATGCTGAGTTTTGTCTACTGTTGAGAGAAAGAAGGTCTGCTACTTTGAGTATGATGCAGGATGCAACCATTGAAGTAGAATCTAACATACTAGCAACAAATAAATTGAAGTCTACAGGTGATAGAGACAGGAAAAAACAGAGAGAAGAACTCCCTTCTTCTTCTCATACAACATCTGATTCTAAGATGGAAAAAATGGCCAAAATGTTGAAAACCTTGACATCTAAAATGGCCAAGATGAATATGGAAACAAAACATCCTAGCAGACCTACACAAGAAGGTGGATACAAAAATCCCAACTAGTTCAGAAGGCCTAACAATGTTCCTCAATTTTTTCCCAGAGAAAGGAGAAATAAAGAAGATCGGAAAGTTTTGCCTCCTTTCCAAAATAATGCAGTGGTAGAAGTTGAAGAAATTGATGACACTGAATAAGATTCTACAGTTCATTTAAATGATATCGAATTACCTCCCACTCATTTGACACAACAAGATTATGAGGATGCTCTTATACTAAATCAGTTTAAAGAAGAGGATGCTGAAGAAATTATCCAGAAAGAACCTAAAATGAAAAAGTATGATCTTAGGTCCAAATCAAATACATCAAAGGTGGATATACCTGTTCAAACCAAAAAGACTAATGATCCAGTTAAATCAGGGGTGAGTAAAGAAATTTCAGGGATTAAAACTAATCAACAACAAAAGAAACCTGTCAAGGTTAGCACTACAGAGGTGAAGGAAACTGAGAAGCCCGTTTCTTCTTTCAGTTTGGAAAACAAAATTAATAAAATCAAAATCCCCATACCTCTGGTAGAATTGATGAAAACCGATCCTTTTAGAAAATATGTTCTCAAAGCATTGCAACCTCCTACCCATGTTACTTTTTCAGATACTATAAATCTTGAACTTTATGAAAACTGTGCCATAACCATTGGACCTCATATTGAAGATAGGTTTTATTCTTATCCTCCTTTGTACATATCTTTGAACATTCATGACAAAATATTGCATAATTGTTTAATGGATTCAGGAGCTTCATACAATTTCATACCAGAAGTGGTAATGGATGAATTAGGTTTAGAAATTACTAAGCCTTATCTAGACCTATATTCATTTGAGTCCAGGAAAGTTAAATGTCTGGGAGTCATTAAAGACATGGTTGTTACTTTATCTCAGTTACCTATGAAAAGTGTGGTGTTGGATGTAATTGTGGTTGGCATACCTCCTAAATTTGGGATTCTTCTGTCAAGATCATGGGATAAGAAAGTAGGAGGCACACTACAAATGGATCTCAGTTGTGCTACCATACCTGTGTTTGGTGGAGAACATCGAAGACTGTACAGGGAAGTGAGGCTGGCTTACCTAGTAAGTGATCATGAAAATCCTAGTAATCATCCCATATATGTTATAGGAGATGAACTTGGTTCTTATATTTTTCACATTGGTGACCAGATAACTGAAACAACAGTTAGGAAAATCATACCTACAGTTGAAGAAAATGCAAAAAACCTAATCTGAAAAATGTTCTTTGATGGGGCTTGTTCCAATGAAGGCTCTAGGGCTGTGATTGTTTTTATTTATCCTACTAAAGAAGTTATTCCTCTATCATACAAATTGGAATTTGATACAACCAACAATATCAATGAATATGAAGCTCTTATGCTAGGATTGAAAGCTGCTAAAAATATGGGCATAGATAAAAAATTTATTTTTGGAGATTGATAGCTTATCATCCATGAGATAAAAAACATTTATTAGACCAAATATCAAAGGTTAAAGTAGTATAGAAATGAAGTGTGGAACTTTGTTGATAATTTCTTTTTGTCCTTCATTATCACTTTTGTACACAGATATTTGAATCAGTAGGTAGATTCTCTAGCACTTGCAGCCAGTAATTTCAAAACTCCAATCTTTCCCAATTTAAGATTTGAGATTGAGGTGAGACACATACCCTCTATACCAGATAACATAAAAAATTGGCAGGTTTTTAAAGATGATCAGGAAATTCCAAGGGTTTTGGAGACCATTGGTGATTTTTCTAATATCTCAATAGATCAGGATAATGAAAATGATGATGTGGAAGTTCATGCTACAAATATCCTTCAAGACAATATTGTTGGTCATAAAATTATTATGTTGAAAACAAATCATTTGCTAAAGGGCCTAGTTCCACTTGAGAGATTATTTGACCATAATGATGTTTCAAGAAAGTTTGTTATTCAAACAGAGGAGGTTGAAGTGGTAGATTGTGATATCAGTCTAGATTCAAATCCCAAGATGGTGAAATTATCCAGAAAATTTTCAGAAAAACAGAGGGACAAGTATGTAAATTTGATGAAACAGTTTTCAGATGTTTTTGCTTGGTCTTATGAAGACCTTAAGGTCTTTGATACAGAGATTATGCAGCACAAGATTCCTTTAAAGCCTGGATCCAAACCTTTTAAGAAGAAATCTAGACAATTCAATCCATTGTTGTTACCTATAATTGAAAAAGAACTGAAAAAGTTGTTGGATGCTAAAATGATAGTACCATTAAGATACTCAGAATGGGTAACTAATTTAGTACCTGTCAGGAAAAAGAATGGAGAGATAAGGATTTGTGTAGACTTCATAAATTTGAGCAGATGTTCTCTAAAGGAAAATTATCCATTACCTAAAATGGATCATATTCTACAAAGAGTAGTAGGGTAAAAGAGGATTTCTATGCTTGATGGCTATTTAGGATATAGCCAGATATTAGTGATGGAAGAAGATAAGAACAAGACAACTTTTACCACTCCTTGCAACACTTTCTTGTATGAAAAGATGTATTTTGGATTAATGAATGCAGGAGAAACATTTCAAAGAGCTATGTATATTTCATTTGTTGGTGAGAAACACATATTTATGATTATTTATCTTGATGATATTACTGTGTTCTCAACCTTTGATGATGAACACTTGCAACATTTGAAGCAGATATTTGAAAAATGCAGGAGGTATGGTATATCATTAAACCCTAAAACCCTAAAAACTCTCATTTCTTAGTCCATTTCATCAATCTATTATGATACCAACCCTTATTTTGAGTTGCAATATTCATTTGGTGCAGTAATGACCTGTCCATATGCCTTATTTGAATATATATGTCATAAACCAACATAATGCTTCTCCTTTTAATGGTAACACACATGTTTCTACTAGCATCAAAAGGTAAGGGTTTGTATTTTAATTCCTCGTTCCTCTAATAAGTATCGTTTCTAACCTCTCTCAACTTTCTTCCAAGATTCTTTGGAGAGGCCCAATCCCCAAATTGGACACTTGTATAAAACTATTAATTTGTATCAATGTTATGAAGAGTAAATTTCTTAATGTGCAATGCAATCACTGAATTTGGGCCTTCATTTATTTTTCATAGAGTATAGGGCATTCATGCTTCATTTTACACATTTCTCCACACAAGAGATCCAATTATCACTAGAATTAAATTCAAGGTCCATGTATGTGTCGAAAAGAACCACCTCCTATTTGGCGCCATTAAATATGATGGTTTTGTTTACATTAAATTTCATTTCGAAATAACTAGATAGAATTTTATGGAATAAGATGTCATTGGAAGCTATCTTTGTGCTTTGCCAATAACATAATATCATCTCAATAAACAAACAATAATTAAACCTATGTCAACATGAATATATCTTAGAGCACTTCAACAAATGTTATATTAAGTTCCTTTCAACACTCTTGATGTCGATTGACCTTTGCCTTCCCTTTCATGATCCCTCCAAGTTAGTAAAGGAGAATCAAGTTCTTATGTGTCATGTAGAATACATCCTCCTTTGCTTCACCTCTTGTACTTCTCTCAATCAACTCTTAGTGAATAATTTAGTTTTTAGCAACACCGCTTTTAGGAAAGTTTGAGCAAAAACATACTTCTATCTTTCTCATCACTTCGAAGTTGGAGATTTTTTACTCCACATTTTTTTTGGGCTCAATGGTGTATTGTTTCTCTCACTAGTAACTTCATGAATTTTTTTTGTGGTTTTAAAATGTTTTAGCTAATTTTACCTATTATTTTTAAAAACTAATTCATCACACTCTAATAATTTTGTAGCCTTACTTATTTGTAAACTTTGATGGCTCACCAATTCCTTAAAGAAGTAATGAAAACCATCTCTATCTTTAGATTATTTTTTTGTGAAATAAACATAAAAATATTAAATTTTATTCTTGGAAAAACCCAAAATGGGAAACTTAATAAAATTTGGATTGGAATCTTTATGATGTATTATTGTTTTTTTTAACCATGGCTAATAACCCAAAAATATATCTAGTAATTAGCAAACCAACTATACCAAAAACTTATAACTTATCAAGGACCTAGAATTTCCAGTTGACAAACCAACTATACCAAAAACTTATAACTTATTAAGGACCTAGGGTTTCCTATTGGGAAACCAACTATACCAAAAACTTAGGGTTTCCTAAGCCAGCCAAGGTGGACCTCTATCTTATTGTTTAGGCCATATTGTGGTATAAACACTTGGATGAATAGCTAAAAAAAAATTAAGTATTTTTTATTATAAAATAATTATGATGATTAAGGTCGGTTATTATAATGGATTAATATTGAGTAGATTTCTTATTTATAACTGATTGTGTCATTATGTGTTTTCCCATCTGAAATTTGAATTCAAGAGGTTTATCGGGTTTTAATAGCGAACCAAATCAGTGTCTCTTTTACACGGTTTTTCTTCATTCGTCACTTTGAACTGATTACGAAAAGCAACTTGCGGCTATTACCAATCCTCCAAACAATCTCCTTGGTGAGAGTACCTTACAAATTACAGGATAGGATGGCTCGTCCCCAGCTCTACGAGAACAGAAAGACCAGCGAGCAGTTGATATGCTTGCTT
>ML780254.1:80613-98757 GCA_009831015.1 Picea engelmannii
ATTGCAGTGGACGGTGGGGAAGACTTTGGAGGAAAAGTTTTATCTGCTGCAACCGTGGATATCTGAATATTTTCTCTATGTTCAAATTGTTTTTAAGTTCTGCTCTGTAAATATGTAACCAATCTCTATGTTCATATTGTTTTTAAATTCTGCTTTGTAAATATGTAACCAAACGGGAATGCTTGTTTTTTTATGGTGAGCGATATACAACCTGCTGCGCATTGAATTTTGCGGCAACCGTCAAATATATTCTGGCCTATAAATTATTTGCGCATTGAATTTTGCGGCAATGTTGAGTACCATGCTGTTTAGGGTTTTTATTAAGTTGTAAGCGAAATAACATTTTTTTTTGACCTTATACCTTGTTGGATAAGGTAAACAAGTGTTGTTGTATTTTGTTTTTACAATTTTTTTATAAAGTTTAGTGGTGGTTTTTAATGGGTAATTATAATTTTTGGTAAATTTTTTATTAAAATTGAAAAAAAATGAGTGTTCATAGATTAGATGTTAGTGATAAATAACAATTTTCCTCTTAATTATTTGATCAATAGACTTGATAAATATATATAAGTAAACAAAAACTTATGAAAGTTGGAAGTTTGTCATGTCATTTAAAATACAAAATATATTTCATTTTTATATAAATAATTTAAAATAAATTTGATACTCGATAATTTCATAATATTACTTTGACTAAATTTATATACTGAATAATTTTATAATAATTACTAAGTAGTTAAAGTATAATTTTATAATAATTGTTTAAATTTATAATATCAATTTAAAGATGTTTAAATTGTTTTTAAATTTTACTGTAGCGAAATGTTATAAAAATATATATATTTTTTAAGAGGAATAGTTATGTTTTGATATTAAAATTCTCGGCATAAATGCCCATTTAGAGTCCAGATTTGTTGGGCCAATTCCCAATGTTCCCAAAAAACTGGGATCCCTCGTCTCTAGATTTGACATAACACTGTTTCTTGGGCCTTGGGCTCAAAAATTACCTTTAGCGACAAGATATCCCCTAACTTAAAAACACATACAAACTGTTGAAGTAAAAGGCAAAAAAACATGAAAGCACAGCTAAGGAATTAGGTCCCAATTTTCCTTATCGTTCCATAATAGAGTGCCCACAGGAAGAAGAACAACTCTATTTGCTTCCGCATCCGCCTCTTTGTTGTTGTTCCTCAGAACATGCAAGAAGCTGATCTTTTGGGAGAGGCTGACAATCTTTTTAATTCTCACCATCAATCTAGATAGCCGGAGGTTCTTCAGATTTGAGTTTTCCACTAGCATTTTTATGAGTGTTTGGGAGTCTCCGATGATCTTTGCTTCCTTGATGCATGGCTTTTGTAAGATCTTGAGACCTTGCATCAAAGCCATCGCCTCTGCTTGGGTATTGGTGTCTTGGCCTAATCCCCATGCATACATGTGCTAAATTTGTCCCTCTATATTCTTGATGACTCCACTTGCACCTGCATTCCCCGGATTGCCTTTTGCTGCCCTATCAAAAAACAAAGAGTAACAATCAATTTCCTTGTTCCAATTGCCAAAGCTATTTTATGGCATTCTAATTTGCCAGTCTTTTCCCTTTTTCGGCTGGATTTCTGTGTTGGAGAAATTCAGTCTCAACGATTTCCCCCACGCCACCTCATGAGGGGAGAGATTTTTATCGGTGATGGTCCTTATATGCTCCTTCAAGAAATCTTTGAGGGTGGTTAAAATCTTGGTCTTGACAATATTTGCATTATGATTTTTTTCCTGGAAGATCCTATTGTTTCGTTCCAACCAAATTTGCCAGCAGATCAACTATGGCAGGACCAGCCAAGCGGCCTTGAACCAACTATTATTAGGAATCTGTCCAGGGTAATGGTGCATCCAGTTCGCATGTAAATAAAAAATGGAGGATGGAAGTGCTGTGTTCACAGGGCAATGGTTCAAAACTTCGCCCCAGACTTCTGAAGCGAATTTGCACTTCAACATAATATGTTGGGCGTTTTCTTCATTCTCCAAACACATGTAGCATCTGGAGGGGCCATGGGAGGGGCCATGGAATCCTTTTCTCACAAGATTGTCTGCTGTAAGAACCCGATTGTGGTAGAGCAACCAGTTGAATAAATCGATTTTGGGAATGCACTTTTGTTTCCAGAGGCCTTTCCATAGCGCTGGGCATGGGGGAGCATAGGGAATTGCTCGCAACATTTTATAACCAAGTGCCACAGAGTAAGAGCCAATATACATCCCCCAGCCTCTCTGGTCATGCTTCTTCTCGTGTATTGGAGCCTTCCCTTTAAGCCTGGTGCATAGGTTCAACCAAGTGTTTTCGAGATTACTCGGCAAATCCGACTTCATCTAGTCCAGCCATACTTTATCGTTCCAAATGGAGATGTCCCATAGAGAGACCAGGCCTGCGTTCTTCATCCAAATACGTAGGTCGTGAAGCTCACGGACATCTGCTAGGGGCGCCTCGTTCATTATACGATCCTCCCACAGATCAATGGATTTACCATTCCTCGGGACCCAGAAAAGATTGTCTTGTATGAGAGTTTGGGCTTGCATACAGAGTTTATGAATTTGCGATCCATTAGCATCTTGGTCAGGTCTGTCTAGACTACGTTTTCTTGGGCCCGAGAAGTATTTCTTCCAGAGGGAACGCTGAGCCCAGCCGGCCTTAGGGGCAACCTGCCTCCAAAGAATTTTGGCACCCAATGCTAAATTTTGAATTCTCATATCTTTGAAATTCAAGCCTCCCTCTACAAATGGCTTGGTAACTTTATCCAAATTGACAAGGGGCAATCTATTTTTGTTCTATTTTCCACCTTTCCATAAAAAACTTCTTACTATGCCTTCCATTTTTCTGAGAATTCCCAGAGGAGCAAGCATAAGGGAAGCTTGATAGATTGGGAGGTTGTTCAAAACTGATTTAATGAGCACCGTCTTCCCTGCAAGATTCAACCAAGAGAAGCCCCAGACCTGCAATTTCTTTTTAAATTTGTCTAGAAGGGGGATCCAACCCTTACCTGAAGGTTTCTTCTGAAGAATCGATAGTCCAAGATACTTAAAGGAAGTCCAGTGCATGGAACCGACAAAGCCCCAACATCTGGCTATGGCATTAATGTCATTTTGAGACACATTCCAGCCATAGAAATGGCACTTCTCAACATTCAATTTACTGCCCGAGGCCTCGTAGAATTCATCCACCACTAATTTAAATTGAGAGGCGGTGTGGACAGTAGCTGCCCCAAGGAGAAGGGAATCATCTGTGAATAAAGCATGGTTAATTTCTTTTACTCCTCTCGCAATTTGAAGCCCTAGAATATCTTGGTCAATTCTTCTTTTTTCCAGGATAAAGTTTAGGGCAGAGGCTTGGAGGACATAGAGCATGGGTGAGAGAGGGCATCCTTGCCTGAGCCCTCGCGATGCTTTGAAGAAATATGTAGCTCTCCCATTCACCAGTGGAGCAATCCAAGGCTTGGAAATGCATGCTTTGATCCAATTTATGAAGCTAGTCCCAAAACCAAACTTGTACAAAACTTTGAACAGAAAAGAGTGCCTAACCCTGTCGAAAGCATTTGCGAAGTCAAGATTGGCTATCATACCTTTTTCTTTTCTCTTCAGAATTGAGTGAAGCGCCTCTTGGACTAGGATTATATTATCCATGATTTGCCTTCCTTGAACAAAGCCCCCTTGGTTCTTCGGAATGAGGTCTGAAAGAAGCCCTTTCAGTCTGCTGGCGATCACCTTTGAGATGATCTTGTATCCAATGTTGCAAAGGGAAATGGGGTGAAACCTATTGAAGGAGTTTGCACCCTTTTCTTTCGGAATGAGGGCTAGGAAGGTAGAGTTCGTGTTGCCCCCAACTTTTTTACAGTCTTGGGATTTTAAAACCATTTTGTGTAGATCTTTTTTCACAATCTGCCAACAGGTTTGGATGAAATTTGTTTAAACCCATCAGGGCCTGGTGCTTTATCAGGACTCATGGAAAACATGGAAGCCTTTATTTCTTTCCTAGTGACCTTAGTCTTGAGCTTCTAATTCATTCTAGCTGTGATTTTAATAAGTATTTCATTTAGGAGGTTATCACTGCATCCCTGCCTCTCTGCTTCATTAAAAAGCTTTTTAAAGTGAGAGTAGGAAGCCTTTTTAATTCTTGAAAAGTCCCCATAAGTATGTGTGTCATCCTTTATCTCTGAAATGGAGTTGTAACCTCTTCTAGCTTGGGCTTGCTTGTGGAAGAAAGAAGTGTTTTTGTCTCCAGATTTCAACCAAAGACTTCTGGATTTTTGCCTCCAGTATTCCTCCTCCTGTCTATAGGCATTCTGAAAATTTTGTTGTAGCTCTTCCTCTCTTTTTAGAGTATCACTCGAAATTTCAGCCTCTTCCATGTAGTCTTAATGAGACTCAAGAGCTTCTTGGGTTTGCTTTCTTTCCTCCGCAGGACTAGGAATAATTTTAGCCCAGATTTTCAAAGCTGACTTGAATCTTCTTAGCTTCTCCTCCCAAATGAAGAATGGAGACCCCATGACCGACGTCTTCCATATTTCTTCGACCTTCTTTAAAAATTCCTTTTGGTTTATCCAAAGAGGACTAAATCGAAAGGGGATAGGACCTAAATTCCTTTGGGCTGAGAGAGTCATCTTTATAGGCTTATGATCTGAAATGTTGTTAGATAGAATATTCATTTTCATGTCAAGACCAAGAAAGAGATAGGAAATTTGAAGGATAAATCTATCTAATCTGGCAGTGATATGCCCAGGACCCACCTGTTTAGTTGACTAGGTGTACTTATCTTGTCAAGGCTTGATATCAAAGAGATCCAAGTCGTGGATGAGGTCCTCCACCCACTCTCAAGCCGAATCTCTTACAATGCTGCCCCCTCATTTTTTGCTTTGGCTGAGGGAGATGTTCAGGTCCCCTGCAATTATAATATTTTCCAAGACTTCCTTGTCCGCTAAGGATCTTAGAGAGTCCCAACAAGATTTATTTTCCCCTGCATTTACCGGAACGTATACATTGAAAAGACTGAAAACTTCCTTCGAGTCTATATGCTGAAATTTTGTGAACAACCAGTGAACATTTTTTTTCTCAGCTACCATATTGAATTTGGAAGCGTTCCAAAAAGTGACTAGACCTCCGAATTCCCCTCTGGCTGAGATAGCCTTTGTCCCGCCTTTGCTCTAGTAACTTTTGTTGTTTTGATGGAAGATATTTTCCTCCAATTTTGTCTCTTGGATGAGCATTATGTTTGGGTTTTCTATCATGATTAGGGTCTTCATGGCTTCTTCTTTCATCTTACTTCTCAAACCTCTGCAATTCCAGGAGATCACTTTCATTATTTATTTTTATGAGAGTGGGGCCCCCCTTGGAGCCCTGTCCTTGGTTTCTTGCCAGCTTAGGGGTTTTAGCCAATTTTTTTTCCAAAGTTGGTTGACTTCCCTGCACTTTGTCTTTATATGTTTCTTTTTCTCTCTTGTCCCTGGATGATGGACTTCCTCTTGCTGATCTCTGGAGCGTGGTGAGAGAGTATCCTATCTCTCCTTCCTCCTCGGATTCTTCCGAGCCTTGGCTTTCGACATCGTTGGCTGTGCGTTTGTCTTTGGAACTTTCAGGTTCTCTTTCCCCATGCCTTGAGTCCTTTATCATTGCATCCTCAATTGGCTCATTGTCTTCCGTTCTTGTTTTCTCCATCTGCTCTTTCTGAGGCGGATCCCTTTTAGGGAGATCTTGAGAAACCAAGTCCAGGGTTTCAAACATATTTCCTGAATCTTTTGGGTGGATGATTTTCTGGGACACGCTATTGCCTTTGGAATGACATCCTTTTCTCTTTTCCTATCCTACAGTATTTGAGACCTTGGGGTTAGTTTTGGATCTCTTGACCTGTTTCCATCCTTCCTCTTTGCCCTTATCTTCCTCATTTTTTTTGGACAATTTCTGGCAAAGTGACCATATTCGTGGCACCCCCGGCACTTGAACGGGAGTTGTTCATAGTCCAGTTTTTGAATATGAGACAATCTTCTGACATTAATTTTGATAGCTTTCGTAAGTCCTACTTCAAGGTCCACCTCCACACAAATTCGGGCGCAGTCCTATTGGTCTTTATTGTTTTCCCTGTCAATGAACTTGCCCAACGCATCTCCTATATGTTTCAATGAGTCCCAGTTCCAGCAATGTATTGGGAGGTTAGGAAGTCTAACCCAAACTGGAACTGCCGAAGGAACGTCCTCTTCTGGGTCGAAGTCCGCAATCCACTTATTTAGATACAGTCCTTAGGGTCCCATGAAGTATGGGCCATTCCTGAAGATCAAATCCTTATCCTCTTTGTAGGTGAATTCAAAGAGGAAATAACCTCAGCCCAGGAAGTGAGAGGTGACATTATGTTTGATCAACGACTTCCAATTTTTTATCACCCAGGTTTCAGTGGCTTTAGGGGATGGCCACAAGCCAGTGAAATTCCCCACAAGCGTGTGTTCAAACATTGATAAGGCTACCTATATAGGAATATCCATTGGGAGAAATACCTCCGGCATTTCTTCCACTCTTTTGACAAATTTCGAGCATTCCGCCTTCTTCTTCTTGGGCAAAGATTTAATCAGCGAACTGAAAGCGACATCGTTTGGGAGTGGAGGAGGAGGATGGGGAGTTGAGGAAGACCTAGGCGAGCCTTGCTCCTCCATGGTTGCGGAAACCCTAGCAGTGGAGTTGCAGAGCTAAGGCACACGCGTGAAAAAAATACATCCCAAAACTTGTTGTACTTTCTCCTTCAAAATTTGTGTTGTTACTCCACTTGTTGTTACTCACTATTACTCTGCTGCAACTCGCTATAGCTCTGCTGCAACACTTTCTGTAACACTGTTGCAACTCGAAATGTTATAATAATTATTAAGTAGTTAAAGTATAATTTTATAATAATTGTTTAAATTTATAATATCAATTTCGTTTAAAGATGTTTAAATTGTTTTTAAATTCTGCTGTAGCGAAATCAGAATGTTGTTTGTTTTTTGTTGGGTTGCCATTAATGCGAAATAATTTAATTTTTTTTGAGTTTATATATTTTTGGGTAAGGGAAAGTTTGGTGATTGTATTTTGTGCTTCTGTTAAAGTTTGGTAGTGGTTTTAATGGGCAAGTGTAATTTGGTAATATTTTTATTAAAATGGAAAAAAAATAAAAAAAATTGTTCAAAGACTTTAAATAATAATAATTTTTCACAGTTGTTTTATAATAATAATAATAATAATCTATTTTTAAGGTCACGGTCAATCCAACACACTAAATTGGTAAAGTCTACGAAGGTATACATACCCTACCCCCCTCTAGATTTGAACCTATGACTTCTTAAGAGGAAACACATGTTCTTAACCATTAGGCCCACTCAGGCTGTATATTCAAATTAGATTTTGTGAAAGTTAAAAGTTTTATTATGTTATTACTTAAAATAGTAGATTTTGAGTGAAAACTTTATTCTCAGGATTTAGAATAGAGTTTGAATATTATTTTTGGCACCATATCTCATTGAAGTATTTGTGGGAAAGTTCATATGATTTGGAGGTAGATGATAGATTTTCTTTATTAATACATCTCTTTATTTTGAGAAAAAATTATAATGCTCCTTGTTTCACATTCTTGGTTTTGAAGAAAATTCATGGCACTTAGTAACATAATGCTACAATTTGAATATTGTAGCTCTGGTACTGTTTGGTAAATCTACCATGGGCCTTATATTTGAAGATAAATACGAAAGAAGCTGCGCTGGAAGTACTACTGTGTTTGTTTGAAATGATTTATATACACTCCATTTCCAACGGTCACCAACTCTACTGAAATTTAACTTATTTTAAAAGTTTTAAATCCAACTTTTTAAATTATCTCTCACACCCACTTTTTTCCAGCTTTTAAATCTACCACCCTTTTCTGCTTTTACATCCACCGTCGGCGGTTCTAACTTGGAAGTGAGTTTGGTTCCGTTATAAAAATATAATTCGTTAGAGAACAAACAATTATGCTTAAAACACTGATGTCATTCTTCACACATTTTTGTAAAGTTTAAATTTAGTGGTTTCGTTCATTTTATATTATTACATGATAAAAATTTATAATGATATAATAATTATAATAATTTTCTCATGATTGTTATGTAAAGTTATTATATTTATCTTTTTGTGTTTTCTTTTACAAGGTTACAAGTTCAAATCTAGAATGGGGTAGGGTATGTATATCTTTGTAGACTTTAGCAATCAAATCATGGAGGGAGTCCCTTATCCCACAAATAAGGGGGTCTCATACACCAATTTGACCCTAAATGAATGTACACAAAAACATAACCATACACATAGATTATTATTATTATTATTACTATTATTATTATCTACTACCCTAAATGGATGTACATAAATTTGTTATCTGAACTATTTTATAATACTTTTAAATTGTTGATATTTCTTTGTAGATGTTGCAAAAAAGTTTAAAAAAATTGTTTGAAATTGAGAATTGAATGATACAAGTAAGAAGTGTTTATATAGGGATAATCTCTAGTGTTTGAATTATATTGTTGTATTATTTTTTTTATGTGTCATTACATTTTATAGTTAGAAGGGTAGATATGAATAATATGATAATATAAGAAAAGTAAGGTATTTTTAGTATAAATTTTCAATTTGGTTTAGGGGTGAGCGTGCGAAGTTGGTGGATGAAAAAATAGCAAGGGGGTCAGCAGGAAGGCACACTCGCAGGAACACATGCACGTTCTCAAGAATGCACACGCGTTCCTAACCCTATAGGTTTGGATGTGCCCAAACCTCCATTCATCTTTCCACATAGGTTTAGTGGCAAGAACACATGCACGTTCTTAACAACGCGCACACGTTTCTCTGTTAAACTTTTTTTAAAGGGACATGAGCACGATTTGTGTTCATTTGCACATATTGCGCTCATGTTTTCACTCTCATTGAACAAATAGAGAGGAGCTAGAGAGGAGCAACAAGGTGAGGATCTTTCCACTGTGTCCCAGTATAGCCAGGTATGTTTGATTTATTTTATTTTTCTCTCAATTTAGTAGTTTCCAATTGAGTCTTTTTCTCCCAAGATTCTAAATGAAAGAATTTTGTAATTTTCTATTATAATTAAAAAACCAACCTAATTTAAATGCAATGGCTTAATAAATTGTAGCATATATAATAAAATATAACCATGAGACAATGTAAACCACTTAGAAGAAAAACAAGGAGAGAAAAACTCCAACCCACCACAACCACCCAATGTAAATAGTGAAATTGATTTGAAACAATTAAGGGACACTAGAGAGCCTAGAAGAGTCTCCCTAGCCACTTCTTTAGACATCATTATGAATTCCATTGCAAGTTCCCAAGGGAAATTGACCTATTTTTTTTATTATAGGGCAAGAATGTATGAGTACTATAGCACCGGTTTGGACAGAAACCAAGTCATAGACTTAGTAATTTCAAAACAACAAATATTGACTATTTTTAGGGATCCTAGAAATGAACAAGAACTACCATACTGAAATAAATCTAGAGATAAAAGTAAAGACACCAAGTCAATTAATCAAGATAGATGAGACATAAATCAATCATTTATTTCATTCCAATTCATCAAAATAATTGTTCTCTTTACAAAATTCCCCGAGGAATTTTTGGACCAAAGTCAAACTTAGATGTCCCCAATGAAACATACAAAAGGACTTCTGACAGAAAGTAAAAAACTGAACTTTAAAAGATGGATTAACTTGCCACAAATTGCTGCCCACTCGACTCTGCATAATAGCCTTTGTCAATCATGAAATCTAATTCACAAACAGACAAGTCTACACAAACTATCAAAGATAGATCAACACCTCTGAAAAACAAGTGTCTGAATGATGTAATTCAACCATGAATCTTGTTGTCTACAATAGGACCCTGCTATCATAAAAAAGAATTAGACTTGTAATGAATTAAGGAAAGAATGAAAACTGAATTATCTCAACAAAACTCAAAGAGCAAACCTTAGTATGCTTCTCCTTCTATTCTCCTTTGTTCCTCCTTTTCCTTTTGCCTTTAAGCAATTTATAATTGGTTGAAGTAGATGAACTAATTCTTTAGTTAAGTTAACTAAAACTCAACCAACTTTTTAGTTAAGGGTAAAAAGTAATAAAATCATAATAAGGGTTTTAAATAAATAATAACTAGTAGGTGAGACCCCTTGTGACTCCCTTTAGTTCTTTAACAATCACAACACAACTAGTTAATCAAACAAAACATCGCTCCTTATGACTCCCATGATCACTTCATATTTGACAATTTGTATCAATGATAATTGAAATAATTTCCAAAAATATATTACCCATATATCCAAAAAATAGTGTGTTGTCAAAAATTTCAGAAGTCAACTGTTCTCAACAATTAATAAATAAAAAACTTAAAATCCATATTTTCCACTCTAGGAGGCCATCTTTCCCTTGTTGCTGCTGTCACCTTTTGACCTCTCTGAATTTTCCTTAGGCTGTGTGGAGACTTTAGGCCTAATCTCACTGATCACATGAGAGAAATCATATCTCAAATGTATGTGGGAAGACACAGATTTATCAGAGTCATTTGAGAGTGAGGAAGGGGAAACAATGGATTTTCCTTTGTTAGGAGCATGGTGGGCCTTGGTTTTCAACCTTTTTCTTGCATGGGAAGACTGAACCTGTGAGTGGACATGGGAAACTTGGAAAATTTGATTAGTAGGTGGGGGAGCAGGTAAAGACAAGTTAGGCCAGCCACAATGTTGGGAGACTGTCGGGTGGACAATCTTTTGCCATCCATCGTTTTCGGGGACTTCAAGTTGCAGTGAGACATGAGGAGGCACTGGGATACCAAGGAATTGTGGGGCTTGGAAGGGAGGTCTTTCCGTCCTAGGTTGGACCACTCCTTTCCCAATCCAGTTAAAAAATCCATCTTGAAACAACTGGCCTAACTCTTATGAGTTTGCATCAAAGTGTATAGAGAATCTTGGCCTTCTAGGGCCCTTGTTCCAATTTCCTCTACCCCAGTTACCTCAACCATGGCTACCTTTGTTGAAAAACTCATTCCAGTATGCATACTTGATTAGCAAATAGTTTCTTTAAAAACCATCATGACAACTCTTTTAAATATGAAATAAAATTTGGCTCAACAACATATCAGACTCATGCAATCTGATCCATACAAATCGTTTAATAGTTGTCAATGAGCAAGGGGTGAACAAGGGTTGTGAGATATGTGAGTGGTTGTATTGAGCGAAAAATGTTAAAATTAGGGGGAAAAGATCATGATTAATGCTCATAGATATCAAACAATAAATTGTATCGTAAAAGAAAAAATATATCACTGTAATTCATCCCTGTGATCCTTTGAATATAATAATACATAACTTATCTTAACTATAATTAAATTTTAGGAACATGGAGTGGATAGTGAATATGGGAAGGCGAGGGGAAGTGTAATGAGCGAAAAGTTCAATTTAAATGGTAGGGGAAAAGAGCGAATATTGTTAAAAAAACCAATTAAGTAATCCATAAAAACAATTATGTATTAGATACAACTATTCCAACACCAATTAAACAATTACTGTGTGTTAAAATTCGTTCACTGTCCCACATTCAAATTCCTTAAAAACTTTCAATTATCACAGAGTATAATTATACTCAGAATCGTCATGATTTTCACCCATATTGTTTACAAGAATTCTGTTTCTTTTCATTTCCTTCCCTTTTATATTTAAAACAACATCCAAAGGAAAACAAAGTCATATTGCTTCAACTCTGTTTAGCATAAAAAGCATCAACCACTGCCCATAATTTAATTTCTCAAATCAAACATAGACACAGGTCTTTCCATAGTGATGCAGACCCCCTACCTCAGTAGGGTCCACTGACCTCCCAGTCTCTGGATCGTTCTTCTTCAGAAGCGAAATAGCTCTTTGGGCTCCTGTTGGAACCCCTTGAACAGATCCACAGGTCCCTTTGTCCTCTAGCATAGGTCTTGAGAAAATCTGTGCACACACCCAACTTTCGATGCTCTTCTCTGTTCCGAACTAACACACCTTTCGCGTTTCGGGTTTTCGGGACTCCTGCATGAGAGCTCTCCCAGGCTCCTTGTCCCTCCAAATCCCAGTCGCCGAAACGTCGAAAACTACCTGCGACCACGGTCCCCTTTTTGGGATCTCGAAATTCATGATTTCGTGATTCCGGCTGCGGTTCTTGGTCCTTCAACCTCCCAGAGCGCGGAATGCTGAAATCTACCCGTGAACACGTTCTTCCTTTCAGGATTTCGGAATTCACAATTTCACGATTCCGCGATTTAAGACTCCCTGTCTCATGACTCTTTCGCTCTTGAACTCTCGGTTGCCGAAATGTCAAAAAGGGATTAACGGCTCTGCTCGTGCTCTTCCTCCAAAGTCTTTCGGGGTTTCACGATTTCGGGAGTCGGGACTCCACGTCTCCCGACTCCTGGCCTCTCGAACACCCGGGTCCCGAAATGCCGAAATGACGATCCACGACAAAGTGCTACTGACTTTCGTGATTTGGGAAACTACGATGAAAGCGTTCCCCTGGTTCTCTGTCTTTCGAATCCCCAGTTCCTAAAATGTAGAAATGCCGAAATCTCTTCCTCTGAGAGATCAACAGCCCAGTCCCTTCTAGAACCAACAACTACGATCCCACCTGATCGACGACTCAAAATATTTTGGGCCTTTCCCAAAAACCTTGACCGCTTTCCACATGTCCTCCTGTGGATGGTCACGATGCTTTCGGGATTTTTGTCGAGCCCTCTCCTTTACTTCTACGAGGGTTAAACCTCGTTCTCCTCTTTCCGGATCCAATGGCTATCGGTCCTTTACACGAGATCTGACGGTCACAATTTGACCTTCTGTGCACCTCCTATATGCGCTCCTCCTGTGCATGTATCCGTGATCCAGTGGCTCTCCGGCCACTGCACTCCAGATCCAACGGCTGGCGCGATTTCGCGCACCGGGAGTTCGCGATGTAGCGACTCCAAAATCCCTTGCCGCTCCAAACCTCGAACTCTGAACTACTCTCCTGCGTGACCTCCCAGAGGTTAAACTCTATGCACCTTTGCCTGATCCAACGGTTGTCGGGTATTGGGCGCTAGATCTGATGGTTTAGATCTGTCTTCCTTGCACGCTCTCCTCCTGAACTTTGTCAAATTAGAAACCTCGAAAGGTTTTCTATGTGCACGTTCTTCTTGTGCTTTCCCTTCTGAGCTTATGGACTTAAGACAAGTCCACTCTTGCACACTCCCGGTGCTCCTGAGATTTCGAATAACTCAGATTCGAGAAGTTTTCTAGAAAAGAAAACTCCTCACGCCCACCTGGCATTCTTCGGCTCGATGCACACCTTGTAGAGCCTTTCTCCACAGAGTGTTCAACAACTCTGTGAGTGTCTTCTCTTTGACACTTCCCTTTCCTCAGAACCCGAAATGGAGTTCTCTGGTGCACTCTATGCACTCGCTTAATGCCCTCCTAGCAGAGCTTTACAGAACCTTCAGTAGTTCTGTTTCTTCTCTGTGCCTTCCTTTGCACAGTTCCTCCTCCAGAGTATTCAGTAACTCTGAGGCTTCCTTTGAGTCTATGAATCCTCCTGGTGTGAACTCCTTGCACGTTCTTTCTGACTTCGCAGAGCTCAGATGTGCACTCCTTGCACTGGACACAGAACTTCCAATGTTCTGTTGTGCACTCCTTGCATAGCCTAAAGAACCTAGACATAAATCAAAACTCAATCAGATAGACAAATTCTATCTATTCCTGCAGATGAAAATCTAACATACATATACAACATTCATTCATGAAACATAAATACATGAACAACCATATGCAGGAAAAACTGCTTTTCTATTAATCTCTGTGTCTCTATATAGATGATTTACAAAGGCTAGACTATAACAAGTCTTATCTCTCTCTCGAGACCTCTCTGCTCTGGTCTCTCTTCCTTTCTCTTCTAATTTTCTTCTCCTAACTTAACTTTTTCAAAATGAGGGCTCCCATGAGCTTATCCCCAACCATCGTCTCTGAGTTATCGCTATCACAGAGCGGATCGTACGGCTATATTACATAAATGGATGCCCAGTCCTGACTACATCTTGGGCTTTCTACAGGCTACCATTTAAGGCAACCTCAACCACTACCTGTACAAAGGTTGGATCTGGTCTCTGTCAGCCTTACAACATTAAATTCAAATTCAAATTTTGAAAAACGAGAGGGTTGCGCCTCTCCCTTTCATGAATGCATGTTGGATAGCTGGCATGCTGCTTACATGGAGTGATGCTCCTGCATCATACTCCTCGGCTGGAAAAATCATGAGCTCCTCTTCTCCAGTGTTGAAATCCACCTAGATCCCAAACTTTCCCTTGGATCTATCCATCTGCTCCTCTCCAGCTATGCTGTTGTTGTTGCTGTTGCTTCTTCTTCCCTGCTGCACTTGCAGGCTCCCTTCTGCTTATCTTCTCATTCCTGGCAGTCTTTGCTGATGAACTCAACATCAGCCTTCTGATTTCTTCAATTACCCTGTCCAACTACTCCCATGGTTGGCTCTTTGTATGCAGTCTTCTCTGCTACACTTTTGTCTTCTCAGTGGGAAGATTTGCTCGCTCTCCCCTACTATCTTTATCTCTCTTTGTGGCACTAAGTGGCCACTCTGTTGCAGACTCCAGCTCTACAGTATCATTACTGAACTGCTGCTCAACTTCTTCCTGTGGCAGTTCTGCTGCTGCCATTTCTCCTCCTGGCATACTTCCAACTTCTTCCAGCTTCTCCTAGGGCTAGTATGCTCCACTACCTTCTTCCAACTTAGCCTGTTGGATGTGCAAGCTTTTCACCATCACCCTTCTTTCCAGGGCTTCCAATTTTTCACACAGATCAAAAAAATCCGTGTTGTTTGCTTCCTCTTTTGTTGTAGGCTTCAGTGCTACAGTCATCTCCTGTTCAGCTTCCTGGCTAAAAATTTTGAGCCATTCTCCTGAATGCTCATCTTTTGATTCTTGGGAAAACATCAGTGTCTGCTCCACTTCTCCCTCTTCTTTGACAATCTCTGTTGGCTGTCCTCCTGCTGTTGTTTCATCTTCAACACATGCTCTTGCCTCAATTGGGCTATCTGGTAGGAATACCCGAATTCCCCTAATCATCAGAATGCTCTTCTGATCCTCACATGTTAGCACTCCTTGTTGATATGAACTCTCCTCTGAGTTCATGAGAATTTAAGACAGTCTCATCTCTTTCCCCTTTCCCACTTGGAAATTTGGGAATTTTCTGCTGCCCACCTGGCAGTCTATGATATCCACTGATCCCATCCCATTTCCCACCTGGCAATTTGAACTTTCACCACTGCTCCCCTGGCAGTATGCGAGACCTTCTGCTGATATCTTCCCATTGCCCACCTGGCAACTTGAAAGTTCACTTCTACCCACCTGGCAGTTTATGAGATCAATCGATCCCATCTTCATCAAAACTCCTTGCTAACCTGAATTGATCCCTGAGTTCATGAGACTTTCAGATAGTCTCATCTGCTCTCCCTTGCCCACTTGGCTATATGGGAATTCTGCCCTACCCACTTGGCATTTTATGAGATCTTCAGCTAATATCATACCATTGCCCTCCTGGCAATATGAATTTCCATGGCTATCCTCCTGACAGTCTATGAGATCCTCCAATGATCTCATTTCATTGCCCACCTAGCAATTGGAAAATTCATCTCTTCCCTCCTGGCAGTTTATGAGATCTGAAATTGATCCCTCTTCCTCATCACTGAGAGTTTTTCCAACTTCTGGCTCACAGATGCAAACCAGCTCTGTGTTACTGAGGCTTTCAACATACCTCAACCACATTTTCAACAGCCTTTGTTGTCTTTTGGCCAACAACTCCTTGACTGGCCACTTCACCTTCTTTTTCATGGGCCATTCATACACCCATCGTGTTTCTACATTCTGATGCATTATTAATGCAAGCTGCTCCATTCTCGCTCTTATCTCAATGAGTTCCTTGTCAATCTCTGCCTTGGTTTTCTGCTAGTGGTCTCCTCTTCCACCACGCTCATGGCCTTCAGTAGCCATTTCCATCTTCTGTCTGCCCTCCTAGCAAACTAATGGATCACTCTACGTCTGAGAGCATCTCCAATATCTCCTATAGTCCACCCGACTATCTATTTGTTGCTACGTCCTGCAACAATCTCTTCAATCCTCTTCATCTAAAATATACAGATGAAGTCCAGGCTCTGATACCAATTGATGTAGACCCCCTACCTTAGCAGGGTCCACTGACCTCCCGGTCTCTGGATCGTTCTTCTTCGGAGCCGAAATAGCTCTTCTGGTTCCTGTTGGAACCCCTTGAACAAATCCACAGGTCCCTTTGTCCTCTAGCACAGGTCTTGAGAAAATTTGTGCGTGCGCCCATCTTTCAACGCTCTTCTCTGTTCCGAACTAACACACCTTTCATTTTGGAAAACAGAATTAATAAAATCAAAATCCCCATACCTCTGGTAGAATTGATGAAAACCGATCCTTTTAGAAAATATGTTCTCAAAGCATTGCATCCTCTTGCCCATGTTACTTTTTCGTATACTAAAGCTAAGAGAGAGATAGTGGGGAGATTCTACAAAGAATACACACACAAAATTAGAGCATGCAATGTTAAGGTCTTTGGAAAGGATGAAGGAAAGCTTAGAAGGAAGAGCGCATTGCAAAAGTTCTATCGGGATTGAAATCCCCATAGTAAAACTACAAAAGAATCAAGGAAGAATCTTGTCCGTTAATATAGGTCTTGGGAAAATCTTGGACTGTCAAATCACAAAGAAGCTAGAGCCTACACAGAAGAATCCCTTGTGAAGGATCGTGGAAATATAATCATCCATTCAAATTTAGGGAGTAATCGCAACCATTAGATCAGTTAGAACCATTGATCAAATCCAAGTGGAAGGATAGCGTAAGTTTCAAGACATTGAAACTTTGTCACTTCGGCGAACGTTGGAGATAAGGAAGAGGCACGAACTCGCGAAATCACGAAGTCATGAAATCCAACTAGCCATTCGATCAAGGAGGGACTTCATATGAATTCACGACCATCCAATTGACTTTAGTGGAAGGACAATATATGCCACAATATCTCAGAGCCTCAGATTAAATGAACTCATGCATATCGTTGATCTGATATCTCCTCAGGAGAAACATGATCCGTTTGATCAGGTGGTCAACTCCAATGATGACTACTTCGACGAAAAAGAATCTAGAACAATTAAATTAACCTAAAGGACGAAGCCTCGAAGTCACGAACTATGGTCAATTCCAACGCTGACCATTTCGATGACAAGGAGTCTGGAACAGGTAAAACTACCCGAAAGTCGAAGCCTCGAAGTCATGAACTTCCATTGACCATCAGATTAAAGGAATACATGTGACACATTAGTAGGCCCACCTCAGCAGGACCATGTCAACAATAGAGGACATGTGGCCTAATCAGATGGTGACAAATGTCAAGGTCAATGTGGTACATAAGGACTGTAAAACTCACAATTCAGGGTGACACATGGAAACCACTCAGCTAGTGCCACATCAACAATGACGTCAAAAATCAACGTCACTCCAAGAGTACATCCTTCGGGGATATCCGACTTCTCCTACTTGCAAAAATGAATGAAGTTCCAAAATTCAAAGTCGTGAACTAATGCTGGTCGTTGATCTAAGATCCTCTAGGATATATCATGACCCTTAGATCAAGTGCAGTGGAAAGATAGAGTAAGCATGAATCACAAAGTAATGTTGATCATTGATCTACTTTGGGAGCATTCTCGACCGGTGATCAAGCACAGTGGAAGAATAGTGTAAGAAAGAGATGTTAACTAAAAACAAGCGGTCACTGTCGTTTTATGATTTATTCGGTAGGTAAACCTCTAGAGGAATTGAACTACTTCAAATTTCTAGTAACCCAGAGTCCCAGAGTGTCGAAGCTCTGAAATAACATCTGACCATCCATGATCGAGATCCAAAAGCGCAAAAGTAACGTGCATGAAGATGAACTTGGTGGAGGTAACACACAATGATCTGGACCGTTGAATTTTATGGACACACGTCAACTCAATATTAAAGTGCATAGTGGCTAAAGTGTTAAAGCTCCACTATGTT
>ML780254.1:121896-132961 GCA_009831015.1 Picea engelmannii
ACTTCTTTAAATTTCAATTGCACATAGTATAACATAGCATAGCATAGTTTCCTTTTCCTGGATTTATTCCAAGTCTTTTTCCATTACTCTTGTTTCTTGTTGTTACTAACATGTGTTTTGTGCAGGTGTAACAAATAATAAATCATGGTGACACTATCAAATGTAACAATAGTAAATATATGCCACTTCATGCATATAATTTAGAGC
The DNA here is from genome assembly GCA_009831015.1 of Picea engelmannii. Taxonomy (NCBI): domain Eukaryota; kingdom Viridiplantae; phylum Streptophyta; class Pinopsida; order Pinales; family Pinaceae; genus Picea; species Picea engelmannii. The sequence continues at coordinate 122,104 of ML780254.1, forward strand.
TTAGAATAACAAAATCATCACACAAAGTGAATTATCCATCTTCCATCTGTCGTAAATAAAACCAAGATTTCATCATCAATCATGTAGAACCCTGTAAGCATCACCGAAATAGAAACATAAAATGTGTAAAAAGACTATCTCTGATCCTCCAATCTACAAGGGGGTCCCACCTACTAGTATTATATATCATTGGCATAGTTTAAATAATAGGCTTATCAATACTTTGTGAGAAAAATCCTCGTTGCGATTTTAATCGTCAACAAACTGTCGAATCCACAGGGAAATCTGTTTCCAACAGATTAAGAACTCATAACACATGGTTTTGCAGAACAAGAACAACATATCAAGAAGATATAACCATAATGATTATGCAACATGGGGAAGTGAGAGGATTTAATGGAAAAATGACCGAGAATTCAGGAATAACTCATGAAAAATGTTATGTATGAGGGGGTTTACGCATAATCATTCAACCAAAACTTGCTCTTTACTTCAAGGAGAAAAATGTATGGACTTTCTCTTTTAAATTCTCGAATGGGTGGAGAAATGGAAAGCAAAAGTGGGAGATAAACAATTTCTTTATAAGACAACAGTGAAAGCATATAACAAATTCAATTATGATTTCAGGGAGAACATCGTAACAATTGTGTAATCTTGATTGTTATTGACTAACAATACATTGTAGGAGTGTCACTGTGGAAAAACTGATCCAACATCTTATTCTTGACCAAAAATCAACTAAAAGATGAAAAGCCATAAAAATCATGACAGACATAAGACTACAAAATTTAAAACAACAAAAATCAAATGAAAGAATTTGTAAAAGTAGCATGAAATCTATTTAAAAGGAAAGAAGAAATCAAACTATTGTAAAAGCAAAAATGAAAAAAAGTGGAAAAATGAAAGCAAAACTAGACTACTAATATACAGAAAATCCAAACAGTGTTAAAACTTTTCAAGTTGGTTCCACGTAGTGTTTTAAGTGAGAACCGTTAGTGCTGTAGGAAAAAAATCGCTCCTGTAAATCCTTTAGAATGTAAGAATTAGTACCCATGACAAAAGCGATCTTGAAAGAACCCAACCATAAATTTTGGAACTTAGAGACAATTTATAGCCCTTTAAAGTACACGATTAGATCATCAAGATAAACATGGATAATCTTACCAATCAAATCGTCAAGAGTTATTTGCATAGGTATTTTAAAAGTGGTACTTGCATCAGATAAGCCAAAAGGCATGCGTTCATAAGTCAAAGTACCCCAATGAGTAATAAGGGTGGTTTTGAATTTATCTGCCCCTTTTACCTTGATCTTATTGCAACCGAAAGAAGCGTCAAGTAAGGGCATCATCTATGACCCTGCAACTTGCTGCAAAATCATTTTTATGTCAGGGAGAGGAAAATAACCTTTCATAATAGCCTTCTTAAATGCACAAAAATCAATGCAAAATCGGATCTGACCAGTTATTTTCCGAACAATAACCAAATTGGAAATTCAGAATATTTAACCGGAAAGATAATTCCAACTTTCAAGATTTTTTCCAACTCCTTTTGAATAGTTTCTTCCAGTGCAGGGTTGATAGGTCCTTGTTTTTGTCTAACTAGTTTTATGCCTTCCTTGATGGGAATGACATGCTATATAAGAGAAGTATCAAAACCACGAATATCCTCATAAGACCAAGCAAAACATCTTGAAATTCACCAAGTAGCTTGGAAAACTTCATTTTCTCTTCATTAGAACATTGGGAACCTATTTTAACAAACTTTGGAGACTCAGGTGTCCCAATGTTCAATGAGATGGTTTTACCCACCTTCCTTTTTGACTCCTCTTCCTTTTGTTTCTCTTTATTTCCTACATCACTCTATGAAAATGAGCTCTCTAGAGGAGTCAATCCCTTAGGAATCTTGTTATATTCTATGGATATAATTTCCTTTGGATTATAAGGCTCATTTTCAATGAAAGCACAAATTCTCTCATCACTAGGGAAGACCTGCCAAGTTTCTATATTGTCAGGGATATGTGGACGATATAGATATTGAAAAGTACAATCAGGTCCGTGTGACAGAACTGGGCAATTAGGAGAGGCTGAAAAAATAACTAACCGATCGACCATTGGGTTCAATTCCCTCTTAGCATGAGTGATGTTGAAAGATAATAGGTTCAAGATAAGTTCCCAAACAATTTGGGTGTATCGTTTCATCAACTTGTTGCTAGGAGAGTAAATCTTATGTACACGGTTCACAACAAGCACATAATCTCCAAAAACTAAAAGGTGACCACAACCAAGATTATAGGAATTTTCAATGCCTAATAATAAAGCTTCAAATTCAGTAACATTGTTTGTGCAATCAAACTCCAACCTGTAAGAAAAGTTATGAATTTTCCCCATAGGAGAGTACAAGATTATGCTAGCTCCGTTACCTTCACTAGACCATGAACCATCAAAGTGCATGTGCCACATACCATCATCTAAATCGATTTGTTCCAAGCGAATGTTATCCTCGTCATTAAAGATGAAATACATCCCTAGGTTCTCTTCGATATAGTTCACATTTGGTTGTCGGACACTTTCTATGTAACGTGAAATCCTTCCCTCTCTAAGGACTATAATGTTTTTACCATTCCAAGGAACGAATAAGTGTGTCCCATCGAGTGAGAGGTATCTTCCTGTCAAATCTTGTCAATCTCTTCCTAAGAGGATGGAGTAATTTCTTACTGACATATTATTTACCTGAATACTAAGGGTTGTCCTTATTTCAGGGTGTGGGCACAAAACTAAAGTCACGTCTTTAATATCAACTATGGTCATTTGTTGTAGACTATTATAAGAGAGAATGATTCTGGTGTTTTCATTAGTATAAGACAAGCCTAGCTCTTCCATAATAATATTCGACATCACACTTGGGCCCAAACTGCCATCAATGAGGAAACAATGTGATGCAACCCCCTTACCCTCCTAGGGTCCCGCGACCTCCCGGTCTAGGATATCTGTAATTTCCAAGTTGAATTGACTCTTTGTGATCCTGATTGAACCCAAATCAATTATACACAGGCCCCTTTTCCTTCTGTGTGTAGGCTCTGTCAGACATGTGTGCTATTCCTGTGCGCTTCCAAAACACTAAGATTCAGGCACTAGCTCCTTCTGCGATTAGCCCCTTCTTCATATGGTCCTGGGTTGTGTCCTTGCACAAACACACGATTGCGGGCACGGGCAATAGTAGTTTTAGAATAACCCGCTTTTTACCCCGCAATTCACCTTCAGCTGCCACGTATGCCTTTGTTAAAATCGTGGTTGAAATTGTGGCCCGCTCAAGGAGAATTAACGTCTGAGCATGTCCTGGCCCCACAATTCTCCCTGTCCGTCGATATCTTTCTTTCGGTGATGACTATGATCAACAACTGTTATCGAATCCCCTTTCCTACCTTATTCTTCCTCCTTTCATGTGTGATCCCGGATCTCCACGATCTGTCGACACGTAGCTCCCTTCCAAATCAATGACCGTGGATGATTCCGACTTTCCAGCCTTCGGGAGTTTTGAATCTCAAACTTTCACTTCCTCTGTATGGAAATATTATGGAGTGGAAGATCTACTGCCACATGTCTCCCTGAATCTATGGCCAGGATCCCTTCTGTGAATCCTCCCTTTGAGAATCTAAAATCTCAAACTCTCGTTTCTTCTGGAGAGATTTCTCCAAAATGGCAGAATGTCTGCCACACATCCTCCTCAATCGACAACTCTGCTCCCACTTTGGGACTTTGGCCTCCTCAAATAGATCAACGGTCCTTCATCTCCCTCCTCGATCAACGATCAATATCTTCTAGTGTCTTCATACCTTACCCCCTCTACTCTCTACTGGAGTTCTACATATGGCATCGTGTGTCCACCTTCACATCAATGACTCTCATTATTTCAGGACTTCGACCTTCGACGATTTCAAATCTCAAAAAATACAAATCTCTGGAGTGAATCCTTCTAGAGTGTCGGATCTTCTGACACTTTTCCTCCCTGATCCAACGAATGTCCAATGGAGCGAATATCCATCCTCCACATATCCCCTCGCAGATCAACGATCCACACCCTTTCCTTTGGGATCTACGACCTTGGATTCTTCGTCTTCGGTGCTTCAGAACTTTCCCAAACTCAACTTCTTAAAAACCCCATAGTACAATCCTCCGAAGCTCACGATCTAGTGATACCTGTCCAATCTAGATCAACGACTATCGTCCTCTTCGGCTGTTCAGGATTCGATGATCTCAAACCCTTCTCCTTCGCGTTCTCCTAGAGTGATTTCACCCGGAGTTCACGATATTTCTCCACATTCCCTTTTTGGATCTGACGGTCCAGATTCTCTTCGGGTCTTCGGTGCTTCTGCTCTCCGACGCTTTGGGCTTCGGGAGTCCCAAACTCCTATGCACTCATTTCTCACGGAGTTCATCTATCTGAAATCTTAGATCTGTTGACAACTGTCTCCTCACATATCGACGACCCTCGAATCTTCGACTATTCGGGGTTAGGATGTTTCAACATTCTGTCCTCATCTTTCTCTTGATCTCACGACTTCTCGATGTGTGTCCCTCTGAATCTGACGAATCAGATTCCCTCGGCTCTTTGGCTCTTTGGCTTCGGAAGTTTCAAACTTCTATGCGCTCGTTCCTCCCAAAGCGTCTTCACCCGAATTTGATGGGTTTCCGCCACGCATCCTCCCAGATGATGGATGGTCCCAAATGACTTCGGGACTTTAACAAGTCCACCCTCCTGCATATTCACATCGTTAAGGCTTGTGCACTTCCGTCCAGATCCAACGATTTTTTATCCTCTGCGCTCAGACCGAATGGATGAGATTTGTTTCTGTCTTCCGCGCTTCCTCTGTTCACTGGATGCAAATCTAACGGTCCATTCTCCACTCTACAACCGATATGATGATTACTGTCGCTCCTCCTGAGATTTTGACTTCTTTAGCCTGGGAAGAGTTTTTCAAGTGTTCAAAGGTTTCAGCCTTTGAACTTCCTCCAACGAACCCGATTACTCTGGGTCTTGCTTGTGCTTCTGAAAGCGTTATCTCTTCTGAGCTTTAGGACTTAGAATAAGTCTATCACCCATGAAATCCTTTCGTTATCCCTTATGAGCTTGATCTCCTCGAATATTTCGATCTCCCATGCACTCCTTGTGTTTCTGGGATTTCGGAAAACTCAGATCCGAAGGATTCCTTGAAAATAAATTCTTCTCGCCATCCTAGTGTTCTCCTTGCTCGATTCACACCTTGCAAGGCTCCTCCTTACAAAGTGTTCAATAACTCTATCTCTTTACGAACTCAACACATAGTTCTTTCTGTGCACTCCTTGCACTTCTATTGATGAAGGTTCAACACTATCTCTCTTGAGCTTCTCTGAGGTTAACTCACCTCTGTCAACGCACTCCTTGCGGACAAATGTGCACTCCTTGCACTTGAAAATCAAAGACGAGAAACAATTGAAACTCATGCAACACTTCACCAGTTCATATATTCAAAACATGAATGACATATAAAAGCATAACAATGAACACAAATACATAAACACATCGTGTGCAGGAAAAACAACTTTTCTATTTTCTCTATGTGTCTGTACAAATGTTTACAAAAATTGGACTACAACAGGGTCCCAGTTCTCTCAAGCTCTCTCCAAATCTAAATCTACGAGTTTTTCTTCTAATACCTCACTACCAAGATCTCTCTCTCTCTTTACAAAATGAGGGCTCTACGAGCTTATCCTCTCCTTCACCTAACCTCATGTATTAAATTGAAGTTTCATAAATGGCCATCTAGTCTGAATTGAACCTAGAGCCATCAAACTGTCAGCCATTAAAGGTGACCTTATCTTCTTCCTGTTCAAAGATATGGTTTGGTTTTCAATCAAGCTTACAACATGGAACCGTATAGAATCATATTTTGAATTAAAAAATGGGAGGGTTAATGCCTCTCCCTCTTTGAAATGCGCATTGATGATATGGAATGCTGGAATGTTCCTAAGGTGGAGCGATGCTTCTGCATCATACTCCACTGCTATGAAAATAATGAGCTCCTTCTCATGAGCTCCTCTTCTCCAGTGTTGAAATCCTCCCGGATCCCAAACTTTCCCTTGGATCTTTCCTCTTTCTCCTTTCCATCTATGTTGCTGCTGCTTCTTCTATTTCTTCTGTGATGCTATGGCATGCTCTTTTTTTTTCAAATCCCCTTTGCCGACTTCTTATGCTGACCTCAACATTAGCTTCCCGATCTTCTCTATCACCCTGTCCAACTATTCCAGTGGTTGGCTCTTCTTGTGAAGTATTTTCTACTGCACTTCCTCCTCAAAGGGTAGATCATCTTGACCCCCCATATCATTTTCTTCTTCTTTTGTGGCATTATCTTGCCACCCTGCTACAGATTCCATTTCTGTAGTCTCATCACCAAGCTGCTGCTTAGTTTTCTCCTCTGACAGATTAGCTTATGTCAGCTCCTCTTGTGATGGCATATCTCCAACTCCATCTAACCATTCCTCTGGTTGGTATGCTCCTCCATCTGCTTCCAACTTGACCTGTCGGATGTGAAATATTTGCACCATCACCCTTCTCTCTAGGGCTTCCAATTCCTCATACAGCTCAACAAAATTCATGTTGTCTATTTCCTCCTCTACTGCAGACTCCAATGCTACAGTCATCTCCTATTTAGCTTCCTGGATGAAAATTTTGAGCCATTCTTTTGAATGCTCATCTCCTTGTATTGGGGTAGACATTAATGTCTGCTCCATTTCTTCCTCTTTGACAGTTTCTGTTAGCTATCTTTCTTCTTCTGTTGCTACACCTTCATCATGTGCATTGGCCTCCACTTGGTTGTTTGGTAGGAATGTCTTTATCTCTCTAATAATCAGAATGCTCCTCTGATCCTCCTCTTTGATGGTGAAAGTATTTAACTTCTCATCATATTCATTCACATGGTCTGCAAACCCACATGAATCTTCACCTATCAACACTCCTTGCTGACCTGAACCCACTTCTGAGCTCCTGAGACTATTCAACAGTCTCATTTTTTTTTCCTTGCCCACCTGGCAATTTGGGACTTCTCTTCTACCCACCTGGCAGTCTATGAGATCAAGTGATCCCATCTCATTTCCCACTTGGAAATATGAACTTTCAACACTGATCCCATGGCAGTATATGAGAAATTCGACTGATCTCTTTCCATTTCCCACCTGACAACTTGAAAGTACATTTTTTCCCTCCTGGAAGTTCATGAGATCTTCATCTGATCTCACCTCCTCCTCATCACTAAGGTGTTTCCCAATTTCTGGTTCACAGATGTGAATTTGTTCCTCCTATGTGTCACTGAGTTTTTCTAATTCCCTCAACCACCTTCTCAACTCTTGTTGCTTCTTTCTAGCCAACAAATTTTGAACATGCCATTTTTCCTTCTTGTTCAGAGGACATTCGTACCTCCAGTGTACCTTTGCCTCTTGTTGCATCTTCAATGCTAGCTGCTCCATCCTTTCTCTTATCTCATTGAGATCCAGATCCATCTCTGGATTGCATTTCTGCTTGTGACCTTCTCTTCGACAATGCTCATGGCCTTCAGTATCCATTTTCACCTTCTACCCGCCCTCCTGGAAAGCCTATGGATCACTCTACATCCGATAATATCTCCATCTTCTCTTACAACTCACCTGGTTGTTTAAATTTTTGTTGCTGCACACATGAAACAACCTTCTCGCAGACCATCAGTACGCTGCCTTCCTTTCGCCTGCTGTCTATAGGAAAATTTGAACCTCTGATATCATCTAATGTTACTAGATCATCCCTTTCACCATCTCTCTCTTGTATGTTGTCTGTAAACAAAATAATGACCTCCTCCTCTTTCTCTTTCTCCTGAAATCTACAAACGAAAATTCATCTCTGATACCACCTGGTATCAGAGTATCTCCTATCACCGTCTTTCCCTTTGCCTATTGTTTGCAAGAAAAATTATTTCTCTGATACACCTGATGCAACCCCCCTACCCTCCTCAGGTTTTGTGACCTCCCAGTCTAGGATATTTCTAATTTCTGAGTCGAATTGACTGTTCGGGATCCTTATTGAACCCAAATCAATTATACATAGTCCCCTTTTCCTTCTGTGTGCAGGTTCTGTCAGACCTGCAAGCTATTCCTGCGCACTTCCAAAACACTAAGATTCAGGCGCTAGCTCCTTCTGCGATTAGCCCCTTCTTCATATGGCCCCGGTTTGTGTCCTTGCGCAAACATGCGATTGCGGGCATGGAAAATAGTGATTTTATACCAACACACTTTTCACACCGCAATTCAACTTCAGCTACCACATATCCCTTTGTTAAAACCGCGGTTGAAATTCTGGCCCGCTTAAGGAGAATTAATGTCCGCGCATGTCCTGGCCCCGCAATCCTTCCCGTCCGTCGATCTCTCACTTTCGACGATGACCGTGATCAATGAATTCTATCAAAACCCCTTTGCTACCTACTTCTTCCTCCTTTCACGCGCAATCCCAGATCTTCATGATTTGTCGACACATAGCTCCCTTCCAAATCAACGATTGTGGATGATTCCGACTTTCCAGCCTTTGGGAGTTTTGACTCTCAAACTTTCGCTTCCTCCGTATGGAAATCTTCTTGAGTGGAAGATTTGCTACCACCTGTCTCCTAGGATCTACGGCTAGGATCCTCTCCGCGAATCCGGCCTTCGGGAATCTCAAATCTCAAACTCTCGTTTCTTTCGGAGAGATTTCTCCGAAATGGAAGATCGCCTGCCACGCGTCCTCCTCAATCTATGGCTCCGCTCCTTCTTTGGGACTTTGGCCTCCTCAACCAGATCAACGACCCTTCATCTCCCTCCTCGATCAACGATCAAGATCTTCTCTGGGTCTTCGAAGGAGTAGATCCACTGACGAAACCCAAAGAAAAAACAAGGCAAGGGATCCTTCACTAAATTAGACCACCAATGTAAATGATTGTCGCTTACACATTCAACCAAGTAATCAAAAGTAATGGTTTGTATTGGGTGTACATGGTGGGATCCACTAATAATCACAAGTAATTGTGATACTCTAATGAATAATTCATCAATATGAGAATGCAAATCTAGCTAGAGCTTGTTAGGTAAGAAGGAGCTCAAATAACTAAATTTAACCGAAGGTAGTATATGCTTAGTTAAAGAACCTCTAATCAATCATCCCAGGGTTAATTTTTTAATTCCACAACATTAGCATTTAATTACGTATTAAAATAGTGTTTAGAATAAGGTAGTTAGGAAACAATTACAACATTGTCAGTTCCTTCACTAACATATTTTCATAAGCCACATTGATTATTGTTTTCTTCCTTGTTGTAGATATTTTGATATTGAAAGACTCACGACTAGTATGGCTAAATTTGTTGTTAGTTATTCATAGTATTCACCCATGTGTTTACTCAAACTTGTAATGCATAATGGCCTCACCAATATCCTTTTCTTGATTATTGGTCCTCCATCATGCACTTGCTGCATGATAGCTCCACTAAGAACCATTACTAATTTTTTGTCATAGTTGGGTTCTTTCTTATCTCTAGAACCAGATGCAACAATCTCCACACCATCTTGAAATTTATTAACATAGTATTCCATTATTAACATCAACATTGATAATCTTAATTTAATCAAAATTTAAAAATAAACTATTATATTATTTGTTTGCAAGGCATAAATGGTGCGATAAGAGGGAAATCAATACATGCATAGATGATTCAAATGAGTTAAACTAAGCAGGTTCTACCACACATAAAAATATAACATATTTACTTTAAATTTATAGGAGTAGATTGCTTTTTGTTCTTATTTTAAAAGAAAATCCAGAGGAAGAGGCATCCCCTAACAAAGTATTTACTTTATAGGTATAAATGATTGGAAAATAAGTCGTAAGTTTTATCACTAGCCATTTTTTTGTGGAGATAGTGAGGGAACATATATATGCTATGTTGCACAGGGACTTGTCCCCACCCAAAAAAATACGTACCCACCATTTTTCGTGTTTCAAGGAGTTGGGGACCCTTGGGAAACATTCCCAATCTGTTGGAGACTCCGTCGAGGACTTAAGGACTTGTTGGAAGTCTATAAGACATTCTAGGCAAATTTCAAGGACGTTCCAAATAAATTTTGGGGATGTTTTGAGCAAATTTCAGGGATTTTCTAGGTAGATTTTGGGGATATTCTAGGCACATATCTTAATTTTTAACAATGATAGAGATTGATGATTGGACAATATGATCGTTTTTTCCATCCATTATTTTTGTATTGCACTAAATCTAATTATGTTGTACAAGTTGCAGCTCAAAACATGGGTTTTATATGATGGGTTTCGTTTTGGGTTTTTGGTGATTTAAATATTGTATTTTCAACAACATCATTACAACAGACAAAGATTTCATGTCAAAAAATAGGAAATGCAACATTTAAGAGGGACAATCCTTCTGGTTATTGCTCTTGTTCTTCTTATTTTTCTGGTCATCTTAACTTTTACGTATTGTACATGGGTTTCCAGGAGTCATTCAAGTCTAGTGCTTCCATCATCCCAATCACAAGCATTGTGAAAAAAATCAGATAATAGTGACTTTTATTGGGTACCAAATGTTTGAATAAATTCATATTCAATCATCTTCTTAATATGAAATATGAATCGCCCAAAGGGGTTGGATCCAATGGTGGAAAGCGAGGAGTTTTTCACTGTTGGGCAAGGTTCAATTCTCGTGAGGGCTTTACCTGGAGCCATGGGGACACCTTGAGGTAGTGGTCGAACGTGTGGTTGCACCCAGAGATACTATAATAAATGGTATCGTGACCCGTGCACACATAAGTGGATCAAA
>ML780254.1:133028-157571 GCA_009831015.1 Picea engelmannii
TTTTTCACCGTTGGGCAAGGTTCAATTCTCGTGAGGGCTTTACCTGGAGCCATGGGGACACCTTGAGGTAGTGGTCGAACATGTGGTTGCACCCAGAGATACTATAATAAATGGTATCGTGACCCGTGCACACATAAGTGGATCAAAGCCCACCCCCATGTCCTTCAACTTTCAGTCCCCGAGGTGTAGGACAGTCGGTGACAGAGTGTGTTGTTAAGCCACTCCGTGATGCTAAAGTCACCGGTTCGAAACCTGCGGGGGCAAAAAATCCAACCATGTTAAGGGTTGGTGTGGCTCAGGCCGGGTGCGATCCCCGGGTGATTTTGACGGCTTAGATGCCCCTGAGTCGCGGTTTCTCAAGCCACAGGTTAATCGCGTAGCCAATAGGTCCCGCACAAATTAACAAACAAAAAAAATATGAAATATGAATCTAATCTCCTTATAGAACCAAAGTGTTTTATAGTGGTTTTCAACACTACTGTAAAAATATGAAAACCCTATTGAGAAGATAATTCCTCTTATGTTTTAAAATAATCATCATTAACAATAAATATGAGGAAGAAAAGCTACTATAGAGATGGTTCTAACACTTAAGTTTCCTAAATCTAAACTGCATTTTGGTCATGTCTAGCAGTCAACAATGGAATGTCACTCGACCATTTTTTAAATTTATCAAGCTTTCTTAGAATTGGGAAGTGCAAGGGCTATGCATAATACTATATAGTATATCTTGTTCCCTGAAAAATTCAAGGGTGCACTCTAGTCGTCCTGGGGATGTGTCCCCCCGTCCTCGTCATTCCCCCATCCCGAAAACCAATGCAACATAGTACATATTTCATTATCTTTGGTTTGGAGAAAACATGTTTGGTAACTAGTTCATGTGCCCCTTTATTAGAATAAATGAACTTTAGCTTAAATATACAAAATCCTACAAAAACTCTAATTTTTTTTTCTCATATTGAGATTAATTTGACAAAAGCGTGCACTGTTATTACCTCTTTTAGATAATCTCATCTTAATCTCATCTTATTACACCAACTCCAAGAGAAATACTAGACTCTATCTTAAGATGTAGTTTCAGTGAGAACAAACTAAACACAAACTAAACACGACCTCAGTTTCAATTTTTGGAATGAAAAAAGAACCTCTAAAAGAAACATAAAAATAAAGAGAAAAACATCAACCATGTACCAAATCTAAGAGAAATACTCGACTCTATCCTAAGATGTAGTTTCAGTGAAAACAAACTAAACACGACCTTAGTTTCAATTTTTGGAATGAAAAAACAACCTCTAAAAGAAACATAAAAATAAAGAGAAAAACATCAACCATGTCACCTAATGAATGTGTATTGCATGCATATAGATGAAGATGGAGGGAGGTGGAGGAGGTTTGGAGGCAAAGACAAAATAATCAAATTATTCTTCTTCATGTCATCTTCGCTCCACCTTAATTTAACTGCAAACCAACTAAACACCGCCTTAGTAAATGAAAGAAAGAATCACCATGTCAAGAAAACATGAGAGCTCCTGCATGAGAGCTCTCCCAGGCTCCTTGTCCCTCCAACTCCCAGTCGCCGAAACGCCGAAAACTACCTGCGACCACGGTCCCCTTTTTGGGATCTCGAAATTCGCGATTTCGTGATTCCGGCTCCGGTTCTTGGTCCTTCAACCTCCCAGAGCGCGGAATGCTGAAATCTACCCGTGAACACGGTCTTCCTTTCAGGATTTCGGAATTCACAATTTCGCGATTCCGCGAGTCAAGACTCCCTGTCTCATGACTCCTTCGCTCTTGAACTCCCGGTTGCCGAAATGTCGAAAATGGATTAACGACTTTGCTCGTGCTCTTCCTCCAAAGTCTTTCAGGGTTTCGCGATTTCGCGAGTCGGGACTCCACGTCTCCCGACTCCTAGCCTCTCGAACACCCGGGTCCCGAAATTCCGAAATGACGATCCACGACAAAGCGCTACTGAATTTCCCGATTCGGGAAACTGCGATGAAAGCGTTCCCCCAGTTCTCTGTCTTTCGAATCCCCAGTTACTGAAATGTTGAAATGTCGAAATCTCTTCCTCTGAGAGATCAACAGCCCAGTCCCTTCTGGAACCAACAACTACGATCCCACCTGATCGACGACTCAAAATATTTTGGGCCTTTCCCAAAAACCTTCATCGCTTTCCACGTCTCCTCCTGTGGATGGTCACGATGCTTTCGGGATTTTTTTCGAGCCCTCTCCTTTAATTCTACGAGGGTTAAACCTCGTTCTACTCTTTTCGGATCCAATGGCTATCGGTCCTTTACACGAGATATGACGGTCACAATCTGACCTTCTGTGCACCTCCTATATGCGCTCCTCCTGTGCATGTATTCGTGATCCAGTGGCTCTCTGGCCACTGCACTCCAGATCCAATGGCTGGCGCGATTTCGCGCACCGGGAGTTCGCGATGTAGCGACTCCAAAATCCCTTGCCGCTCCAAACCCCGAACTCTGAACTGCTCTCCTGCGCGACCTCTCAGAGGTTAAACTCTATGTACCTTCGCCTGATCCAACGGTTGTCAGGTATTGGGCGCTAGATCTGATGGTTCAGATCTGTCTTCCTTGCGCGCTCTCCTCCTGAACTTTGTCAACTTAGAAACCTCGAAAGGTTTTCTATGTGCACGTTCTTCTTGCGCTTTCCCTTCTGAGCTTATGGACTTAAGACAAGTCCACTCTTGCACACTCCCGGTGCTCCTAAGATTTTTAATAACTCAGATTCGAGAAGTTTTCTAGAAAAGAAAACTCCTTACGCCCACCTGGCGTTCTTCGGCTCGATGCACACCTTGTAGATCCTTTCTCCACAGAGTGTTCAACAACTCTGTGAGTGTCTTCTCTTTGACACTTCCCTTTCCTCAGAACCCGAAATGGAGTTCTCTGGTGCACTCTATGCACTCGCTTAATGCCCTCCTGGCAGAGCTTTACAAAACCTTCAGTAGTTCTGTTTCTTCTCTGTGCCTTCCTTTGCATAGTTCCTCCTCCAGAGTATTCAGTAAATCTGAGGCTTCCTTTGAGTCTATGAATTCTCCTGGTGTGAACTCCTTGCATGTTCTTTCTGAATTCCCAGAGCTCAGATGCACACTCCTTGCGCTGGACACAGAACTTCCAATGTTCTGTTGTGCACTCCTTGCACGGCCTAAAGAACCTAGACATAAATCAAAACTCAATCAGATAAACAAATTCTATCTATCCCTGCAAATGAAAATCTAACATACATATACAACATTCATTCATGAAACATAAATACATGAACAACCATATGCAGGAAAAACTACTTTTCTATTAATCTCTGTGTCTCTATATAGATGATTTACAAAGGCTAGACTATAACAAGTCTTATCTCTCTCTCGAGACCTCTCTGCTCTGGTATCTCTTCCTTTCTCTTCTAATTTTCTTCTCCTAACTTAACTTTTTCAAAATGAGGGCTCCCATGAGATTATCCCCAACCATCATCTCTGAGATATCGCTATCACAGAGCGGATCCTATGGCTATATTACATAAATGGATGCCCAGTCCTGACTACATATTGGGCTTTCTACAGGCTACCATTTAAGGCAACCTCAACCACTACCTGTACAAAGGCTGGATCTGGTCTCTGTCAGCCTTACAACATTAAATTCAAATTCAAATTTTGAAAAATAAGAGGGTTGCGCCTCTCCCTTTCATGAATGCGTGCTGGATAGCTGGCATGCTGCTTACATGGAGTGATGCTCCTGCATCATACTCCTCAGCTGGAAAAATCATGAGCTCCTCTTCTCCAATGTTGAAATCCACCTAGATCCCAAACTTTCCCTTGGATATATCCATCTTCTCCTCTCCAGCTATGCTGTTGTTGTTGTTGCTTCTTCTTCTTCCCTGTTGCACTTGCAGGCTCCCTTCTTCTTATCTTCTCATTCCTGGCAGTCTTTGCTGATGAACTCAACATCAGCCTTCTGATTTCTTCAATTACCCTGTCCAACTACTCCCATGGTTGGCTCTTTGTATGCAGTCTTCTCTGCTACACTTTTGTCTTCACAGTGGGCAGATTTGTTCGCTCTCCCCTGCTATCTTTATCTCTCTTTGTGGTACTAAGTGGCCACTCTGTTGCAGACTCCAGCTCTACAGTCTCATTACTGAACTGCTACTCAACTTCTTCCTGTGGCAGTTCTGCTGCTGCCATTTCTCCTCCTGGCATACTTCCAACTTCTTCCAGCTTCTCCTAGGGATGGTATGATCCACTACCTTCTTCCAACTTAGCCTGTTGGATGTGCAAGCTTTTCACCATCACCCTTCTTTCCAGGGCTTCCAATTTTTCACACAGATCAAAAAAATCCGTGTTGTTTGCTTCCTCTTTTGTTGCAGGCTTCAGTGCTGCAGTCATCTCCTGTTCAGCTTCCTGGCTAAAAATTTTGATCCATTCTCCTGAATGCTCATCTTCTGCTTCTTGGGAAAACATCAGTGTCTGCTCCACTTCTCCCTCTTCTTTGACAGTCTCTGCTAGCTGTCCTCCTGTTGTTGTTGCATCTTCAACACATGCTCTTGCCTCAATTGGGCTATCTGGTAGGAATACCCGAATTCCTCGAATCATCAGAATTCTCTTTTGATCCTCACCTGTTAGCACTCCTTGTTGATCTGAACTCTCCTCTGAGTTCATGAGAATTTAAGACAGTCTCATCTCTTTCCCCTTTCCCACTTGGAAATTTGGGAATTTTCTGCTGCCCACCTGGAAGTCTATGATATCCACTGATCCCATCCCATTTCCCACCTGGTAATCTGAACTTTCACCATTGCTCCCCTGGCAGTATGCGAGACCTTCTGCTGATCTCTTCCCATTGCCCACCTGGCAACTTGAAAGTTCACTTCTGCCCACCTGGCATTTTATGAGATCAATCGATCCCATCTTCATCAACACTCCTTGCTAACCTGAATTGATCCCTGAGTTCATGAGACTTTCAGATAGTCTCATCTGATCTCCCTTTCCCACTTGGCTATATGGGAATTCTGCCCTGCCCACTTGGCAGTTTATGAGATCTTCAGCTAATCTCATACCATTGCCCTCCTGGAAATATGAATTTCCATGGCTGTCCTCCTGACAGTCTATGAGATCCTCCAATGATCTCATTTCATTGCCCACCTAGCAATTGGAAAATTCATCTCTTCCCTCCTGGTAGTTTATGAGATCTGAAATTGATCCCTCTTCCTCATCACTGAGAGTTTTTCCAACTTCTGGCTCACATATGCAAACCAGCTCTGTGTTACTGAGGATTTCAACATACCTCAACCACATTTTCAACAACCTTTGCTGTCTTTTGGCCAACAACTCCTTGACTGGCCACTTCACCTTCTTTTTCATGGGCCATTCATACACCCATCGTGTTTCTGCATTCTGATGCATTATTAATGCAAGCTGCTCCATTCTCGCTCTTATCTCAATGAGTTCCTTGTCAATCTCTGCCTTGATTTTCTGCTAGTGGTCTCCTCTTCCACCACGCTCATCACCTTCAGTAGCCATTTCCATCTTCTGTCTGCCCTCCTAGAAAACTAATGGATCACTCTACGTCTGAGAGCATCTCCAATATATCCTACAGTCCACCCGACTGTTTATTTGTTGCTACGTCCTGCAACAATCTCTTCAATCCTCTTCATCTAAAATATACAGATGAAGTCAAGGCTCTGATACCAATTGATGCAGACCCCCTACCTCAGCAGGGTCCACTGACCTCCCGGTCTCTGGATCGTTCTTCTTCGGAGCCGAAATAGCTCTTCGGGTTCCTGTTGGAACCCCTTGAACAAATCCACAGGTCCCTTTGTCCTCTAGCACAGGTCTTGAGAAAATTTGTGTGTGTGCGCCCATCTTTCAACGCTCTTCTCTGTTCCGAACTAACACACCTTTCGCGTTTCGGGTTTTCGGGAATTCTGCATGCGAGCTCTCCCAAGCTCCTTGTCCCTCCAACTCCCGGTCACCGAAACACCGAAAACTACCCGTGACCTCAGTCCTATTTTTGGGATCTTAGAATTCGCGATTTCGCGATTTCGGCTGCAGACGGTTCTTGGTCCTTCAACCTCCCGGACCCCGAAATGTAAAAATATACCCATGACCATGGTCTTCCTTTCGAGATTTTAGAATTCACAATTTCATGATTCTGTGATTCGGGACTCCCTGTCTCACAACTCCTTCACTCTTGAACTCCCGGTTGCCAAAATGCCGAAAAGGGATAAATGACTTTGCTCATGCTCTTCCTCCGAAGGCTTTCGGGGTTTCGCGATTTCGCGAGTCAGGACTCTACGTCTCTCGACTCCTGGCCTCTCGAACACTCGGGTCCTGAAATGCCGAAATGACGGTCCAGGAAAAAGCGCTACTGACTTTCACGATTCGGGAAACCACGATGCAAGCATTCCCCCAGTTCTCTATCTTTCGAATCCCCAGTTCCCGAAATTCTGAAATCTCTCCCTCTAAGAGATCAACAACCCAATCCCTTCTGGAACCAATGGCTATGATCCCACCTAATCGGCGACTCGAAATATTTCAGGCCTTTCCCCGAAACCTTGACCACTTTCCACATGTCCTCCTGTGGATGGTCACGATGCTTTCGGGATTTTTGTCGAGTCCTCTCCTTTGCTTCTACGAGGGTTAAACCTCATTCTCCTCTTTCCGGATCCGATGGCTATCGATCCTTTACACGAGATCTGACGGTCACGATATGATATTTTGTGCACCTCCTATGTGTGCTCCTCCTGTGCACGTATCCGTGATCCAGCGGCTCTCGGGCCACTATGCTCCAGATCCAACGGTTGGCGCGATTTCGCGCACTTGGAGTTCATGATGCAGGGACTCCAAAATCCATTTCCTCTCCAAATTCTGAACTCCAAACTACTCTTCTGTACAACCTCCAAGAGGTTAAACTCTGTGCACCTTCGCCTGATCCAACGATTTTCGGGTATTAGGCGCTAGATCTGACGGTTCGGATCTGTCTTCCTTGCACGCTCTCCTCCTGAACTTTGTCAACTCAGAAACCTTGAAAGGTTTTCTCTGTGCGCGTTCTTCTTGCGCTTTCCCTTCTGAGCTTATGGACTTAAGAAAAGTCCACTCTCACACACTCCTGGTGCTCCTGAGATTTTGAATAACTCAGATTCGAGAAGTTTTCTGAAAAAGAAAAGTCCTTATGCCCACCTGGCATTCTTCGTCTTGATGCACACCTTGCAGAGCCTTTCTCCATAGAGTGTTCAACAACTCTGTGAGTGTCTTCCCTTTCCTCAGAACCCAAAATGGAGTTCTCTGGTGCACTCTATGCACTTGCTCAATGCCCTCCTGGCAGAGCTTTACATAACCTTCAGTAGTTCTGTTTCTTCTCTGTGCCTTCCTTTGCATAGTTCCTCCTCCAGAGTATTCAGTAAATCTGAGGCTTCCTTTGAGTATGCGAATCCTCCTGGTGTGCACTCCTTGCACATTATTTCTGACTCCGCAGAGCTCAGATGCGGACTCCTTGCGTTGGCCATAGAACTTCCAATGTTCTGTTGTGCACTCCTTGCATGGCCTAAAGATCCCAGACATAAATCACAACTCAATCAGATAGACAAATTCGATCTATCCTTGTAGATGAAAATCTAACATACATCTACACAATTCATTCATGAAACATAAATACACGAACAACCATATGAAGGAAAAATTGCTTTTCTATTAATCCCTGTGTCTCTATACAGATGATTTACAAAGGCTGGACTGTAATAAGTCTCAACTCTCTCTTCTTTGGTCTCTCTCCCTTTCTCTTCTAATTTTCTTCTCCTAACTTAACTTTTTCAAAATGAGGGCTCCCATGAGCTTATCCCCAACCACCGTCTATGAGCTATCGCTATCACAGAGCGGCTCCTACGGCTATATTACATAAATGGATGCCCAGTCCTGACTACGTCTTGGGCTTGCTGCAGACTACCATTTAAGGCAACCTAAACCACTACTTGTACAAAGGCCTGATCTGGTCTCTGTTAGCCTTACAACATTAAATTGAAATTCAAATTTTGAAAAACGAGAGGGCTACGCCTCTCCCTTTCATGAATGTGTGCTGGATGTGCTGGCTAGATGGCATGCTACTGACATGGAGTGATGCTCCTGCATCACATAGTTGGATAGACTCTTTTTAAACATGCCCAATCTCATTCCTTTGACAAATTTAACAATTAAATTTCCAATGAAACCATACTACCAAAACCCCGTGCTCATATCTGATGGTGCAATAAAACTAAATGATGCATGATGTCTATAAATCATACACAATAGACAACTAGGCCACAATTATTAATACATCAAATTACAATAATCCCAATCGGGAAAATTAAACACACAACAACAACAACCACCACTTGAATTTATACCACGCAGTAGGAAACACACAGACCAACGCATAACAAAAAGAGGCATCTCTGTGATTGTACATTTATGCTCACTCTCAATCAACCAATTAAACGATGCCGAGTTATTGATTCAACTGTCATAATAAAATAATGCAACGACTATATACCAATTATCATTTCCAATTACAACCCTCCAATCAACCCGATCAAACAGAGACGAGCCAATAATCAAAGCCACTGTCAATGCTACTCAACCAACTCATTACAGTCAACAAGATACCTGACAGGGTGTGACTAGTTTAGTTTATCAAAATCAGGCTCTATAACTAATGAATAAAATAATCAAGGGTTCAATCAGTCACCAACACAGGGAGACTGGAGGTCAACCATATCGACAGTAGTCGAGAACCTTCGAGACAATCATGGTTGAACCACAAACCTTATAACCCTTAACTTGTAAGCTAGGTTGACAGTTCGATACCAGGTAGGGTATACCATGATGCAGAGGAGTAGAGGCTTCGTACTGGCCAATAACCAACACCGAGAACACACATAGGCATAACCCTCGTGTTTTCCCCAATAGCCGAATAATGCTGATAGAAATGCAGAGCCTAGGTACTACCAACAACCCTAAAACAAGATTCCTGGCATAATAGACACCCATAACCAATTGTACGGATACCAATAACATAAAATGAACTCACGACCAGGTGGAAAACAATATGCAATGACCAAAAGGTGGTTCAAATCATACACAACAACCCCATAGCACCAAATACAACCGGGTGTGGTTACCATAAATGTGAGGAGACGAACAACAAGGATAACATAGTGAAACCCTCCAACAAAAACCCATAAAGACAACAAAGAGCCACCACAGTTTCAACCACACAAAACAACCAATGAAATCGTGACTTCAACCATCAATTTTTCCATTTGCAACGAATAACACACACAATCATTCCATAGAAAACATCATTCATTTACACAGTTTCCAACCTCAATAAAACACAAACCAACACATTACTGAGCCAACGTTCATTTCATACACCGAGCGAATTCATGGATGGGAGAAAAAAACCATACCTGTAACCAAATGGCCTTAAAAATGTGAGCTTGGTCGAGTATTTCCTTCCACGCCTGAATCTTGGAGCTTAACCACAAAAAAAACCAAATGAACAATAACCATGCTAGGGTGACAGCTAGTGGGAGAAGTATGGAGTGACGTTTATTTACTGCACGTCGCTTCCATCCTCTATCTCATTCAATTATGTAGTACACAACAACTAGCCAACCATTAATCCATGCCATTAATATATGCATCGAAACTTGCACACATTGCTTTCCAATTGCGCCACCCAATCCATATTAACCATTTCCAAAACCATACTATAACATATATCACATGCGCCCCATATAACTCAATAAAATCGTATAGCCACTAACATTTCTATTTAGGACTATTATCAACTTCTTTAAATTTCAATTGCACATAGTATAACATAGCATAGCATAGTTTCCTTTTCCTGGATTTATTCCAAGTCTTTTTCCATTACTCTTGTTTCTTGTTGTTACTAACATGTGTTTTGTGCAGGTGTAACAAATAATAAATCATGGTGACACTATCAAATGTAACAATAGTAAATATATGCCACTTCATGCATATAATTTAGAGCTTAGAATAACAAAATCATCACACAAAGTGAATTATCCATCTTCCATCTGTCGTAAATAAAACCAAGATTTCATCATCAATCATGTAGAACCCTGTAAGCATCACCGAAATAGAAACATAAAATGTGTAAAAAGACTATCTCTGATCCTCCAATCTACAAGGGGGTCCCACCTACTAGTATTATATATCATTGGCATAGTTTAAATAATAGGCTTATCAATACTTTGTGAGAAAAATCCTCGTTGCGATTTTAATCGTCAACAAACTGTCGAATCCACAGGGAAATCTGTTTCCAACAGATTAAGAACTCATAACACATGGTTTTGCAGAACAAGAACAACATATCAAGAAGATATAACCATAATGATTATGCAACATGGGGAAGTGAGAGGATTTAATGGAAAAATGACCGAGAATTCAGGAATAACTCATGAAAAATGTTATGTATGAGGGGGTTTACGCATAATCATTCAACCAAAACTTGCTCTTTACTTCAAGGAGAAAAATGTATGGACTTTCTCTTTTAAATTCTCGAATGGGTGGAGAAATGGAAAGCAAAAGTGGGAGATAAACAATTTCTTTATAAGACAACAGTGAAAGCATATAACAAATTCAATTATGATTTCAGGGAGAACATCGTAACAATTGTGTAATCTTGATTGTTATTGACTAACAATACATTGTAGGAGTGTCACTGTGGAAAAACTGATCCAACATCTTATTCTTGACCAAAAATCAACTAAAAGATGAAAAGCCATAAAAATCATGACAGACATAAGACTACAAAATTTAAAACAACAAAAATCAAATGAAAGAATTTGTAAAAGTAGCATGAAATCTATTTAAAAGGAAAGAAGAAATCAAACTATTGTAAAAGCAAAAATGAAAAAAAGTGGAAAAATGAAAGCAAAACTAGACTACTAATATACAGAAAATCCAAACAGTGTTAAAACTTTTCAAGTTGGTTCCACGTAGTGTTTTAAGTGAGAACCGTTAGTGCTGTAGGAAAAAAATCGCTCCTGTAAATCCTTTAGAATGTAAGAATTAGTACCCATGACAAAAGCGATCTTGAAAGAACCCAACCATAAATTTTGGAACTTAGAGACAATTTATAGCCCTTTAAAGTACACGATTAGATCATCAAGATAAACATGGATAATCTTACCAATCAAATCGTCAAGAGTTATTTGCATAGGTATTTTAAAAGTGGTACTTGCATCAGATAAGCCAAAAGGCATACGTTCATAAGTCAAAGTACCCCAATGAGTAATAAGGGTGGTTTTGAATTTATCTGCCCCTTTTACCTTGATCTTATTGCAACCGAAAGAAGCGTCAAGTAAGGGCATCATCTATGACCCTGCAACTTGCTACAAAATCATTTTTATGTCGGGGAGAGGAAAATAACCTTTCATAATAGCCTGCTTAACTGCACGAAAATCAACACAAAATCGGATCTGACCAGTTGTTTTCCGAACAAGAACCAAATTGGAAATTCAGAATATTTAACCGGAAAGATAATTCCAACTTTCAAGATTTTTTCCAACTCCTTTTGAATAGTTTCTTCCAGTGCAGGGTTGATAAGTCCTTGTGTTTGCCTAACTAGTTTTATGCCTTCCTTGATGGGAATGACATGCTATATAAGAGAAGTATCAAAACCACGAATATCCTCATAAGACCAAGCTAAACATCTTGAAATTCACCAAGTAGCTTGGAAAACTTCATTTTCTCTTCATCAGAACATTGGGAACCTATTTTAACAAACTTTGGAGACTCGAGTG
The DNA here is from genome assembly GCA_009831015.1 of Picea engelmannii. Classification (NCBI taxonomy): domain Eukaryota; kingdom Viridiplantae; phylum Streptophyta; class Pinopsida; order Pinales; family Pinaceae; genus Picea; species Picea engelmannii. The sequence continues at coordinate 144,843 of ML780254.1, forward strand.
TCCCAATGTTCAATGAGATGGTTTCACCCACCTTCCTTTTTGACTCCTGTTCCTTCTGTTTCTCTTTATTTCCTACATCACTCTATGAAAATGAGCTCTCTAGAGGAGTCAAGCCCTTAGGAATCTTGTTATATTCTATGGATATAATTTCCTTTGGATTATAAGGCTCATTTTGAATGAAAGAAAAAATTCTCTCATCACTAGGGAAGACCTGCCAAGTTTCTATATTGTCAGGGATATGTGGACGATATAGAGATTGAAAAGTACAATCAGGTCCGTGTGATAGAAGTTGGCAATTAAGAGAGGCTGAAAAAATAACTAACCGATCGACCATTGGGTTCAATTCCCTCTTAACATGAGTGATGTTGAAAGATAATAGGTTCAAGATAAGTTCCCAAACAATTTGGGTGTATCGTTTCATCAACTTGTTGCTAGGAGAGTAAATCTTACGTACAAGGTTCACAACAAGCTCATAATCTCCAAAAACTAAAAGGTGACCACAACCAAGATTATATGAATTTTCAATGCCTAATAATAAAGCTTCAAATTCAGTAACATTTTTTGTGCAATCAAACTCCAACCTGTAAGAAAAGTTATGAATTTTCCCCATAGGAGAGTACAAGATTATGCTAGCTCCGTTACCTTCACTAGAGCATGAACCATCAAAGTGCATGTGCCACATACCATCATATAAATCGATTTGTTCCAAGGGAATGTTATCCTCCTCAGTAAAGATGGAATACATCCCTAGGTTCTCTTCGATATAGTTCACATTTGGTTGTGGGACACTTTCTATGTAACGTGAAATCCTTCCCTCTCTAAGGACTATAATGTTTTTACCATTCCGAGGAATGGATAAGTGTGTCCCGTCGAGTGAGAGGTATCTTCCTGTCAAATATTGTCAATCTCTTCCTAAGAGGATGGAGTAATTTCTTACTGACATATTATTTACCTGAATACTAAGGGTTGTCCTTATTTCAGGGTGTGGGAACAAAACTAAAGTCACGTCTTTAATATCAACTATGGTCATTTGTTGTAGACTATTATAAGAGAGAATGCTTCTGGTGTTTTCATTAGTATAAGACAAGCCTAGCTCTTCCATAATAATATTCGACATCACACTTGGGCCCAAACTGCCATCAATGAGGCAACAATGTGATGCAACCCCCCTACCCTCCTAGGGTCCTGCGACCTCCCGGTCTAGGATCTTTGTAATTTCCAAGTCGAATTGACTCTTCGTGATCCTGATTGAACCCAAATCAATTATACACAGGCCCCTTTTCCTTCTGTGTGTAGGTTCTGTCAGACATGTGAGCTATTCCTGTGCGCTTCCAAAACACTAAGATTTAGGCACTAGCTCCTTCTGCGATTAGCCCCTTCTTCATATGGTCCTGGGTTGTGTCCTTGCGCAAACACACAAATGCGGGCACGGGCAATAGTGGTTTTATAATAACCCGCTTTTCACCCCGCAATTCACCTTCAGCTGCCACGTATCCCTTTGTTAAAATCGTGGTTGAAATTGTGGCCTGCTCAAGGAGAATTAACGTCTGAGCATTTCCTAGCCCCACAATTCTCCCTGTCCATCGATCTCTTGCTTTCGGCGATGACTATGATCAATGACTGCTATCGAATCCCCTTTCCTACCTTATTCTTCCTCCTTTCATGTGTGATCCTAGATCTCCACGATCTGTTGACATGTAGCTCGCTTCCAAATCAACGACTGTGGATGATTCCGACTTTCCAGCCTTCGGGAGTTTTGAATCTCAAACTTTCACTTCCTCTGTATGGAAATATTATGGAGTGGAAGATCTACTGCCACCTGTCTCCCTGAATCTATGGCCAGGATCCCTTCTGTGAATCCTCCCTTTGAGAATCTAAAATCTCAAAATCTCGTTTCTTCTGGAGAGATTTCTACAAAATGGCAGAACGTTTGCCACGCATCCTCCTCAATCGACGACTCTGCTCCCACTTTGGGACTTTGGCCTCCTCAACTAGATCAACGGTCCTTCATCTCCCTCCTCAATCAACGATCGAGATCTTCTAGGGTCTTCGGACCTTACCCCCTCTACTTTCTACTAGAGTTCTACATATGGCATCGTGTGTCCACCTTCACATCAATGACTCTCATCATTTCAGGACTTCGACCTTCGACGATTTCAAATATCAAAAAATACAAATCTCTGGAGTGAATCCTTCCAGAGTGTCGGATCCTCTGACACTTTTCCCCTCACAGATCAACGATCCATCCTCCACATATCCCCTCACAGATCAACGATCCACACCCTTTCCTTTGGGATCTACGGCCTTGGATGCTTTGGATTCGGTGCTTCAGAACTTTCCCAAACTCAACTTCTCAAAAACCCCAGAGTATAATCCTCCAAAGCTCACGATCTAGTGATACCTGTCCAATCTAGATCAACGACTATCGTCCTCTTCGACTGTTCGGGATTTGATGATCTCAAACCCTTCTCCTTCGCGTTCTCCTAGAGTGATTTCACCTGGAGTTCACGATCTTTCTCCACATTCCCTTTCTGGATCTGACGGTCTAGATTCTCTTCGGGTCTTCGGTGCTTCAGATCTTCGACGCTTCGGGCTTCGGGAGTCTGAAACTCCTATGCACTCATTTCTCACGGAGTTCATCTATCTGAAATCTCAGATCTACTGACAACTGTCTCCTCACATATCGACGACCCTCGAATCTCCGGCTACTCGAGGTTCGGATGTTTCAACATTCTTTCCTCATCTTTCTCTTGATCTCACGACTTCCCGATGTGTGTCCCTCTGAATCTGACGAATCAGATTCCCTCGGCTCTTCGGCTTCGGAAGTTTCAAACTTCTATGCGCTCGTTCCTCCCAAAGTGTCTTCACCCGAATTTGATGGGTTCTCGCCACTCGTCCTCCCAGATTATGGATGGTCCCAAATGACTTCGGGACTTTAACAAGTCCACCCTCCTGCATATTCACATCGTTAAGGCTCGTGCACTTCCGTCCAGATCCAACGATTTTTTATCCTCTGCGCTCAGACCAAACAGATGAGATTTGTTTCTGTCTTCCGCGCTTCCTCTGTTCACTGGATGCAAATCTAACGGTCCATTCTCCCCTCTACAACCTATCTGATGATTACTGTCGCTCCTCTTCCTGATATTTTGACTTCTTTAGCCTTGGAAGAGTTTTTCCAGTGTTCAAAGGTTTCGGCCTTTGAACTTCCTCCAACGAACCTGATTACTCTAGGTCTTGCTTGTGCTTCTGAAAGCGTTATCTCTTCTGAGCTTTAGGACTTAGAATAAGTCCGTCACCCATGCAATCCTTTCGTTATCCCTTCTGAGCTTGATCTCCTTGAATATTTCGATCTCCCATGCACTCCTTGCGTTTCTGGGATTTTGTAAAACTCAGATTCAAAGGATTCCTTGAAAATAAATTCTTCTCACCATCCTAGTGTTCTCCTTGCTCGATTCACACCTTGCAAGGCTCCTCCTTACAAAGTGTTCAATAACTCTATCTCTTTACGAACTCAACACATAGTTATTTCTTTGCACTCCTTGCACTTCTATTGATGAAGGTTCAACGCTATCTCTCTTGAGCTTCTCTGAGGTTAACTCACCTCTGTCAACGCACTCCTTGCGGACAAATGTGCACTCCTTGCACTCGAAAATCAAAGACGAGAAACAATTGAAACTCATGCAACACTTCACCAGTTCATATATTCAAAACATGAATGACATATAAAAGCATAACAATGAACACAAATACATAAACACACTGTGTGCAGGAAAAACTTCTTTTCTATTTTGTCTGTGTGTCTGTACAAATGTTTTCAAAAATTGGACTACAACAGTGTCCCAGTTCTCTCAAGCTCTCTCCAAATCTAAATCTATCCTGAGTTTTTCTTCTAAGACCTCACTACCAAGATCTCTCTCTCTCTTTACAAAACGAGGGCTCTACAAGATTATCCTCTCCTTCACCTAACCTCATCTATTAAATTGAAGTTTCATAAATGGCCATCTAGTCTGAATTGAACCTAGAGCCATCAACCTGTCAGCCATTAAAGGTGACCTTATCTTCTTCCTGTTCAAATATATGGTTTGGTTTTCACTCAAGCTTACAACATGGAACCGTATAGGATCATATTTTGAATTAAAAAATGGGAGGGTTAATGCCTCTCCCTCTTTGAAATGCGCGTTGATGATATGGAATGCTGGCATGTTGCTGAGGTGGAGCGATGCTTCTGCATCATACTCCACTTCTATGAAAATCATGATCTCCTTCTCATGAGCTCCACTTCTCCAGTGTCGAAATCCTCCTGGATCCCAAACTTTCCCTTGGAGCTTTCCTCTTTCTCCTCTCCATCTATGCTGCTGCTGCTTCTTCTATTTCTTCTGTGATGCTATGGCATGCTCTCTTTTGTTCAAATCCCCTTTGCCAACTTCTTCTGCTGACCTCAACATTAGCTTCCCGATCTTCTCTATCACCCTGTCCAACTATTCCAGTGGTTGGCTCTTCTTGTGCAGTCTTCTCTACTGCACTTCCTCCTCAAAGGGTATACCATCTTGACCCCCCATATCATTTTCTTCTTCTTTTGTGGCATTATCTTGCCACCCTACTAAAGATTCCATTTCTGTAGTCTCATCACCAAGCTGATGCTTAGTTTTCTCCTCTGACAAATTAGCTTATGTCAGCTCCTCTTGTGATGGCATATCTCCAACTCCCTCCAACCATTCCTCTGGTTGGTATGCTCCTCCATCTGCTTCCAACTTGACCTGTCGGATGTGAAAGCTTTGCACCATCACCCTTCTCTCTAGGGCTTCCAATTCCTCATACAGCTCAACAAAATCCATGTTGTCTATTTCCTCCTCTACTGCAGACTCCAATGCTACAGTCATCTCCTATTTAGCTTCCTGGCTGAAAATTTTGAGGCATTCTTTTGAATGCTCATCTCCTTCTATTGGGGTAGACATTAATGTCTTCTCCATTTCTTCCTCTTTGAAAGTTTCTGCTAGTTGTCTTTCTTCTTCTATTGCTACACCTTCATCATGTGCACTGGCCTCCACTTGGTTGTTTGGTAGGAATGTCTTTATCTTTCTAATAATCAGAATGCTCCTCTGATCCTCCTCTTTGATGGTGAAAGTATTTAACTTCTCATCATATTCATTCACATGGTTTGAAAACCCACATGAATCTTCACCTATCAACACTCCTTGCTGACCTGAACCCACTTCTGAGCTCCTGAGACTATTCGACAGTCTCATTTTTTTTCCTTGCCCACCTGGCAATTTGGGACTTCTCTTCTACCCACCTGGCAGTCTATGAGATCAAGTGATCCCATCTCATTTCCCACCTGGAAATATGAACTTTCAACACTGCTCCTCTGGCAGTATATGAGAAATTCGACTGATCTCTTTCCATTTCCCACCTGGAAACTTGAAAGTACATTTCTGCCCACCTGGAAGTTCATGAGATCTTCATCTGATCTCACCTCCTCCTCATCACTAAGGTGTTTCCCAATTTCTGGTTCACAGATGTGAATTTGTTCCTCCTATGTGTCACTGATATTTTCTAATTCCCTCAACCACCTTCTCAATTCTTGTTGCTTCTTTCTAGCCAACAAATTTTGAACATACCATTTTTCCTTGCTGTTCAGAGGACATTCGTACCTCCAGTGTACCTTTGCCTCTTACTGCATCTTCAATGCTAGCTGCTCCATCCTTTCTCTTATCTCATTGAGCTCCAAATCCATCTCTGGATTGCATTTCTGCTTGTGACCTTCTCTTCGACAATGCTCATGGCCTTCAGTAGCCATTTTCACCTTCTACCTGCCCTCCTGGCAAGCCTATGGATCAGTCTACATCCGATAATATCTCCATCTTCTCTTACAAATCACATAGTTGTTTAAATTTTTGCTGCTGCACACATGCAACAACCTTCTCGCAAAGCATCAGTACTCTGCCTTCCTTTCGCCTACTGTCTATAGGAAAATTTGAACCTCTGATATCATATAATGTTACTAGATCATCCCTTTCACCATCTCTCTCTTGTATGTTGTATGCAAACAAAATAACGACCTCCTCCTCTTTCTCTTTCTCTTGAAATCTACAGACGAAAATTCATCTCTGATACCACCTGATATCAGAGTATCTCCTATCACCATCTTTCCCTTTGCCTATTGTTTGCAAGAAAAAATATTTCTTTGATACACCTGATGCAACCCTCCTACCCTCCTAGGGTTCTGCAACCTCCCAGTCTAGGATATTTCTAATTTGTGAGTCGAATTGACTCTCCTGGCTCCTGATTGAACCCAAATCAATTATACATAGGCCCCTTTTCCTTCTGTGTGCAGGTTCTATCAGACCTGCAAGCTATTCCTGCGCACTTCCAAAACACTAAGATTTAGGCGCTAGCTCCTTCTGCGATTAACCCCTTCTTCATATGGCCCCGGGTTGTGTCCTTGTGCAAACATGCGATTGCGGGCAAGGAAAATAGTGATTTTATACCAACACACTTTTCACCCCGCAATTCACCTTCAGTTGCCACATATCCCTTTGTTAAAATCGCGGTTGAAATTGCGGCCCGCTCAAGGAGAATTAATGTCCGAGCATGTCTTGGCCCCGCAATCCTTCCCGTCCGTCGATCTCTCACTTTCGATGATGACCGTGATCAATGACTGCTATCAACACCCCTTTCCTACCTTCTTCTTCCTCCTTTCACGCGCAATCCTAGATCTTCATGATTTGTCGACACGTAGCTCCCTTCCAAATCAACGACTGTGGATGATTCCGACTTTCCAGCCTTCGGGAGTTTTGACTCTCAAACTTTCTCTTTCTTTGTATGGAAATATTCCTGAGTGGAAGATCTGCTACCACCTGTCTCCCTGGATCTACGGCTACGATCCTCTCCACGAATCCGGCCTTCGGGAATCTCAAATCTCAAACTCTTGTTTCTTTCGGAGAGATTTCTCCGAAATGGAAGATCGTCTGCCGCGGTCCTCCTCAATCTATGGCTCTGCTCCTTCTTTGGGACTTTGGCCTCCTCAACCAGATCAATGACCCTTCAGCTCCCTCGTCGATCAACGATCAAGATCTTCTCTGGGTCTTCGAAGGAGTAGACCCACTGACGAAACCCAAAGAAAAAACAAGGCAAGGGATCCTTCACTAAATTAGACCACCAATGTAAATGATTGTCGCTTACACATTCAACCAAGTAATCAAAAGTAATGGTTTGTATTGGGTGTACATGGTGGGATCCACTAATAATCACAAGTAATTGTGATACTCTAATGAATAATTCATCAATATGAGAATGCAAAGCTAGCTAGAGCTTGTTAGGTAAGAAGGAGCTCAAATAAATAAATTTAACCGAAGGCAGTAGATGCTTAGTTAAAGCACCTCTAATCAATCATCCCAGGGTTAATTTTTTAATTCCACAACATTAGCATTTAATTACGTATTAAAATAGTGTTTACAATAAGGTAGTTAGGAAACAATTACAACATTGTCAATTCCTTCACTAACATATTTGCATAAGCCACATTGATTATTGTTTTCTTCCTTGTTGTAGATATTTTGATATTGAAAGACTCACGACTAGTATGGCTAAATTTGTTGTTAGTTATTCATAGTCTTCACCCATGTGTTTACTCAAACTTGTAATGCATAATGGCCTCACCAATATCCTTTGCTTGATTATTGGTCCTCCATCATGCACTTGCTGCATGATAGCTCCACTAAGAACCATTACTAATTTTTTGTCATAGTTGGGTTCTTTCTTATCTCTAGAACCAGATGCAACAATCTCTACACCATCTTTAAATTTATTAACATAGTATTCCATTGTTAACATCAACATTGATAATCTTAATTTAATCAAAATTTAAAAATAAACTATTATATTATTTGTTTGAAAGCATAAATGGGGCGATAAGAGGGAAATCAATACATGCATAGACGGTTCAAATGAGTTAAACTAAGCAGGTTCTACCACACATACAAATATAATATATTTACTTTAACTTTATAGGAGTAGATTGTTTTTTGTTCTTATTTTAAAAGAAAATCCAGAGGAAGAGGCATCCCCTAACAAAGTATTTACTTTATAGGTATAAGTGATTGGAAAATAAGTCGTAAGTTTTATCACTAGCCAATTTTTTGTGGAGATAGTGAGGGAACATATATATGCTATGTTGCATAGGGATCCGTCCCCACCCAAAAAAACACGTACCCACCATTTTCGTGTTTCAAGGAGTTGGGGACCCTTGGGAAACATTCCCAATTTGTTGGAGACTCCGTCGAGGACTTAAGGACTTGTTGGAAGTCTGTAAGACATTCTAGGCAAATTTCAAGGACGTTCCAAATAAATTTTGGGGATGTTTTGAGCAAATTTCAGGGATTTTCTAGGTAGATTTTGGGGATATTCTAGGCACATATCTTAAGTTTTAACAATGATAGAGATTGATGATTGGACAATATGATCGTTTTTTCCATCCATTATTTTTGTATTGCAATAAATCTAATTATGTTGTACAAGTTGCAGCTCAAAACATGGGTTTTATATGATGGGTTTCGTTTTGGGTTTTTGATGATTTAAATATTGTATTTTCAACAACATCATTACAACAGACAAAGATTTCATGTCAAAAAATAGGAAATGCAACATTTAAGAGGGACAATCCTTCTGGTTATTGCTCTTGTTCTTCTTATTTTTCTGGTCATCTTAGCTTTTACGTATTGTACATGGGTTTCTAGGAGTCATTCAAGTCTAGTGCTTCCACCATCCCAATCACAAGCATTGTGAAAAAAATCAGATAATAGTGACTTTTATTGGGTACCAAATGTTTGAATAAATTCATATTCAATCACCTTCTTAATATGAAATATGAATCTAATCTCCTTACAGAACCAAAGTGTTTTATAGTGGTTTTCAACACTGCTGTAAAAATATGAAAACCCTATTGAGAAGATAATTCCTCTTATGTTTTAAAATAATCATCATTAACAATAAATATGAGGAAGAAAAGCTACTATAGAGATAGTTCTAACACTTAAGTTTCCTAAAGCTAAAATGCATTTTGGTCATGTCTAGCAGCCAACAATGGAATGTCACTCGACCATTTTTTAAATTTATCGAGCTTTCTTAGAATTGGGAAGTGCAAGGGCTATGCATAATACTATATAGTATATCTTGTTCCCTGAAAAATTCAGGGGTGCACTCTAGTCGTCCTGGGGATGTGTCCCCCCGTCCTCGTCATTCCCCCATCCCGAAAACCAATGCAACATAGTAAATATTTCATTATCTTTGGTTTGGAGAAAACATGTTTGGTAACTAGTTCATGTGCCCCTTTATTAGAATAAATGAACTTTAGCTTAAATATACAAAATCCTACAAAAACTCTAATTTTTTTTTTCTCATATTGAGATTAATTTGACAAAAGCGTGCACTGTTATTACCTCTTTTAGATAATCTCATCTTAATAATATAAAGTGTTTTCTTTCCATTCAAAGAGACTAAACCTTTGAGTATGAAAGGGCTTGAGTGAGTAGATTTAAGCTTGTCACAATTGATAGGAAAACACAAAGTTGAAACTAGAAGTATATTTGAATGAGTTGAGAAGAGATACAACATAGCATCTGAAATTAAACTGGGATTGTTGATTACATGATCCACATAACTAAATTTATCCATCATGGATCTTATCTCAACTCATCCTCCTATACAATCTACAAATCTAAGCCATTGAAGGAAGGAGTCACACCTTACACCTCTTGAAAAACATTTCAATACATAAACCTTTGTAGAGATTGAAGGCATGTATTATTGATCCACAACATTTTATTAATTAATTTAATGTGTAATTTCACTACCCTTAATTATAAGACTAAACTCAATTCAACCATAACTTTTAAAACTATGTGAAATTTAGATACATAAAGCTTTGTAGAGATTAAAGGCATGTATTATTGATCCACAACATTTTATTAATTAATTTAATATGTAATTTCACTACCCTTAATTATAAGACTAAACTCAATTCAACCATAACTTTTAAAACTATGTGAAATTTAGATACATAAAGCTTTGTAGAGATTGAAGGCATGTATTATTGATCCACAACATTTTATTAATTAATTTAATATGTAATTTCACTACCCTTAACTATAAGACTAAACTCAATTCAACCATAACTTTTAAAACTATGTGAAATTTAGATGTATTAAAATTTTTATCTTTTTGTTGATTATGCATTGATCTCATTCTATAAAATGTAAAACTATTTTATTTTTCAAAAGTTCATCCAAATTCCAAAAAATAAAAAACTAAATTAATCCTATAAAACTAAAGAAAATGTTATTGGGAACAAAATCAAATCTTCCATATGACAATCAAAATTATAACCACAACTACTTTCTAAGTCTATACAAATATCACAGTGATTTCCCTTAATCTAAATCCAATAAAAGTCTATGTAACCATTTCTACAATATTATATAATCTTTGTTTTAAAAAAATAAATATACTTAGACATAAATGAATAGGTTGATTCCTAAAACATAAAAACCACGGAACTTTAATTTCCAGCACTGAGACTAAAGGGCTAGTGCTTTAAAATCTAGAGAAGAAATTCGAATAGGATCATGAACATTCTAAAAAAAAAAAAACTCGTAGGTGGATAATGGAAACCTGCGACCTAAGTCATGGTTGAAGTTTTTAAGTGATCATATACTCTTATCTTGTCTATGTACATGCCTTGCCTCATTTGTAAGTATGTATACATAACAAATTGTCCATTCAATCATTAAAAACACTAAACACTGTTATACAATAATGTGAAAAATTGGACATGAAAATAAAAATTACTAACTAATCCCAAAAACATTTATCCCTCCCTCATAACTTAATATATGTCCATCCCCAATTAAGATGCATCTATTCTATAATAATAATTACTTCACTCAGTAGTTTATGCATGCCAAAAACTAATACACTAAAATCCTACCAAAAAACAATTCTAATACAGTTGAGAGGCAATTCATTGTATTTTGAAACAACTAGCAACCCAAAGCACAGTAATAAAAGCAAATAGGAGAAGGGCGGGGCAATTACTAAATTTATGAAGGAGGCGAGCCGCGCGACCCCAGCTGCCGGTCCCATAATCAAATTTCTCTAGCAGCCACCAGTCTGAGTGACACAAAATCCTGCTCCGTCTCACCTATAGAAAACACTCCCTCCACTCGAACCTGGGCAATAATTGTCTTGTTAAAATGTTTTAGTATCCTGTACAGTTGAAACAAGGAACTGGAGTCCAAACCCATTGTCGTGAAAACCAGGGACCATAAGTGGTTAGATACATATAGCAATATAGACAATTTGTGGGTAGGCCGTTAAAAACTGCAATTGTAGGCCAACTCCACAAGAAACACAAAATATATGTAAAACATATCAACTTAAATTTATTTTTAATAAATTAGAAATTAAAATATGTTTAAATTAATCATAAATTTATTTACCAATTTATGTTTAAATTAATCATAAAATTTTATATTGAGTGATATTTAGTTTCTAACCTTTAAAATAGATTATTATTATTATTATTCCTTAAAAATAGATTATTATTATTATTGATATAAATTTTAGTATATGAGATTTACCAATATAAATTTTTATATTTATTTAGTATATAAATTTGATTAACATTTCTTACAATCATAATTACCATATTTTATAAGTTTTAGTATATCTACTCTACCAATATAAGTTTTTATATTTATTGAGTATAAAAGTTTGATTAACATTTCTTACAGTCATAATTACCATACTCTTAATTAAGTTCCAACCCAACCTTAGTTACCATACACTTACAATTATAGTTACTCTATATTATATTCATAGATTTATAGTTAGATTCATAGGGTGTATATAAAATTTATATTATATTTATAGATTTATAATTAAATTCATGGTGTGTATATAAAATTGAAGGGCAATTACATGTTTATTAAGTAATTATATGAGTATTTAACAAGTAGATAAAGAGTATATGTATCACAAGTGAGAATTGAAACTAAGTGGGTAGGATAACCTTAAATCCACCAATCATTAGGACTAAACTCAAATCTAATTGACATGTTGAGTTTATCTATTTATTAAATTACTTTAGTGCAATGTTTATATGAGTTAAAGGTGGCCATATAAAAGTCAATATCTCAATAAATATTATGTCTATTAAGTAATTGTATGAGTGAATTAACAAGTGAATAAAGTTCACATATGTTACAAGTGAGAATTGAAAAGAATTGGGTAGGATAACCTTGAATCCACCGCCCATTAACATATTAAGTTTATCAACTTATTAGCTTACCCCATTATATTTAAATAATCAATTTTCTATATAAAATATAATTATTGATAATAAATTCATTTTAAGTTCATTTTAATATCATTTTAATTTCATATTTAGTAAGTAATTATATAAATACTAAATTAAAAAATAAACTATTACCCTTTTTATTCATAATTCATTAAAACAAAATTACTTAAAAATATAAACTATTACCATTTGTATCCATAATTTATCAAAAAAAAAAAATTACTTTAAACAAAATAATAATTCTTATACACATTTATAAATATTATTTACATAATAATCTCTATCATTATAAATTATACATACACATTTTATTTAAACTCTAAATCAATTTAAATTAATACATGTAATATAAATTTTATTTTATTTTAAAAACT
>ML780254.1:185954-196375 GCA_009831015.1 Picea engelmannii
AAGGGGGGTTAGAGAGTGTCAAAATTATTGATTATGTGTTGTCATTGATGGAAACATGAATCAAACATGTACAATAATCAGAGGAAAAGAAAGATCACATTGGGGCAAAAGAAATTTGTTATCACTATTGATCGTGATAGGGTCAACAATGATCCTATGTTCCTAAGGATCATAGAGAGATAGCGGGGAGATCCTACAAAGAATACACACACAAAATTAGAGCATGCAATGTTAATGTCTTTGGAAAGAATGAAGGAAAGCTTAGAAGGGAGAGCACATTACAGAAGTTCTATCGGGATTAAAATCCCCATAGTAAAACTCCAAAAGAATCAAGGAAGAATCATGTCCGTTAACATAGTTCTTGGGAAAATCTTGGATCGTCAGATCATGAAGAAGCCAAGTCCTACGCAGAAGAATCCCTTGTGAAGGATCGTGGAAATCTAATTGTCCATTCAAATTTCGGGAGTAATCGCGACCATTAGATTAGTTAGAACCATTTATCAAATCCAAGTTGAAGGATAGCGTAAGTTTCAGGACATTGGAACTTCACCACTTCGACGAACATTAGAGATAAGGAAGAGGAACGAACTTGCAAAATCACAAAGTCATGAAATCCCGCCGGCCATTATATCAAGGAGGGACTTCAGATGAATTCTTGACCATCTAATTGAGTTTAGTGGAAGGATAGTATAATCCACAATATCTCGGAGCCTTGGATTAAACGAACTCATGCGTATCGTTGATCTAAGATCTCCTCAGGAGAAACGTGAGCTATTGGATCAGGTGGTCAACTCTGACACTGACCACTCTGACCAAAAGGAATCTAGAACAGGTAAATTAACCTGAAGGCCAAAGCCTCGAAGTCATGAACTACCATCAACTCTGGTGCTGACCATTCTGGTGAAAATGAGTCTATAATAGGTAAAACTGCCCAAAGGCCGAAGCCCCGAAGTCACGAACTCCCATTGACCATCAGATAAGAGGAATACATGTGACACATTAGTAGTCCCACATCAGTAGGACCATGTCAACAATAGATGACACATGGCCTAATCAGATGGTGACAAATGTCAAGGTCAATGTGGCACATAAGGACTGTAAAAGTCATAAATCAGGGTGACATGTGGCAACCACTCAACTAGTGCCACATCAACAGTGACATCAACAAGCAATGTCACTCCAGGAGTACATCTTGTTATCACTCCAAGAGTCACTCAAGTTTGTAGGTTGAGTAAGATTGGTAACTTAATCAAATGTTTAATAAAATATATAAAATTGGATCAGAAATGGATAACTCACTCACTCACTCAAGATACATGCATATATCCAGACAAGATAAGGCTCTCAAAAGGTATGATCAGATGGTTTTAAACTCATATGGGTGGAGAACATTCACTATACTGGAAAGATAATGTATATTGAATATATAGATGAAAGGTTGACTATAATAAAGAAGAATACTTATATTTCTGCCTACCAATGCAATGATTAAAATACATTAATCAATCACCGTGTAAACAAAACATATGAATATGAAATTCACTATAAGTAAAAGAAAATAAGAATGGACAAAAGTCTGAACAATAACAATGAGAGAAACTTATGATTCCAACATATATGATATCAAATTCTTTACAAGCAAAGAGTGTGTAAAGCTCTCCAAAATCGAACCCGTTGTTTTGATCTTTGATCCTTTTTATAGATACATAATATGATTATCTATATCCAGAATGAATGGATGTCATAACCACTTCACCCATCTTTATATATTTGAAAATATCCAACTCAAATCCGAATTTTTGAGGTGGCTGAAAAATACAAACTGTCAAATTTCTGGAAAATGATGCTCAAAGATTCACCTATATGTCCCGAATACAAACAACTGTTGGAAAACTGAGAGAGGTTTTTGAAGAGGAGCTCATTCTTGTGAAAAAAATCTCTCACTTTCCAAAAATACCTTTCCATATCATCAAAATATATCTCCAAAAAAGATGACTAAAACAAGAAAACACAGATTTCCAAAATCTAGTCATATTCCTACAATCTAGGATTTTATCCCTAGAATGTTTCTATTGAGGAAACACAGTGCCACCTGCATGATTTGATGGGGGATGATCTTATATTCAAATATATGTGTCCACCTTGACCCAAAAATCCTCTTTCCAAGTCGAATTTTGACCTCATCCATGTTGAAAGTTTGAAGAGTTGGTAGCGCAATACACATGAAAAGACAGTTTGCGCTACAAACTCCTGTAGGTGATTGTTTTCAACAATTTTGTCTAAAATCCTTTTAAAACCTGAAATGAATGCTGGAAAATGTTTCTTTAATACCTGAACTTTGACTTCATAACATATTAAATGTTGAAATATATCATACTTAATCATTTAAACTTCTCCATACTTCATTTTACAAAAAGGTTTATGCCAAAATGTAATATTCCAAGTTCTTTAGAAAAACACTCAATGGATCTTGAATTCCTGCTTGGAAGATGAATATGATACACCCTGAAGAGAACCATTTTCCATACTGTCATTGTAAAGATATCCCTCTTTGACAAATTCCATCAATAAGCTCTAAAAACAGAGTATGCTTGTGATATGCATTTTTTTTATGTATTTAGCACTTGCTAGGGTTTCTGATCTTCAACACAAACTGATAAAATGTTCCTCTATGATGCTAGCATATGCATCTTCCTCTCTTTCTCCAGATGATGCCCTTTTATATTTTGACAAAACCTCCAACATCCTATGCGCTTGAAGGAGTCCACATGATTAGAGTTTTTTTCTCAATAAGAGTAGTATTAGTAGGTTCAAACCTGACCTCTTCCCGGGGATAGGTTATTTCCTTGGATCCACTTGATATCCAAGCACCTACTGCAAATAATTCTACACATAATAAAATTAGAGCAAAAACCCCTAAGGACAAAACTTTCGTGGTTCCCAGAAAACCTTTACAATACTTCTTTGATGGCGAACTGCAGCTTTAGAAGAGGATCTCAAGACTTGATGATGATTTAAGAACCTTGAAAAACTTTCTGATATACCTTTTTCACTTCAAAAGTATTCAAATCCAAAAACAATTTTTTTTCACGAGTTGGTAGCGCACTTAGTGTTAAAATAGCGCTTTGCGCTACCAACTTGTCATAATGAGGAATTATTTCAAAATGGACATCCCTTTGTGATTTGAAGTGAAATGATGGATCATTATGGACCATAAATGACTGAAACAACTTTTTATTGGCCCTAAAACAATTTCATGACTCAATTAACCACCTAAGACTCAAAATATACATTTTTTTTATTTGGGAGCTAACACATCCTTCGGGGATATACGATTTCTCCTACCTAGAAAAATGCTCGAAATTCCAAAATCCAAAGTCGCGAACTAACGCTGGTCGTTGAAATAATATCCTCCAGGATATCTCATGACCCTTAGATCAAGTGCAGTGGAAAGATAGAGTAAGCATGAATCACAAAGTAATGCTGACCGTTGATCTACTTTGGGAGCATTCTCGACCGGTGATCAAGCACAAAAGAAGAATAGTGTAAGAAAGAGATGTTAACTGACAACAAGCGGTCACTGTCGTTTTATGACTTATTCGGTAGGCAAACCTCTAGAGGAATTGAACTACTTCAGAGTTCTAGTAACCCAGATTCCCAGAGTGCTGAAGCTCCGAAATAAGATCTGACCATCCATGATTGAGAACAAAAGAAGAATAGTGTAAGAAAGAGATGTTAACTGACAACAAGTGGTCATTGTCGTTTTATGACTTATTCGGTAGGCAAACCTCTATAGGAATTGAACTACTTCAGAGTTCTAGTAACCCAGATTCCCAGAGTGCCGAAGCTCCGAAATAAGATCTGACCATCCATGATCGAGATCCAAAAGCGCAAAAGTAACGTGCATGAATATTAACTTGGTGGAGGCAACACACAATGATATGGACCGTTGAATTTTATGGACACACGTCTACTCAAGATTACATTGCATAGTGGCCAAAGTGTTAAAGATCCACTATGTTGAAAGAGAACGAACTGAAGATCTCAACTCATGATTAAGTTTTGATCGTCGATTTTTTTGAAGCCTCTGGTAAGACAATATCGTTCATTCAACGAAAGATTCAAATCAACCGTCCGATATACTAGTGAATAGAGTATACCAAATTTAACGAAATTTACTCCAGAAGGATTCAAGGTTTGCAAAGTCCAATAATATCGAATACCCAGAGATCTGGAGCTCCTGTTGGATTAAGTCTAACCATCCTAGCTCTTGGTCATGTGAAGGTTCTTAAAGAAACTCAAGGGCCAAGTTCAATAACTACACAGAAAAAATAAGTTAAGGCCTTAGTTCTTAGCCTAATGGCATATGACAAAATGTCAACAAAGAGTACTCATATGTACTTCTATGACGTTTACTTCGGGAAGTATTACTATGATAAAATGCAAGAAGGCTGAAGTTTGGAGGAATTGGCTCCAACATTGGTCTCGTGATAGAGGAATAAGGGTTAAATAAGAGGCACTATGAACATCACTTAAAATGGATAAGCCCATGGTTTTGAGCCTGCGGTCATTTGAACATTGGGTTGAAGGAAGCGCCTCATACAGATTTCATTTCTGTAAACAACTTAAGGTTTGTAGAGTAATTCGACAGAGAATTAACACCATAACAATACAGAGAATCGATAAAATATTGAATATGATCTATTGGGGAACTGAGGACACAACAAAATAATGAGAATAATATAATGAGTCGATCCATATCTTTGATCAACTCACGATGACAAAGTTTGAATCAATATTATTTAGTTAAATGAAGAGGTGCAATGGTTCATGTCAAAAAGACACATTGGTTCAATCCTATATCATTTGAAATACTATATAAACCAGAAGTGGTGGTGAATCTATGAGTGTCTTGGTGGATTAAATATATGTATATATAATGGATTGAATGGAAGTTCATTCTTTCAGGTTGGTGCCTGTTTACAAGCTCAGTCTTGTTATGAGGGTTGGATTCCTCACATCTTAGTTGGATCTGAGATCAACAAGCTGGGTCTTATTATGAGGGTTGGATTCCTCATTTCTTAGTTGGATTTGAGAATTACAAGCTGGGTATTGTATTAGAGAGTTGGATATCTCATATTCAGCTGACTTTGAAGATATTAAAATATTGATTTTATTCATATTCATTCAAAGTTAAATAAATAACAAAAATATATTTTATCTACTTCATACAATTTTTGTTATACATGTTTATGAATTATTAATTGAGATGCATATATCTTATTCAATTAATTCAGTTAATCTATGAGAGTGTGAAAAATAGTCAAAGTTTCATACATTGATTCACCCCCCCTCTCAGTGTCAAGTGTATATTTCAACAATTGGTATCAAAGCAGGTGCCTTCAACACAATTTAAACACTAGAAGGTAGATTCTGAAGAAATTAGTGGACAAATGGATCTCTCCACAAATGAATCTCCCTTATTTGATGGAACATACTACTCTTCATGGAGGGAAGGAATAAAATGGTATATAAATTCAAGAGGATCTGGTGTTTTGGATTTAGTAGTATCTAAATCTTGGTATTGAACTACCTCAAAGAACAAAACCAAATCTGCACAAGAAGCAAAAAAAAACAATTCAATAACATTAAAGGCAATCCAGAATGGACTGTCAGACCAAGTCAAAGAAAATATAGGAAATTGCACCTCTGCTAAAGTACTATGGCTCCAACTAGAGAATTATTATCAAAATAAAGAACAAAACAAATAAATGGAGAATTCCAATCAGTTTATAGAAAAAAAACAAAGAAACTGAGAAATCCAATCAGATTAAAGAACAAAACTCATAAATGGAGAAATCAAATTAGATTGAAGAAAAAAATATAGATAAAGAGAATTCTGATCAAAATAAAGACCAAAATACAGAAGAGGACAATAGCATCAAATAATTGATGCAAACCTCAATCATCAACATAGAAGACTACTACATCAAGGAATTGATGAATACCTCAATATTCACTAAAGAAAAATTATTAGATTTTAAGAATGATGTTATAACTACATTTGAAGTGATTAGTATGGAACCAACAAATGGTCTATATATTGAAGTTACTAAGGATGTTCTTGACCAACTTGAATACACAGTTATTTTCACTTTTGAAGAGTGGGATAAACTTCAAAAGAAAAATATGTTTCTACTACAACAGTTAGATCAATCTAACCATGAAGAGCATGAACAAAAGATTTAGCTAGAAGACAGAGAAGAAGAAATAAAAAGATTGAAGATCGAAGTTGCTAATATAACAAAAGAAATGAAGAAAAATGATAAGAAAATCAAAGAAGTACTAGAAGAGACAAAATAAATGGTCATATGTCTAAAAACTCAACGTCATCTATCTAAAGAAGCCTATAAGATCCAATTGACTAAAAGAGAAGAATCATGTCACATGTTGGAATTGGAAATTATTAACGTCAAAAAGATAAATATAAGTACTAACTCAACTCTAATGATTCAAATTGAAGAAGCTAAGAAAAATTAAGAAGCACATAAGGTCCAATTAAATAAAAAGGAAGAATCATGCCATAGGTTGGAATTGGAAGCCATCAACCTCAAAATGATTCAGATAGAAAACAAGGAAGAAATCAAAATATTGAAGAATGAAGTTGTTGATCAAACAAAATATATGGAAGATTTAAGGACATATGACAAAACTAATAACTTCACATAAGTCTTGGATGATACAAAAGAGACAATCATCAATCTAAAGACTCAAATTGAAGGAGCTAAGGAAAAAGAAGAATCCTTGAAGATTCAGTTGACTAAAAAGGAAGAAACATGTCACATGATGGAAATGGAAGTTATAAACCTCAAAAAGAAGAATGAAAATACAAAAACAACTGTCAAATTCCAGAACAACTCAACTATCCTAGATAAGATCTGGAATAGTCAAATACCAACTGATGACAAAACCGGTCTTGAATACAATAAGAAAGAAGAATGTGGAAAATGGAGCACCATTCAAAAACATGATAAAGGATCATACTCCTCAAAAGAAAAAGGTACAATCACAAACCTAAAACAAACTATGAAATTTGTCAAGGAAGTGTTGACACTTGAATCCATTAAGATTGAAACCACAACCTCACGAGGATATAAATCCCCCATGCATTTTTTTAGAGGTGGTACTCCTCTTTTACTTCAGATTTTTGTGGGACTTTGTGTCTTCAAAATATGGGACTTTGCAGAAGTCCATCGTGGTAATCAAAGAAAAATAAAATAACAAGAAATAAAATGTTTTTTTTTTTTGTTTAAAGAAGGTTCCTGAGAAAGGACAAAGAATCACACATTTTATACATTAAATAAAAATAAGAAAAATTTCCTCACATCCATCATAGTTTAACTAAATATTTTTGATCACATAAAAATAAAAAGAAGATGGTACAAATGCATAAGATAACTTTAATAGAGTGGAAACATGGGCAAATCAAATAAAGATAATGACAGATCAAGCTCATATAATTTATATTCTAAAATCAGGGTTACAAAGTACAATCGAGATTGTTCCCAAAGTAGCTCTCTTGAAATTTCTAAAAAAATATATTGTCTGTTACATATTCTTCGAAATTTAAAATTCATTTGTCTTAAAGAATGGGATTGGGGCTCCTGTGGACCATAAATCAAATAAATACAAGAAATAAGCACGTAGAAGGAGGATGGTGGGAGAAAGTAGAACAAAAATACATGGAAAGAAGAAAATGAGAAGTTATCAGTCTTCGGTTAGACCTTTCTAGTGAAAGAGGTGGAATAACTGGATGAAGGAACTGATAAATAAAGAAAGATATGATCAGTGTAAACTTACTATGATGGTCTCTCATGCTTTTCACTTGCTTGCTGATGTTATTTTATCATTTTCATCAATGGTTATAGGAACCATCTCAACTGTTTATTTCCCTTCATTGGTCAGTTTATCGATATCTTTCTTGAACCATTCTTCGATGTAAATTTTCATTGGTGTTACGTTGATTTCATGCCGGATTTTGATGTTGAACAACTCACCCTCCAAGTCTCTCAGATCAAGGGAAATGCCATGTAATGCTTCTCCAATATCCTGATTTTTCAGGGAGTAGTCCTGTTAGTCCTTAACATTGTTTTTTACTATTTGGGTGTCCTTAGTCCCATTTCTACCCATTTTCCATGATTTTTTTTGTTAAACTCTGTTTTTCCCTTCTTGGCTTGAAAGATTATTTTAAATCTTTTTATGCACATTTTAATTGTTTTTAAGTTTTCAAATATTAGCATATGATATGAAAAATTTATATCACATCTCTTGTCCTTTCCTTGTTTGAATTTTCAAATTTTGTCTAAGTGGAAAGGACGCTACAAGAATAATTCTATTCTTGCAGCGCTAGGAGTAATGATAGTTCTTCATGCGCCACCTTACCTAGATCGTGTTCTAACTTTAAAAATCATTACTAGAGGATATACACATCTCTATATGATCTGTTTTAGGTTGTTATTCTTATGATGATAGATGATTGGAGGATTGGGTTGTACTCTCCACCTTGACATCAAATCAACACACCATATTATTATTCCATATGAATGAAATCGTAATCTGCCTATTTTAGTATGTCTATCATTTTACACATGATTTCTAGATAAAGAGATAAATCTCAATTTTCAATAGCCCTCGAAAGTTGGAGATCAAACTCTCAATATTCTTAGATTTTCTGCAGGATTGTATTAGTGTCATGGCGCCCAAAAAGAGTGGTCAGATAACCAGATTGGAGCCAGAAGGGACATAATTGCTTGAATCATTTCCTCAAATGGCACAAAAGTTTAAGGATGCTGGTTGGTTCGAATTATTCTCGACATTCTAGGGCCACGATGAGCATTTTTCTACGACCTTTGCACAAAATTTCGATGGTTTTGAATATGTATTTGGTAAAATTCTCATGCACATGACTGAGCATTCCGTAGCTAAAGCTTGCAGGTTACCAATATATGGGGAAATATGGCGGAATAAATAAAATGTAGATATGGAGTTTGTAAATCAGTTTTTAATTCCAGAAAAGTAAAACCCCAATTGGAGCTAAGGTATCCCACACAACTGGGTGAGGAAAGAATGGCATACTTCTCTGTTGATTATCCACAGGTACATTACATGTGAAGGAATATTTTCTCTCATTCATCTCTATCATATTAGATTGCTAATCCATGTAAATGGTGATTACCCTCTTAACCTACCTTATTTATTATTAAAAGGTTTATCTAAGATGTCTAAGAGGATTCATTCACACCCCGAAACAACAAAAAATAGTCTTTTTCATCAAGGGTTGATCAAAACGTTGGTAGTATTTTATTTAAATAAAGTTCATAGCTCATGTGATTGGTTAATCCAGTCATTAAAACCTAATCTACATGAAACTAAGTCTAAAATTGTTAAGGAGAAGAAACCTAGAAAAGGTAAACAAGCCTCTCAAGCCACTGAAGTTTTGATGAAATACAATTCCCCTGCATCCAGGGTAACCCATGTTGGCAAGAGAAAATTACAAACACAACAATCCATTGGTGATTTTCCTATGGGTAAATTTAATGAGAAAGGAACTACGAGTGGAGGTAATAAACTTAAAATGGATGAATGATTGATATCCATTTTGATCCAGATATTAAAAGGGAATCCGATGAAATTGAATATTACACCACAAGTCTTGTTCAAAGTCCAACTAAATAGAAGAAACAACCTACAGGAAAGAAGACTGGAAAAGGTAAGAAACAAAGTAAGAAGAAGACACCTGTACCTAAATATCCTAGAAGAAATTATACCAGAGCTACAAACAAATTTAGAATGGATTCAAAAGCCATGTTTCATCCTTCTATCAAGAATGAAAAACTCATTATCATAGAAGACAATTAAGAATATTCTAATAAAGAGACAAAAAAACAGGCCTTGGCATCTTCTTTACATAGGTTAGAGAAGGAATCTAAAGAACAGAAGAAAAACATGAAAAGGGAAAAAAAATTGCACAATATTCAAGGAGACCTGTCACCAGGGCAACTACAAAGTCAACTTCAGTCTATGAATCTGCATTCAAAGGCACAAATGCAATTAATGATGAAAAAAATGAAATTTTTCCATAAATAGACCAACTGCAAGATCTTCCAGAGACCAAAGACTCATAAAGCACTGAAGAAGAGGACCTTAGTACTGAGCCATCTTCAAAATATGTAATCAAACTAAGGAAACCCCAAGCTTCCATAGATTTGAACTTAACTTCCCCAATAGAAGAATATCTAGAATTCAAGGTGGAAGCAAGGAAAGAAAAGGACAAAGTAAAAGAGATGCAGAGTATTATTAAGAAATTAAAGAAAGACAAATCCTTTGTTGAGGTATGATGACTGCAGAAGAAAACTGAAGCA
>ML780254.1:202898-214415 GCA_009831015.1 Picea engelmannii
TTTCTTTAATTATCTTCAGGGCCTACATGTACTTCCTTCTTCAATTCACTTTGTCATCTTCAAAAATTCATTTCTCCTCAACCATGAGGATCCACGTGACATTCCACCTACCACTAGAAACAACATGATGTATGCTATCCATCTATGGGTTTTGTTTCTGCATGTACATTGTCCTTCATGTCCAAATACCTTCATCAATCTTGTGGTCCAAAACCAATGACTAGGGTTGACATCAATGACAACAACCAATCTTCCAAAAATATCTCCCTTTTTCATTGATGGTAGCACTCATGCTCCTCCTATCATCATTATGCCAATTTCTCTCCCACTTTGACATCAATGGAAAAGGGTAGGGTCTCTCCCCCCAATTTTAATGACAAAAGGTAACTCTTTTCTTTGGGACTGCTCCCCCTGAACATGTGGCACTCAATAATATTTCATCCTTATTTTTGGTCTTTGGGACTTTTTATTCCTTGGAATCCTTCCAGAGTTATTTTCTCTAATTTTACATTTTCGGAAGTCAAATGTAAGAGTGTATCCTTGATCACATATTTTGCTGACACTGAGGAGATTATGCTTCAGATCTTCAACCGATAAGACTTTTCTTGCTTTTACATTTTCACTTCCAAGTTTTATAGTTCTTTTTCCAAGTATTTTGGTAGATGAGTCATCTCCAAATGTAACTTTTCCACCCTTTTTCTTCAAGCTAACAAATTTGCTTTGATCTCCTGTCATATGAGATGAGAACCCACTGTTTATGAAACCATCCATATTCTTCTTTGCATTCTTTAGCGACCAATGTTATTTGATACTTTTCATTTTGTGGAATTTCTTTCCTTTTCCATGTTGTAGTTGGTATACAGACATTTGGAATACGATTATCTTCCTTCATCTCTCTACAATATTGTGCTTTATGACCAAGATTATTGCACTTGTAACATACAATATTTTGATCCATTAATGGGTCAAATGAATTATAATTTTTGTTGACAGGTCTACGAACATTTCCATATCTACTATTTTCACCATTCATGCAACTTGCATAGTTATGCCTTTCATTGATTCTACAATTGATTTCCTTGTGTCCAAAATTTCCACCAGTATAACAATGTCCAAGAAAGAAATTTTGATACTTGGGAGTAAGTGATATTCTTTGTGGTGTGGTCCATCTGGGTTCACGATCTATTCTTCTGCAGTTTCCTTCATAATGATTGCTTTCATACCCGATGGGAGAGGATGTTCTTGATGTCTCATTCCTTATGAATTCTAGTCTTCTATCTTGTTGTTCAACTTGTTCTGGAGTGTTGGTTTCATCATTTTCATCTTCCTTCTCTTGTTTTTTTGTCTTCAAACTATCATTGTATCCTATTCCTGTCTTGTCATTTGGATATCTTTTATTGCTAAGGATCTCATCTAATTTTTTAGTGCTTTTTTTGAACTTCTTCAACTTTTCTATTGTCAATAGTAGCTCCCTTTTTGTGTGATCCAATTTCTCTTTTAATTTCTCATAATCTTCTAATTGTTCCTTCAAGCTATCAATGGTCTTTTCAAGCTTGTAATTCTCTTCTTCACAACTACTCAATTCACCTTTTAGTATTATGTTTGTGTTTCTAAGATTGCTATTTTCAGTTTCAACATGCTTCAACTTTTCAAGATTCTCATCTTCTTCTTCACTCTCTGCATTGTCTTTGTATCCCCAAAATGAATCAAGGTTGGTTTCTTCATCTGAATCTTCTTCATAAATGATTTCTTCTTCTTTATAATTCTTGTGATCATCATCCTGGGTTTCTTGGGTTATGAAGAGTGACTTCTCCTCCATCATTATCTTCTTCATCACTCTCATATGAAGAGATGTCATCATCCTTGGAGTAGAAGCTCTTTTTATTGTTGAGACTTCTCTTTTTATAGTAACAATTTTCAACAATATGTCCTATTCTACCACAGTTAAAGTATTTGAGAGGAGACTTACATTTGTATCTTCCACTTCCCTTCTGGAAACTTCTTACGAAATTTGCTATTTCTTCATCAAGGTCATTATCCTTGTCTTTTGTCTTATTTATGGATTTAAAGGCTGCTTCATTGTTTGGTTGGTCACTATATGTACCTGTTCTCATTTAATATGCTATAAGAGACCCATGTAATTCATCCATTGTCATTTTGGTCAAGTCCCTAGTTTCTTCAATGGCTGCGGCCTTAGCATTATACTTCAAGAGAAGTGATCTCAACACTTTTTGTGAAACCAAGGATTCATCGAGCTCTTCACCTAATCCTATGATAGCATTAAAAACTTCATTGACTCTAAGAAAATATGTTACAATATCTTCCTTTTCATTCATCTTCAAATTTTCAAATTCTGCTCTATGTTGTTGAAGCTTGACCTGCTTAACTTTTGGATCACCTTCATAGATACTCTTGAGTTTGTACCATACCTCTTTAGGAGTGCTACAACCCATCACTTTGCTAGCAATGGTTGGTGCCAATTCTCCTATAATAACATGTTTGGCTTTTGAATTACAACTCATAAGCTTCTTCTCATTTGGATCGGTTGGTGCATTATTGGGATTAGATAGACATTTACAACTAAGTACCAAATGTCTACTCTCAAAGATGTTAGGTAAGTTTTCAATCTATCACTCTAGTATGCATAATTTCTTCCATCAAATATTTGAATCCCATTTGAAATGTGCTCATGGTCATCCATCTCTGCTAAGGATTTTCCTTCTAGTGGTTAAACTGTTCTGAAGGAAACGTGCTATGAAACCGATTGTTGATACTGAGAGGGGGGTGAATCAATATCAAGTACAATTTAAATCCTTTTTCAACTTATACATAAACCATTCAATTATATCCAATAACAAATGAACAATAGTATAAGAGTTATATCAATACACCATGCAAAATATATGAGAAACAATCAATAGTTATTGTTCAAGGGAAGTAATGACTTCCAAAGGTGGCTACAACTTCCAAATGTAAAGGGAGGGATAAAACTCCAAGAGGAATATACAATCCTACAATATCAAGAGAGGTTTGAACTCTCCATCCTTGACCCTTCCTTCCACCCAATAATATATTAGAGATAATAAAACTTTACATTAAATAATCACCATCAACCAACCATCACATAGAACCTGATAATGCTTCCTGAGACTTCTTCAATTTATGCAATTCTTCAATTTTTGAAATACGCTGATCCTGTAGATAATATTACTCAATGTATTCTCTGAAACTTTTCCAAGTTTCACTCCTTGAATCCTCCCCAAAAATAAGTTATAGAGAGAATGGTAGACCTTGTTCAATTCTGGTTTATTTAGGAGAGTGAACTTGTACATAATGTCCCGCACTCAATATTTAACATTAGATCCTGAAACTTGCACAAAAGAAACAAAATTCCATACTCTTTCCAATGAAATTGGTCCCACTTCATTTGGATTCTATATGAAGAAGTTATGACCGTTTTACCCAGAACACCTATTTATGACTAACTTCAGGACTGGTCAAAAACTCTATCTTCCACATAGTGTATCTCCATAATTATAATGAATCAAGAGCTGAAACGTTTACCACAGGTACCTTGATATGTCTTCTCATACCATATCAATTTAACCATCTAAATCGTTCTATAAAAAAAGTTATAGTGAAAATGGTAAGATGACCTGTAAATAACATACCTTAGAACACATCACCAAAAGACTTCATCCTCTCTTCAAATCCAACCTTCTTTACTTCTGATTTCCTCTGAAATTCAACTTGTGTATAAAATGAATGTATAATGATATTTATTTATACCATTTATGTCACTTAGTTTTAACATTAGGGTCGACCTGACACTTTCTTATTTTGTAATTCTTTTCTTTAATTATCTTCAGGGCCTACATGTACTTCCTTCTTCATTTCACTTTGTCATCTTCAAAAATTCATTTCTCCTCAACCATGAGGATCCACATGATGTGCCACCTACCACCACAAACAACATGATGTATACTATCCATCCATGGGTTTTGTTTCTGCATGTACATTGTCCTTCATGTCCAAATACCTTCATCAATATTGCGGTTCAAAAACAATGACTAGGGTTGACATCAATGACAACAACCAATCTTCCAACACAACACTCTTGATGTAGATTTCCCTATGCCTTCCCTTTCATGATCCCTACAAGTTAGTAAAGGAGAATCAAGTTCTTATGTGTCATGTAGAACACATCCTCTTTTGCTTCACCTCTTGTACTTCTCTCAATAAACTCTTAGTGAATAATTTAGTTTTTAGCAACACCGCTTTTAGGAAAGTTTGAGCAAAAACATACTTCTATCTTTCTCATCACTTCAAAGTTGGAGATTTTTTACTCTTCCACATTTTTTTTGGCTCAATGGTGTAATGTTTCTCTCACTAGCAACTTCATGAATTATTTTAGTGGTTTTAAAGTGTTTTAGCTAATTTTACCTATTATTTTTAAAAACTAATTCATCACACTCTAATAATTTTGTACACTTACTTATTTGTAAACTTTGATGGCTCATCAATTCCTTAAAGAAGCAATGAAAACCATCTCTATCTTTAGATTAATATTTTTTGTGAAATAAACATAAAAGTATTAAATCTTATTCTTGGAAAAACCCAAAGCTAACTTAAATAGTGTTGAGTTTAACTTAATAATGTATGGAAACTTGGATTGGAATCCTTATGACGTGTTATTGTTTTTTTTTTAACCATGGGTAATAACCCAACATTATATTGAGTAGTCGACAAACCAACTATACCAAAAACTTATAATTTATCAAGGACCTAGGGTTTCCGAAGCCTGCCAAGGTGGATCTCTATCTTATTGTTTAGGCCATATTGTGGTATAAAGACTTGGATGAATATCTAATTTTTTTTATTTTTTTTTATTTTTATTATAAAATAATTATAGTGATTAAGGTCGGTTATTATAATGGATTAATATTGAGTAGATTTCTTATTTATAACTGATTGTGTCATTATGTGTTTTCCCATCTAAATTCGAATTCAAGAGGTTTATCAGGTTTTAATAGCGAACCAAATCAATGTCTCTTTTATACTGTTTTTCTTCATTCATCACTTCCAGAGACCAGAGACTCATAAAGCACTGAATAAGAGGACCTTAGTACTAGGCTATCTTCAAAATATGTAATCAAACTAAGGAAACCCCAAGCTTCCATAGATTTGAACTTACCTTCCCTAGTAAAAGAATATCCAAAATTCAAGGTGGAAGCAAGAAAAGAAAAGGACAAAGTAAAAGAGATGCAGAGTATTATTAAGAAATTGAAGAAAGAAAAATCATTTGTTGAGCAATGGAATGCTAAACAACAAAAAAAGAGACAAGATTTAAAAAAGAAGAGGAAGGAGCAAAAGGCCTTGCTAAAGGAGGTAAGAGAATCCAATATAAGATTATCTTGGCATAATGTTGTGTTAACAATGAAGCTCAAACATAGAGACACAAGATCTTCTGCAGTTATCATACCATAACAATCCAAGGAAAATTTTCTTCAGTTTTGATTGCTCAATGTTGTTACCAATATAATAAAGATGAACATTTTTTGTTCTTAGTACTTCATTCAAATGGAACTTTTTGGTATTTCAGATGAACCAACTCAGCAAGATAATATTCCTCTTTTTATGGGATTTGTAAATCTTTATCAAGTTGTCTCCTTATCTATATTTGGATTGGTTGTTGAGCCTACTACATTATAGGAATTATAAGTGCTTGTATGCACTTTTATCTCCTTGGAAATAGTCAATTGATATGATCCTATTGCAAAACTGTAATCTAAAAAATAGGATCTACAGGAGTAATCCGTGTGCTTTAAAAATACACTGTAAAGACTATATAAGGGTTAATTAGTTGGGCATTCAAGGGATATTTTTGTAAAGAATCCACTGTAAAACAAGACCATGTTTCATATTGGCACTAAATGGAAAAGACATGTTGATGGTCAGATCTTATTTTCATATTTTTATTTGTTTCTTTCTTACTTCAATACATTTATTCTATTGCAAAGCATATGATTTCTTGATTGTGAGTGACACATTGAAAATTTTACTGTTTTTGTTCATAATTAAGATTTTTTTCAAGTACATGTTCTTGTTTCTTAATAACATTTTGGAATGAGAAATCCATGTGTGAGTTGACAAATTGAAAGTTCACATATCTTCCTCTCTTTATTTTCCTTACCATCTGATTCGTTAAAGTGTCTGTCATTTACTAAGCCAGTGAGATGTCTACTTGCTTTACATTGAGTTATATAATTTATTGAACCCTTAAGCCAACTTTCAACCAATTTCTAAAACCTATTCAGAAAGCCCTTTATAAATACCATTGAAATAACTTGATGATTCCATAGCTTTCCCTCTCACAGTCAAGTGCAACTTTAGGGACTAACATATTTTGGCACCATTGGTGGGAACTTATGAACATAGATATTTTCTCTGGGAGAACGACAAAGATCAGATCTAAATCTTGATGGTGGACAAGAATTTGGACATTTACATGCGACTGTGTATTTTTCACCTAGCGACTCCTTTGCAGTAATTCTGGATCCTAAAAGAGAAGGTAAAGGACTTAAAACTCCTCTAACATCATCATCATCTACAAAGAAACAAGTGACCAGAAAAAACCCAGATCCTAAGCAAGTTGCAGTAGTGTCAGATCCTGAAAAGTTATTGAGAAAATCTAAAAATACTCCTGGGCAATCCTCTTTTTCAAAAGAAACTTTTTCTTCTACAAGTACTTAAGATTAATCTTCTGAAACTATCAACATCTTTCCAATTGAAGAAATTTTTCCCGAGAATGAAACAAAGCCTATTGGTGAACCTTCAATTGTATCTTTTCCTTCAACTATCTTATAATTGAATCTAGATCAATGGAAATTGTTTGCTGAGCTCATTGAAAAAGAACAAACAAATACTTTATCTATAGTTGAAGATTTGAGATACTTTCCCAAAGATATTAAAAGTGAACGAGATACACTTTCATCATCACCCCAATCCAGTTCTTCTGAAGAGGTTAAACCACTTTATTATTCCTTTGAAAATCCTCGGTTTCTGGAACCTTCAACCTACTCAGGTTTATATTAGCCCGATTAATTTGTTCCACCCAAGGAATTGTTTCTCTTTCTACATCACCAGTTCTACCTATTCCTATAGTTCAAGCACCCATTGTGATAAACATGGTTGTGAATAGGATGGATGCAATTGTTGCAGCCATATATGCACCATTAAATTTACCACAAGTTATGTATGCCTTCCCACCTAATGATGATATGAAGTATTTGACAAGATTCAATGGAGAGGGAGAAGCCACTGTTGAAAAACACTTAAACTCTTTCTACAGTTTTGCAGATAATTTTAATGTGGAGCATACAAATGTTTGTATGAGACTTTTTGTGCAGAGTTTAGATGGAGAGGCAATGAAATGGTTCAGAAGCCTACCTCCCAATTCAATTGCTGAAATTGATGCACTGGATGATACATTTTTAAGACAATGGGGAGATAAGAAAGAATACTTGTATTATATCACTGAGTTTGGTGCTTTGAAAAGAAACCAAGGAGAATCTATATCTGATTTTACCAAAAGATTTAATAAAATGTATAGTAAAATTTCAGATGAAACCAAACCCACAGAAACATCAACCAAAATTACTTTTTCCAATGCTTTTGATGCTGATTTTTCTCTTCCATTGAGAGAAAGAAGGTCTGCTACTTTGAATCTGATGCATGAAGCAACCATTGAAGTAGAATCTAACATACTAGTAGTAGAGAAATTGAATTCTAGGGGTGCCAGAGACAGGAAAAAACAAAGAGAAGAACTCCCTTCTTCTTCTCGTACAACATTTGATTCTAAGATGGATGAAATGGCCAAAATGTTGGAAACCTTGACATCTGAAACGACCAGGCTGAAGATGAAAACAAAACAACCTAACAGACCTACACATGAAGGTGGATACAAAAATCCCAACCAGTTCAGAAGGCCTAACAATGTTCCTCAATTTTTTCCCAGAGAAATTAGAAATCAAGAAGATCAGAAACTTTTACCTCCTTTTCAAAATAATGCAGTGGAAGAAGTTGAAGAAATTGATGAAATTGAAGAAGATTCTACAGTTCATTTAAATGATACATAATTACCTCCCACTCATTTGACACAACAATATTATGAGGATGCTCTTATACTAAATTAGTTTGAAGAAGAGGATGTTGAATAAATTATCCAGAAAGAACCTAAAAGGAAAAAGTATGATCTTAGGTCCAGATCAAATACATCAAAGGTGGATATACCTGTTCAAACCAAAAATACTAATGCTCCAGTTAAATCAGGGGTCAATAAAGAAAATTCAGGGATTAAAACTGATCAACAATAAAATAAACCTAGCAAGGTTAGCACTACAGAGGTGAAGGAAACTGAGAAGCATGTTTCTTCTTTCATTTTGGAAAACAGAATTAATAAAATCAAAATCCCCATACCTCTGGTAGAATTGATGAAAACCGATCCTTTTAGAAAATATGTTCTCAAAGCATTGCATCCTCCTGCCCATGTTACTTTTTCATATACTAAAGCTAAGAGAGAGATAGTGGGGAGATTCTACAAAGAATACACACACAAAATTAGAGCATGCAATGTTAAGGTCTTTGGAAAGGATGAAGGAAAGCTTATAAGGAAGAGTGCATTGAAGAAGTTCTATCGGGATTGAAATCCCCACAGTAAAACTACAAAAGAATCAAGGAAGAAACATGTCCGTTAATATAGTTCTTGGGAAAATCTTGGACTGTCAGATCACGAGGAAGCTATAGCCTACACAGAAGAATCCCTTGTGAAGGATCATGGAAATATAATCGTCCATTCAAATTTAGGGAGTAATCACAACCATTAGATCAATTAGAACCATTGATCAAAGCCAAGTGGAAGGATAGTGTAAGTTTCAGGACATTTAAACTTCGTCACTTCGACGAACATTGGAGATAAGGAAGAGGTAGGAACTCGCGAAATCACGAAGTCATGAAATCCAACCAGCCGTTAGATCAAGGAGGGACTTTAGATGAATTCAAGACCATCCAATTGACTTTAGTGGAAGGACAGTATATGCCACAATATCTCAGAGCCTCAGATTAAACGAATTCATGTGTATCGTTGATCTAATATCTCCTCAGGAGAAACATGAGCCGTTTGATCAGGTGGTCAACTCCAATGATGACCACTTCGACTAAAAAGAATCTAGAACAAGTAAATTAACCTGAAGGATGAAGACCCAAAGTCACGAACTACGGTCAATTCCGACGCTGACCATTCCGATGAAAAGGAGTCTAGAACAGGTAAAACTACTCGAAGGTCGAAGCCCCGAAGTCATGAACTTTCGTTGACCATCAGATCAGAGGAATACATGTGACACATTAATAGGCCCATCTCAGCAGAACCATGTAAATAATAGAGGACATGTGGCCTAATTAGATGGTGGCAAATGTCAAGGTCAATGTGGCACATAAGGACTGTAAAACTCACAATTCAGGGTGACACATGGCAACCACTCAGCTAGTGCCACATTAACAATGACGTCAACAATCAATGTCACTCCAGGAGTACATCCTTTAGGGATATTCAACTTCTGCTACTTGCAAAAATTCCTGAAGTTACGAAATCCGAAGTCATGAACTAACGCTGGTCATTGATCTAAGATCCTCTAAGATATATCATGACCCTTAGATCAAGTGCAGTGGAAAGATAGAGTAAGCATGAATCACAAAGTAATGTTGACCGTTGATCTACTTTGCGAGCATTCTTGACCGGTGATCAAGCACAATGGAAGAATAGTGTAAGAAAGAGATGTTAATTGAAAACAAGCAGTCACTGTCATTTTATGACTTATTCGGTAGGTAAACCTCTAAATGAATTGAAATACTTCAGAGTTCTAGTAACCCGGAGTCCCGTAGTGTCAAAGCTATGAAATAAGACTTGACCATCCATGATTGAGATCCAAAAGAGAAAAAGTAATTTGCATGAAGATTAACTTGGTGGAGGCAACACACAATGATCTTGACCGTTGAATTTTATGGACACACGTCAACTCAATATTAAAGTGCATAGTGGCTAAAGTGTTAAAGCTCCACTATGTTGAAATAGAACAGACCGAAGATCTCAACTCATGATTAAGTTGTGATCGTCGATTTTGTTGAAGCCTCTAGGTAATCCAGGATCGTTCATTCAACGAAAGATTCAAATCAACCGTCCGATATACTAGTGAATAGAGTATACAAACTTCATCGAAATTTACTCTGGAAGGATTCAAGGTTTGCAAAGTCCAATAATCCTGAATACCCAAAGATCTAGAGCTCTTGTTGGCATAAGTCTAACAGTCCTAGATCTTGGTCATTTGAATATTCTTAAAGCAACTCAAGGGCCAAATTCAATAACTACATAGAAAAAATGAGTTAAGCCCTTGGTTCTTAGTCGAAGGGCATATGAAAAATTTGTTAACAAAGAGTACTCATATGTACTTCAATGAAGTTTACTTCAGGAAACATTACTCTGATAAAATGCATGAAGGCTGAATTCTGGATGAATTGGCTCCAACATTGGTCTCGTGATGGAGGAATAAGGGTGAAAGAAGAGGCACTATGAACATCACTTAAAATGGATAAGCCCATGGTTTTGAGCCTACGGTCATTTGAACATTGGGTTGAAGGAAGTGCCTCATACATATTTCATTTCTGTAAACAACTTAAGGTTTGTAGAGTAATTTGATAGAGAATTAAGACCATAGGAATACATATAATCGATAAAAGCTCGAATATGATCTGTTGGTGAACTGAGGATGCAACAGAAGCATGAGAATGATATAATGAGTTGATACATATATGTGATCAACTCATGAGGACAAAATTAGAATCAATATTAGTTAGTTAAATGAAGAGGTGCAATGGTTCATGTCAAAAAGACACATTGGTTCAATCCTATACCGTTTGAAATACTATATAAACCAGAAGTGGTGGTGACTCTATGAGTGTCTTGGTGGATTAAATATATGTATATATAATGGATTGAATGGAAGTTCATTCTATCAAGTTGGTGCCTATTTACAAGCTGAGTCTTGTTATGAGGGTTGGATTCCTTACATCTTAGTTGGATCTGAGATCAACAAGCTGGGTCTTGTTATGAGGGTTGGATTCCTCATTTCTCAGTTGGATTTGAGAACTACAAGCTGGGTATTGTATTAGAGAGTTTGATCTCTCATATTCAGTTGAAATTGAAGATATTAAAAGATTGATTTTATTTGTATTCATTCAAAGTTAAATAAATAACAAAAAGATATTTTATCTACTTCATATAGTTTTTGTTATACATGTTTATGAATTATTAATTGAGATTCATATATCTTATTCAATTAATTCAGTTAATATATGAGAGTGTGAAAATAAGTCAAAGTTTCAGACACTGATTCACCCCCCTCTCAGTGTCAAGTGTATATTTCAACAATTGGTATCAGAGCAGGTGCCTTCAACACAATTTAA
>ML780254.1:214465-224952 GCA_009831015.1 Picea engelmannii
TCTTATTCAATTAATTCAGTTAATATATGAGAGTGTGAAAATAAGTCAAAGTTTCAGACACTGATTCACCCCCCTCTCAGTGTCAAGTGTATATTTCAACAATTGGTATCAGAGCAGGTGCCTTCAACACAATTTAAACACTGAAAGGTAGATTGTGAATAAATTAGTGGACAAATGGCTCTCTCCACAAATGAAGTTCCCTTATTTGATGGAACATACTACTCTTCATGGAGGGAAGGCATAAAACGATATATAAATTCAAGAGGATCTAGTGTTTGGGATTTAGTAGTATCTAAACCTTCGTACTCAACTACCTCAAAGAAAAAAACCAAATCTGTAAAAGAAGCAAAGAAAAATAATTCAATAGCATTAAAGGAAATCCATAATGGACTGTTAGACCAAGTCAAAGAAAAGATAGGACACTACACCTCTGCTAAAGTACTATGTCTCCAGCTAGAGAATTATTATCAAAATAAAGAACAAAGAAAATAAATGGAGAATTGCAATCAATTTATAGAACAAAACAAAGAAACAAAGAAATCCAATCAGGTTAAAGAACAAAACTCAGAAATGGAGAAATCAAATTAAATTGAAGAATAAAATACAGATAAAGAGAATTCTGATCAGAATAAAGAACAAAATACAAAAGAGGACAATAGCATCAAAGAATTGATGCAAACCCCAGTCATCGACATAGAAGACTACTACATCAAGGAATTGATGAATACCTCAGTATTCACTAAAGAAAAAATATTAGATTTTAAGAATGATGTTATAACTACATTTGAAGTGATTAGTATGGAACAAACAAATGGTCTATATATTGAAGTTACTAAGGATGTTCTTGACCAGCTTGAATACACAATTATTTGCACTTTTGAGGAGTTGGATAAACTTCAAAAGAAATATATGTTTCTACTACAACAGTTAGATCAATCTAACCATGAAGAGCATGAACAAAAGATTTAGCTAGAAGACAAAGAAGAAGAAATAAAAAGATTGAAGACCGAAGTTGCTAATATAACAGAATAAATGAAGACACATGATAATAACTACATAGAAGTCTTGGATGATACAGAAGATACAATCATCAATCTAAAGACTCAACTTGAAGGAGCTAAGAAAAAAGATTAAGCCTTGAAGATTCAGTTGACTAAAAAGGAAGAAACATGTCACATGGAAATGGAAGTTATCAACCTCAAAAACAAGAATGAAAAGAGAAAAAAAACTGTCAAATTCCAAAATAACTCAGCTATCCTAGATAAGATCTAGAATAGTCAAAGACCAACTGATGACAAAACCAGTCTTGGATACAATAAGAAAGAAGAATGTGGCAAATGGAGCACCATTCAAAAACATGATAAAGGATCATACTCCTCAAAAGAAAAAAAGGTATAGTCACAAACCTAAAACAAACCATGAACATTGTCAAGGAAGTGTTGATGTTTCAATCCGTTAAGACTGAAACAAAAACCTCACGAGGATATAAGTCCCCCATGCATTTTTATAGAGGTGGTACTCCTCTTGTACTTCAGATTTTTGTGGGACTTTGGGTCTTCAGAATATGGGACTTTGCATAAGTCCGCCGTGGTAATCAAAGAAAAATAAAATAACAAGGAATAAAGTGTTTTGTTTTTGTTTAAAGAAGGTTCCTGAGAAAGGGCCAAGAATCACACATTTTATACATTAAAGAAAAATAAGCAAAATTTCCTCACATCCATCATAGTTTAACTAAAGCTTTCTGATCACATAAAAATAAAAAGAAGATGGTCTGAATGCATAACAGAACTTTAACAAAGTGGAAACATGGGAAACTCAAATAAATATAATGATAGATGAAGCTCATATACTTTATATTTTGAAATCAGGGTTACAAAGTACAATCGAGATTGTTCCCAAAGTAGCTCTCTTGAAATTTCTAAAAAAATATATTGTCTGTTACATATTCTTAAAAAATTAAAATGCATTTGTCTTAAAGACTGGTATTGAGGGTCCTGCGGACCATAAAGAAAATAAATACAAGAAATAAACACGTAGAAGGATGATGGTGGGCGAAAGTAGAACAACAAGACCTGAAAAGAAGAAAATGAGAAGTTATTAGTCTTCGGTTAGATCTCTCTAGTGAAAGAGGTGGAATAACTGGATGAAGGAACTGATAAAGAAAGAAATATATGATTAGTGTAAACTTACTATGATGGCCTCTCCTTCTTTTCACTTGCTTGCTAATGTTCTTTTATCATTTTCATCAACGGTTATAGGAACCATCTCAATTGTTTATTTGCCTTCATTGGTCAGTTTATCGATATCTTTCTTGAACCATTCTTCGATGTAACTTTTCATTGGTGCTATGTTGATTTCATGTCGGATTTTGATGTTGAACAATTCGCCCTCCAAGTCTCTTAGATCAAGGGAAATGCCATGTAATGCTTCTTCAATATCCTGATTTTTCACGGAGTAGTCCTGTTAGTCCTTAACCTTATTCTTGACTGTTTGGGTGTCCTTAGTCCCTTTTCTACCCATTTTCCATGATTTTTTTTGTTAAACTCTTTTTTTCCCTTCTTGGCTTGAAAGATTATTTTAAATCGTTTTATGCACATTTTAAATGTTTTTAAGTTTTCAAATATTAGGATATGATATGAAATATTTCTATCACATCACTTGTCCTTTCCTCGTTTGAATTTTCAAATTTTGTCTAAGTGGAAAGGGTGCTACAAGAATAACACTATTATTGCAGCGCTGGGAGTAATGATAGTTCTTCATGCGCCACCTTACCCATATCGTGTTCTAATATTCAAAATCATTACTAGAGGATCTAGACATCTCTATATGATCTATTTCATGTTGTTATTCTTACGATGACAACTGATTCAGAGGATCAAGATGTCAACCTTGACATCAAATCAACACGCCAGATTATTATTCCATATGAATGAAATCACAATCTGCCTATTTTAGTATGTCTATCATTTTACACATGCTTTGCATATAAAGAGATAAATCTCAGTTTTCAACAACCCTCGAACCCTCAATATTCTCAGAGTTTCTGCAGGATTGTATCAGTGTCATGGTGCCCAAAAAGAGTGTTCAAATAACCAGATTGGAGCCAGAAAGGACATAATTGATAGAATCATTTCCTTAGATGGAACAAAAGTTTAAGGATGCTGGTTGGTTCAACTTATTCTTGACATTCAAGGGTCATGACGAGCATATTTATATGACATTTGCACAAAATTTCGATGGTTTTGAATATGTAGTTGGTAAACTTCTCATGCACATGACAAAGCATTCCATAGCTAAAACTTGAGGGTTACCAATATATGGGGAAAGATGGTGGAATAAAGAAAATGTAGTTATGGAGTTTGTAAATGAGTTTTTAATTCTAGAAAAGAAAAACCCCAATTGGAGCCAAGGTATCCTACACAATTGGGTGAGGAAAGAATGGCATAATGCTCTATTGATTATCCACGTGTACATTACATGTGAAGGCATATTTTATCTAGTTCATCTCTATCATATTAGACTGTTAATCCATGCAAATGGTGATTACCCTCTTAACCTACCTTATTTCTTATTAAAAGGTTTATCTAAGATGTCTAAGAGGATTCAATCACACCCTGCAACAACAAAAAACAGTCTTTTTCATCAAGGGTTGATCAAAACATTGGTAGTATTTTCCTCAAATAAAGTTCATAGGTCTTGGGATAGGTTAATCGAGTCATTAAAACCTAATCTACAAGAAATTAAGTTTAAAACTGTCAAGGAGAAGAAACATGGAAAAGGTAAGCAAGCCTCTCAAGCCACTGAGATTTTTATGAAATAACATTCCCCTGCAGCCAGGGTAACCCATGCTGGAAAGAGAAAATTACAAACACAACAAGCCATTGGTGATTTTCCTATGGGTAAATTTAATGAGAAATGAACTACCAGTCGAGGTAAGAAACTTAAAACGGATGAAGAAACTTATATTCATTTTGATCTAGATATTAAAAGGGAATATGATGAAATTGAATATCACATGACAAACCTTGTTCAAATTCCAACTAAACAGAAGAAACAACCTACAGGCAAGAAGATTGCAAAAGGTAAGAAACAGAGTAAGAAGAAGACACCTATACCTAAATATCCTAGAAGAAATTCTACCAGAGCTACAAACAAATTTAGACTCAATTCAAAAGCCATGTTTCATCATTCTATCAAGAAGGAAAGCCTCATTATCATAGAAGACAATTCAGAAGATTCTAATAAAGAGATAAAAAAACATGCCTTATCTTTACATAGATTAGAGAAGGAATCTAAATAACAAAAGAAAAAAAAACGTGAAAAGGGAAAACAAATTGCACAATATTCAAGGAGACCTGTAACCAGGGAATTACAAAGTCAGCTTCAGTCTCTGAATCTGCATTCAAAGGCACAAATGCAATTAATGATGAGAAAAATGATCTTTTTCCAGAAATAGACCAGCTGCAAGATCTTCCAGAGACCAGAGACTCATAAAGCACTGAAGAAGAGGAACTTAGTACTAGGCTATCTTCAAAATATGTAATCAAACTAAGGAAACCCCAAGCTTCCATATATTTGAACTTACCTTCCCCAATAGAAGAATATCCATAATTCAAGGTGGAAACAAGGAAAGAAAAGGACAAAGTAAAAGAGATGCAAAGTATTATTAAGAAATTGAAGAAAGAAAAATACTTTGTTGAGCAATGGAATGCTAAACAACAAGAAAAGATACAAGATTTGAAAAAGAAGAGGAAGGAGCAGAAGGCCTTGCTAAAGGAGGTAAGAGAATCTGATATAAGATTATATTGGCATAATGTTGTGCTAACAACTAAGCTCAAACATAGAGACACCATATCTTTTGCAGTCATCATACCATAAAAATCCAAGGAAAATTTGCTTCAGTTTTGATTGCTCAATGTTGTTACCAATATAATAAAGATGAACATTTTTTGTTCTTAGCACTTCGTTCAAATGGAACTGTTTGGTATTTCAGATGAACCAACTCAGCAAGATAATATTCCTCTTTTTGTGGGATTTGCAAAGCTTTATCAAGCTATCTCCTTATCTATATTTGTATTGGCTGTTGAGCCTACTAAATTATAGGCATTAGAAGTGCTTGTATGAGCTTTTATATCCTAGGAAATAGTCAATTGATATGATCCTATTGAAAACATGTAATCTAAAAAATATGATCTAAAGGAGTAATATGTGTGCTTTAAAAAGACACTGTAAAGAATATATAAGGGTCGATTAGTTGGGCATTCAAGGGCTATTTTTGTAAAGACTCCAATGTAAGACAAGACCATATTTGATATTGGCACTAAATGGAAAAGACATGTTGATGTTTAGATCTTCTTTTCATATTTTTATTTTCTTCTTTTCTTATTTGAATACATTTATTCTATTGCAAAGCATATGATTTATTGATTGTGAGTGACACAATGAAAAATTTACATTTTTGTTCATAATTAAGATTGTTTTCAAGTACATGTTCTTGTTTCTTAATAACATTTTGGAATGAGAAATCCATGTGTGAGTTGACAAATTGAAATCACATATCTTCCTCTCTTTATTTTCCTTACCATATGATCTGTTGAAGTGGTTTTCATTTACTAAGCGAGTGGGATGTCTACTTTCTTTACATTGAGTTATATATTTTATTGAACCCTTAAGCCAAATTTCAATCAATTTCTAAAAACTATTCAGAAAACCCTTTATAAATACCATTGCAATAACTTGATGAGGCCATAGCTTTCCCTCTCACAATCAAGTGCAACTTTAGGGACTAAAATCTTTTGGTGCTGTTGTCGGGGACGAAGGAATGAATATATTTTCCCTGGGAGAACAACAAAGATCAGATCTAAATCTTGATGGTGGACAAGAATTTGGACATTTACATGAGACTGTGTATTTTTCACTTAGCGACTCCTCTGTAGTAATTCTGGCTCCTAAAAGAGAAGTTAAAGGACTTAAAACTCCTCTAAATTCATCATCATCTACAAAGAAACAAGTGACCAAAAAAAACCCAGATCCTAAGTCTGTTGCAGTAATGTTAGATCCTGAAAAGTTATTGAGAAAATCTAAAAATACTCCTGGACAATCCTCTTTTTCAAAATACATTTTTTCTTCTACAAGTACTCAAGGACAATCTTCTGAAACTATAAACATGTTTCCAATTGAAAAAAATATTCATGAGAGTGAAACAAAGCCTATTGTTGAACCTTTAACTGTATCTTTTCCTTCAAATATCTCATAATTGAATTTAGATCAATGGAAATTGTTTGTTGAGATCATTGAAGAAGAATAACCAAATACCTTATCTATAGCTGAAGCTTTGAGAGACTTTCCCAAAGATATTAAAAGCGAACCAAATACACTTTCATCATCACCCCAATCCAGTTCTTCTGAAGAGGTTAAACCACATTATTATTCCTTTGAAAATCCTTTGTTTCTAGAACCTTCAACCTACTCTAGTTTAGATAAGAAACCTCTGATTTCTCTAGTTGAAGATCAAAAAATTATAGCAGCCCAATTAAGTTGTTCCACCCAAGGAACTGTTTCTCTTTCTATATCACCATTTCTTCCTATTCCTATAGTTCAAGAACCCATTGTGATAAACATGGTTGTGAATAGGATGGATGCAATTGTTGGATCCATATATACACCATTAAATTTACCATAAGTCCTGTATGCCTTCCCACCCAATGATTATATAAAGTATTTTGCAAGATTCAATGGAGAAGGAGAAGTCAATGTTGAAGAACACTTAAACTCTTTCTACGGTTTTGCAGATAATTTTATTGTGGAGCATACAAAAGTTTGGATGAGAATTTTTGTGCAGAGTTTAGATGGAGAGGAAAGGAAATGGTTTAGAAGCCTACCTCCCAATTTAATTGCTAAAATTGATGCACTTGATGATACCTTTTTAGGACTCTAGGGAGATAAGAAAGATTACTTGTAGTAGATCACTGAGTTTGGTGCTTTGAAAAGAAAACAAGGAGAATCTATATCTGATTTTACCAAAAGATTTAATAAAATGTATAGTAAAATTCCAGATGAAATCAAACCCACAGAAACATCAACCAAAATCACTTTTTCCAATGCTTTTGATGCTGAGTTTTGTCTACTGTTGAGAGAAAGAAGGTCTGCTACTCTGAGTATGATGCAAGATGCAACCATTGAAGTAGAATCTAACATACTAGCAACAAATAAATTGAAGTCTACAGGTGACAGAGACAGGGAAAAACAGAGAGAAGAACTCCCTTCTTCTTCTCATACAACATCTGATTCTAAGATGGAAAAAATGGCCAAAATGTTGAAAACCTTGACATCTAAAATGGCCAAGCTGAAGATGGAAACAAAACATCCTAGCAGATCTACACAAGAAGGTGGATACAAAAATCCCAACTAGTTTAGAAGGCCTAACAATGTTCCTCAATTGTTTCCCAGAGAAAGGAGAAATCAAGAAGATCAGAAAGTTTTGCCTCCTTTCCAAAATAACACAGTGGTAGAAGTTGAAGAAATTGATGACATTGAATAAGATTCTACTGTTCATTTAAATGATACCGAATTACCTCCCACTCATTTGACACAACAAGATTATGAGGATGCTTTTATACTAAATCAGTTTAAAGAAGAGGATGCTGAAGAAATTATCCAAAAAGAACCTAAAATGAAAAAATATGATCTTAGGTCCATATCAAATACATCAAAGGTGGATATACCTGTTCAAACCAAAAATACTAATGATCCAGTTAAATCAGGGGTGAGTAAATAAATTTTAGGGATTAAAACTGATCAACAACAAAAGAAACCTGTCAAGGTTAACACTATAGAGGTGAAGGAAACTGAGAAGAATGTTTCTTCTTTCAGTTTGGAAAACAAAATTAATATAATCAAAATCCCCATACCTTTGGTAGAATTGATGAAAACCGATCCTTTTAGAAAATATGTTCTCAAAGCATTGCAACCTCGTACGCATGTTACTTTTTCAGATACTATAAAACCGTGCCATAACCATTGGACCTCATATTGAATATAGGTTTGATGCTTATCCTCATTTGTACATATCTTTGAACATTCATGACAAAATATTGCATAACTGTTTAATGGATTCAGGAGCTTCATACAATTTCATACCAAAAGTGGTAATGGTTGAATTAGGTTTAGAAATTACTAAGCCTTATCTAGACCTATATTCATTTGAGTCCAGGAAATTTAAATGTCTGGGAGTCATTAAAGATATGGTTGTTACTTTATCTCAGTTACCTATGAAAAGTGTGGTGTTGGATGTAATTGTGGCTGGCATACCTCCTAAATTTGGGATGCTTCTGTCAAGATCATGGACTAAGAAAGTAGGAGGCACACTACAAATGGATCTCAGTTGTGCTACCATACTTGTGTTTGGTGGAGAACATCGAAGACTGTACAGGGAAGTGAGGCTGGCTTACCTGGTAAGTGATCATGAAAATCCTAGTAATCATCCCATATATGTTGTATGAGATGAACTTGGTTCTTCTATTTTTCACATTGGTGACCACATAATTGAAACAACAGTTAGGAAAATCATACCTATAGTTGAAGAAAATGCAAAAAACCTCATTTGGAAAATGTTCTTTGATGGGGCTTGTTCCAATGAAGGCTCTAGGGCTGTGATTGTTTTTATTTATCCTACCAAAGAATTTATTCCTCTGTCATACAAATTGGAATTTGATACAACCAACAATATCAATGAATATGAAGCTCTTATGCTAGGATTGAAAGATGCTAAAAATATGGGCATAAATAAAATTTCCATTTTGGAGATTGAGAGCTTATCATCCATGAGATAAAAAACATTTATCATACCCAATATCAAAGGTTAAAGCAGTATAGAAATGAAGTGTGGGACTTTGTTGATAATTTCTTTTTGTCCTTCATTATCACTTTTGTACACAGATATTTGAATCAGTAGGTATATTCTTTAGCACTTGCAGTCAGTAATTTCAGAACTCCAATCTTTCCCAATTTAAGATTTG
Organism: Picea engelmannii; assembly: GCA_009831015.1. Taxonomy (NCBI): domain Eukaryota; kingdom Viridiplantae; phylum Streptophyta; class Pinopsida; order Pinales; family Pinaceae; genus Picea; species Picea engelmannii. Next base: position 223,483 of record ML780254.1, read on the forward strand.
AGATTGAGGTGAGACACATACCCTCTATACCAGATAACATAAAAAATCGGCAGGTTTTTAAATATGATCAAGAAAATTAAAGGTTTTTGGAGACCATTGATGATTTTTCTAATATCTCAATAGATCACGATAATGAAAATAATGATGTGGAAGTTCATGCTACAAATATCCTTCAGGACAATATTGTTGGTCATAAAATTATTAAGTTGAAAACAAATCATTTGCTAAAGGGCCTGGTTCCACTTGAGAGATTATTTGACCATAATGATGTTTCAAGAAAGTTTGTTATTCAAACAGAGGAGGCTGAAGTGGTATATTGTGATATCAGTCTAGATTCAAATCCCAAGATGGTGAAATTATCCAGAAAATTTTCAGAAAAACAGAGGGATAGGTATGTAAATTTGATGAAACAGTTTTAAGATGTTTTTGCTTGGTCTTATGAAGACCTTAAGGTCTTTGATACAGAGATTATGAAGCAACAGATTCCTTTAAAGCCTGGATCCAAACCTTTTAAGAAGAAATCTAGACAATTCAATCCATTGTTGTTACCTATAATTGAAAAAGAACTGAAAAGGTTGTTGGATGCTAAAATGATAGTACCATTAAGATACTCATAATGGGTAGCTAATTTAGTACCTGTTAGAGAGATAAGGATTTGTGTAGACTTCATAAATTTGAGCAGATGTTCTCTAAAGGAAAATTATCCATTACCTAAAATGGATCATATTCTACAAAGAGTAGTAGGGTAAAAGATGATTTCTTTGCTTGATGGCTATTTAGGATATAACCAGATATTAGTGATGGAAGAAAATAAGAACAAGACAACTTTTACCACTCCTTGCGACACTTTCTTGTATGAAAAGATGTATTTTGGATTAATGAATGTAGGAGAAACATTTCAGAGAGCTATGGATATTTCATTTGTTGGTAAGAAACACATATTTATGATTATTTATCTTGATGATATTACCGTGTTCTCAACCTCTGATGATGAACACTTGCAACATTTGAAGCAGATATTTGAAAAATGTAGGAGGTATTGTATGTCATTAAACCCTAAAACCCTAAAAACTCTCATTTCTTAGTCCATTTCATCAAGCTATTATGATACCAACCCTTATTTTGAGTTGCAATATTCATTTGGTGCAATAATGACCTGTCCATATGCCTTATTTGAATATATATGTCATAAACCAACATAATGCTTCTCCTTTTAATGGTAACACACATGTTTCTACTAGCATCAAAGGGTAAGGGTTTGTATTTTAATTCCTCGTTCCTCTAATAAGTATCGTTTCTAACCTCTCTCAACTTTCTTCCAAGATTATTTGGAGAGGCCCAATCCCCAAATTGGACACTTGTATAAAACTATTAATTTGTATCAATGTTATGAAGAGTAAATTTCTTAATGTGCAATGCAATCACTGAATTTGGGCCTTCATTTATTTTTCATAGAGTATAGGGCATTCA
>ML780254.1:227372-249956 GCA_009831015.1 Picea engelmannii
AGTGGGGCGACCGGATTTTTGTAAATGGGATTGCTCGAGCTGACGGACGCCCGATCTCTTATCTGTTTCAGCCGTCAACTGGGCAGTCCATTGCAGTGGACGGTGGGGAAGACTTTGGAGGAAAAGTTTTATCTGCTGCAACCATGGATATCTGAATATTTTCTCTATGTTCAAATTGTTTTTAAGTTCTGCTCTGTAAATATGTAACCAATCTCTATGTTCAAATTGTTTTTAAATTCTGCTCTGTAAATATGTAACCAAACGGCTGCGCATTGAATTTTGCGGCAATGTTGAATACCAGGCTGTTTAGGGTTTTTATTAAGTTGTAAGCGAAATGACATTTTTTTTAACCTTATACTTTTTGGATAAGGTAAACAAGTGTTGTTGTATTTTGTTTTTACCTTTTTTTTATAAAGTTTGGTGGTGGTATTTAATGGGTAATTATAATTTATGATAATTCCCACATGTTCAGCACAAATTAACAAAAAAAAAATTATAATTTTTTATAATTTTTTTATTAAAATTGAAAAAAATTGAGTTTGTTCAGAAATTAGATGTTATGATAAATAACAATTTTCCACTTAATTATTTGATCAATGGACTTAAAAATATATACAAGTAAACCAAAACCTATGAAAGATGGAAGTTTGTCATGTCATTTAAAATAAAGAATATATTTCATTTTGATATTTATTTGATCAATGGACTTAAAAATATATACAAGTAAACCAAAACCTATGAAAGAAGGAAGTTTGTCATGTCATTTAAAATAAAGAATATATTTCATTTTGATATAAATAATTACGCCGAAAGGCGTACACCTATTGACAATGGTGATTTCAATCATTAACTTCCTAGCTATTATAAAGACATCAGTTTATGTGTTTACTTTTTTACATTTACCTAATCATATTTAAAAATTACTTTGATAGCTAGATAGCTAACTGATTGCCACCTAAGTGATTAACATAAATTAAAATATTAACACCAGATAAATGAAACCCAACAGTTTATTTGTTAAATATTAATAAAGATTCATTTCATCTTCTCAATCTTTCAACGTTCTATTTTGTTGCTGTGCTAGTTTAAAATAAATTTGATACTATATTATTCATAATATTAATTTGAATAAATTTATATATTGAATAATTTTATAATAATTATTCAATATATAAATATCAATTTAATAATTATTTAATAATATCAATTTCCTTCTTTTAAAGATGTTCAAATTGTTTTTAAATTCTGTTTTAGCGAAATGGGAATGCTGGTTTGTTTTTTGTTGGGTTGCAATTAATGCGAAATGATTTTTTGTTTTGTTTTGAGTTTATATATTTTTGGGTAAGGGAAAGTTTGGTGATTGTATTTTGTGCTTCTGCTAAAGTTTGGTAGTGGTTTTTAATGGGCAAGTGTAATTTTTGGTAATATTTTTATTAAAATGAAAAAGAATTAAAAAAGAGTTTGTTCAAAGACCTTAAATAATAATATTTTTTCATAGTTGTTTTATATAAATACAAATTAGATTTTCGTGGAGGGGTATTTGAGAGCAGCAAGCATCTCTTGTGGGGGCAGCACCAATGGTGCTATAAGAAGCATCACATCACATGGCTGGCAAGCAAAGGAGATTTGGGTCCCCAAGAGGGGAGGGAGAAAAGCGAATGAAAGGCTATCACAAATCCAAGTGCGATCGGATTCTCGGGAAGAATATGTTTTGTTTTGGGGATATGATACATTGGTTATCCATGAAGCCCTCCTATCATCGCTCCTGTCATCGACATAGATTGAGCGATCGAATAGTGCATGCAATCATCCGCATATCGAGCGTATCGGATATCAGAGTTATTCCAAACATGTCGAAGTACCTCCTCGTCCAATTAATGAAGGTAGATAGTCGCTAGGGGCGGAGAGACCACCGAGCCCTGCGCAACTCCTTTTTTCCTTATTCGTACAATTTCCAACGTTCCCTCTTAATCTTCTATAGGTGGGCACCAAATCTCTCCATCAGTTCCAAGGGGGATTTTCCGTTTATTCCTCGCCTACCTTAAGGTGCTCAGCGTTTCCCCGGTGTCATCGGAACATCTCACCACATTAGTGCCCTCCCAGTATTTCGACATTTTCTCGACGCGTGACACCTCCTTCCTGGTCTGGAGCCACGAGAACATGGGAGGAACTCTCAAACACATCTTTTAGGACCAATAAATGTCTTATTATTTAGGGGTAACTATTAAAGGTCTCTTCTCCTATCTCCTTTGGTCTTTTCCCCGGGGTTCTCTTTCTATTTTTCCTGATGCAACTCGGTCCGGGGGTCTAAAAACAACTTCGCGAAAGATCCTGGGGGACAACAATTGTTCCACTGGGAGAGATTAAAGTAGGAGCTGGGGGGTGGAAAGTATTTGACTACCTTCTTTTTAGCTTGCCTATCGAGCCTAAAGTAAGTAGTCGCTGGGCTAATTCCTTAATTAGCTCTTTCTATTCTTAAAAAAGGGGGCAGTACTTCCTTATTCAATCGCCGTAGACGACCCTAGTTCCTTTTTTTGTCTTTAGATTCTCCTGGACACCCGAATACGTCTTACCAGCCTGTTCACTCTTTTATTAGTCCGAGCCACCCATGCCATGAAGCGTTTAGTTTGGGGTTTGAAAATCATAGATGGACCCTTGCTCTCCATTATCTATTGCTGGATGGCATGGCTGGCAGCAAGGATTCTTATGGATTGAAGCTAGACGGGGAGGGTACCACTGGATCGGGCGAGGGTCAGCTTCGATCGGTCCCGATTAGGGAGGAAATCGGACGAGGTGGAATGCAGATAGACACAAAATAAAGTCGAGGACATCCCCATACAGTTTGAGCCCATAGCTTCAATAGAATTAATGTTTGCAAAACATGTTCAGACAAGGTTGAAATATAAGACATACTTAGAGTTGAGTCCATACCCATACCCATCTAGTTAGAACCCATTGTTTTGATCGAATTACAGTTACAACAAGGTTGAAACATATATCCTGAAGGAAGGTTGAGAATAGACATACCCCCGTACCTTTACTGTTGTATACTTCCACCCACCATTTGGATAGTACAGAGCAATTCTATCTTCATTAGGGATTTTGAAAAGGGTGTTGTCCATAGAAGGTAGTTGAGCGCGTAACACAATCTGGGTAAGAGCGCTTATCAGAACGCGAGTTAGGCAATGTATAGAAAGTAGGGCAGGTTGTTGATCAAGCAGGAAAGGTTGTAAGGCAGGGCAGGCGCTTAGCAGGTTCGGCAGGGACTCGTTCATGGGACCCACACACACTCCAACGCTTCATGGGTAGCTCGGGCCTATAGCCGGTTGGTTCGACCCACACATGGGGATGCAGTTGGTTGGTTACCCATACCCCCCTACTTCTTTTGAGCCGCTTATACTAACCTAAAAACTACTAGGTCTTAGCTCTTCTCCAACTAATACGAACAACTACTAACTGGGTTTTCTTTTCTTGTCCTTCTATGGAAGAAGGAGTTTCGATCAACCCTATCCTTCCTTTTTCTCGAGCGGGTGTGTATATGTTGGAATTACGATCAGCTAATTCCCCCTTTATTCTGCGTGAATGGAGAAAGAGAAAACATAATGAAAAGAACAAGCAAGATCAAAACAAGCATACAAGCTCGTAAGTCGGTTCTCTAAACGCATAATGGGAATGACAAAACCAAAGACTGCAGCACTATATAAATTATCACTTTTCCGTGTCGAAGCGATGAAGTTGCATGGTTCAGCGTAGAAAAGAAATCCTGAATAGAGGAAGGTGTGGCGTGTCGACAAATTCACTTTCCAAAACCTAGATTCAAAATGACATGGTTCAAACACTGTACTCACGATAAGGAGTGTGTCGAAGCGATTTTGGATTATGCCGAGCAAGGTTGAATGGTTGCAATGGTTGAGTGTCGAGAAACTATAGCTACGAAATTCACCTCTGTAGCTTTCTATTTGATATTTTACTTTGTATCACTATTTCTTCATTTTAAGGTATAGGGGTTGAGTGCCCAATAATATAGAGATGGGTTGGAAATCTATTATGGAAACCTACCCGTAACCTGATAAATGGAAAAGGTGCTTCCTAATAATTTCCATCTCACTATAGAAACTATGACATGCTCACTATCATGTAGAATGAAATTGAACCGAGTCCAGTCAGATCGATTTCAGTGAGTCCATGTCTTCTCCTAGAGAGGAATAGCAATCTTATATATGTAGTAAGTAGCTAGGCATGAATAGCAATCTCCGCTCATGCCCAGCTTTATTTGCTCACCTTTCTTTTATCAATAACAGTTCTTAACATTATATAGAATGGGATTCCCCTATTTCCATTTACTTTCAACCCCTCCACTCTCCAACCACCCAGCCATCACTTCACCACCTACCCACCCATCCCCGCTCTGAACAGTAATTGATTGCTGATCCCACGGCCCGGACCTTCCCATCCCAGTGGCATAACTAAATAGAAACTTGTGGTTACCCCCATCCACGGTGACACATTAGCCTAGTTGAGTCGTTGCCTGGGTAGTAGATAGCAACCTTGCTTGTTTTTTAGGAGATTGATTTGATGAATGCCTGGAACGAACCTTGTTTGGATATCGCATACACGCCTTATTTAGTTAGATAACTACTGGCTATCCCTCCTCCCTACCACTTTGATTTATTGGAAAGGGAAGAAACGCCTAACAAGGGGAACTGCTTTCAATCTGATTAAACCGTGAACGTTTGATCCGACTAAATAAAGCTAATTGTTCAATCTAGTTTTAGATATGCAGGAAACTAACAAAAAGTGATTTAACCAGGCAACCCAAGATGAGTATCTGATTGGATCTATTATTTCCCCGGTCATCTTTGAAGTTCTCTCTTGATTGGAGGTGCCTCGGACATGCCTCTTCTTCTGTCTGTCTAAAGGGGTTAGCTTCAGGATGCAAAGGAATTGTATGTTGGATAACACCAGGATCATCAGTAGTCTTTAGCTCATCGTAATTTGAGGTCTTCTTTGTATTGTTTTAAAAGTGTTTCTAACCTTTGTGAATTCGGTTTTGACATAAAGCATATTAGAGGGAAAGAGAAAAAGGTTTTGGATCTTATCTATATATACGTCACTAGCTAAGCCTGGTGCTGGGTAAACTACTAGATAAGATGCTACTGCTGGATATACTGGTACTGGATCAAGGTAAAATACTAGCTTTGCTACTGGCATTTCTCCTGGTGCTGCTATTGGAGGATCTACTCTTACTGGCTATGGGTCTAGGGTCTGACTCTTTGGCTCGCTCTGAATAATCATAAGAATCTGGATCACGCTCTCAAGAAGAAAAAGCTGAACTACGAGCATCCGACTCTTTATATCGATCACTAAACTTAGGTTCTTTAGCTCGATCATGAAGCTCAGAATCTAAATATGAATCTATATATGTGACTGCTTCAACGACTGCTTTACCGACTGCTTTATATTAATAATCTAATCTGGCTTGGCTTTACTTTATGGTCTAGCTGGCTGGTAGATTTCTAGATGGTGGCTTTATGGCTTTATGGCTGTTATGATATGGCTTGGCTAGATTTATGGCTAAAGCATCGTATAATAATGGCAAGCACGTTTCTCTAGCTACAGAAACCTACAGAAACCACCCTTGCTTTTGATGTATCAAGATTCTAATCAACGGCTTAAACTGCTTAACCAACTGGCTCTGACTTTGCTACCTTAGCTGCTGCTGTAGTGGCTGCTAGGCCGCATCGTAAAGCCTAATAATCATAAGCAGGAACTGGTGAATCTACTGCTGTTGGTGCTTGCTCTGCTTCCTTTGCTTCTGGTCCCGAATGAACTATAGTTGGACCACTAACTTCTTTCTCCGATCCTGACCTACCGTGTGGTAGTAGCTAGCTGGTGCTACGAGCTATGGATTTGGATCTGTCCATTCTATAAGCCTACCTTGTTCCGATATTTTGAACATCCTAGCCTCGGCGGAACAACTGAAACTGGCAAAGATGAGCCAAAGTAGCATAAGCCCAAATCTGCTAAAGCTGTAATCTTAGCGACGAAATGAGCAAATACCACCAAATCCCTTTAAGCAGTAGCCATTGAATACCCTGAGTTATCAGCAGCCCAATTCACTTCTTCGACAATGTTCTTGAATTTCCGACCGAGCGTATGTATCTGGCTAATTATAAATTCGTCTATTTATACGAAACACTAGTTTACTATTTCAGAAAAGGGTTGATGTAGCAAGAATGAGGTAGCGGGATACCGTACTACCGGACAAATGGGGAGAGCCATTCCAGCATACCGAACCAGGGTAAAAGCTAGTCCATGTTGTAAGGGTTGGAACAATTAGCGAACAAACAGGGTAAAAGCTGATCATGGAGGAGATCAACCCTGACTGCACTAAACTGGAGTTTGAATTGCTTGAGTGACTCGTATATAGAGCGGATTGCACGAAGCATCCACTGGTGAATTGCTCGCGAAGCCTACTATCGAAGATCGAATCGTCTATAGAGGTGTTTATCACTTGTACCCTAGTATGAAGAAGAAAGAAATCCACTCAAGTAACAAATAAAATCTCCCAATGCATCGTCTATAGAGTAATATGCATCTATCTCTACAAGTTTCCAAGAAGCACTCTTACGTGTTGTATGAGAATGAATGACATCCGTAGGCATCTATCGATCGCCTACCCAAGAGTGTTTTCTGGATCCAGCAGTAAGTCCAACCGGGGGATAGTCCAACCATACCTGAAGTTAACTCGGTCAAGGGTGAAGTCCGGCCTCAGGCTTGAATCCGGTGAGGAACCTGCTTCTTGTGAGTTTGACTGCTCACTCTCCATATATAGAATTTCTATCCCACGTCCTACGCCTAGCAAAGGTCATTATGCTTCAATCTGTGAGTGGAGATTCCTCGAGACAGAAAGCATTGGCAGGCATAGCTAGTCATGGGTAGATGGCGAACCAAACCAATTCTATGTACTCAGAGCGGTATCAGGAGGGTCTTTCTATCGATTATAGCAGTTGGAACTCATTCAGGGTCTTTCTATTGATTAATAAAGTTACTACTTAAAAGAATCGATTTTCAGTGAACACTTTATTCTCTTGGGATTATAATAAAGTTTGAATATGAGGTAGATGATAGATTTTCTTTATTAATACATCCTCTTTGTTTTGAGAAAAAATTATAATGCTCCTTGTTTCACATTCTTGGTTTTGAAGAAAATTCATGGCACTTAGTAGCATAATGCCACAATTTGGATAGTTTCATAAAGGAATATTGTAGCTCTACTGTTTGGTAAATCTACCATGGGCTTTACATTTGAAGATAAAGAAGTCAATTTTTTTGCTAAAGCTCTACTCATGAATCATTCCATATGCCACAATCAAACCCTTCTAAGGTTTTTCTTTGTTTAATATTATTATGAATGGGGAATATTCATTCTAGTGTTTGTTTGAAGTATTTTGTGTTTATACATAAGTCCATGGGCCAAGGACAATATTATTTATGATGTTGTATTCTGCGACATGTTCTTAATACCTTTTCATCTCTATATTACCATGCACATGTAAATATTTCCCATGGCCCTTGAATCCAACTCATAGACTAAGGTGAACTTAAGTAAGAGGCAGTGCAAGGAACTAGTTAAAGGCACTCCTCTTTGACGCTCATGCTAGTGGGATCAAAGATTTATTTAGTGGTATTCATGATACATAATCGAGCATCAACATTCATCTAACATAACCCTTTTTAATGACATGGAAACCACTTAATTGGTGTATCTATTGGGGATTTCAATGTTGTCATTTTAAGTTGCATTATACATCACTACAAGGAGAACACCTTGTAGCGGAGGTTTTTACAGAACTTCCATGAAAAATTTATCCCTTTTCTATTTATAGTGGAGCTTGTTAGTGGAGGCGAGCAAGTGGAGGTTTTTGCAGAGGTTTTTTAATGGTGTGCCTATAAGGTACATACGCCCCAATGTGCACAAATAAATAATGCACTAGTGCTTAAATATCCAGGAGCACCATTACTCATTATAATAAAAACATACACGCATCGAACACAGTACCTAAGTGTCGTTGAACATTACGACCCACTGCATATCCTTGTCGTCTGGCACATCGAGGTAGGGTAAAATAAATTTATAGTGGGGTAGGGTACAAGTTCAAATATATAGTGGGGTAGGGTACGTATACTTTTGTAGACTTTAGCAATCAAATAAATCATGGAGGGAGTCCCTTATCCCACAAACAAGGGGGTCTCATACACCAATTTGACCCTAAATGAATGTACACAATAACATAACCATACACATAGATTATTATTATTATTATTATTATTATCTACTACTCTAAATGGATGTACACAATTTTTTTTATCTAAACTATTTTATAATACTTTTAAATTGTTGATATTTCTTTGTAAATGTTGCAAAAACGTTTGAAAAAATTGTGTGAAATTGAGAATTGAATGACACAAGTAAGAAGTGTTTATATAGGGATAATCTCTAGTGTTTGAATTATATTGTTGTATTTTTTTTTATGTGTCATTACATTTTATTGTTAGAAGGGTAGATATGAATAATATGATAATATAAAGAAAAGTAAGGTATTTTTAGATAATTTTTAGTATAAATTTTTAATTTGATTTTGGGGTGAGTGTACGAAGTTGGTGGCTAAAAAAGTGGCAAGGGGGTTAGTAGGAAGGCACAATCGTAGGAACGCATGGACGTTCTCAGGAATGCACACGTGTTCCTAACCCTATAGGTTTGGAAGTGCCCAAACCTCCACTCAGCTTGTCACATAGGTTTAGTGGCAAGAACATGCACACGACACAAGCACGATTTGTGTTCATTTGCACAAATTGCACTCATGTTTTCACTCTCATTGAACAAATAGAGAGGATCTAGAGAGGAGCAACAAGGTGAGGATCTTTCCACCGTGTCCCAGTCTAGCCAGGTATGTTTGATTTATTTTATTTTTCTCTCAATTTAGTAGTTTCCAATTTAGTCTTTTTATCCCAAGAATCTAAATGAAAGAAATTTGTAGTTTTCTATTATAATTAAAAAATCAACCTAATTTACATGCGATGGCTTAATAAATTGTAGCATATAAAACAAAATGGAACCATGAGACAATGTAAACCGCTCAGAAGAAAACCAAGGAGAGAAAAACCACAACCCACCACAACCACCCAATGAAAATAGTCAAATTGATGAGGGGTTGGTCATATTAAGAACCCTTGAGGAACAATTAAGGGACACTACAGAGCCTAGCAAAGTCTCCCTAGTCACTTCTTTAGACATCATTGTGAAGTCCATTGCAAGTGCCCAAGGGAAATTGATCTATATTTTTTATTATAGGGAAATAATGTATGAGTACTATAGCATTGGTTTGGATAGAAACCAAGTCATAGACTTAGTCATTTCAAAACAACAAATATTGACTATTTTTAGGGATCCTAGAAATGAACAAGAACTACCATTGACCAGGAAACACATTTCCATTGATTGGTGCATCCATCCCCATATGAATCAAAATTGGATGGATAGGTGGTATATGGTATTTGTTAAACCTCCCTGCAATTACAAGGAGGTGCCCTTATATTTTCTGAGAAAATTATGGGATGAGTTTATTTTGGGTAAGTATGTCAACTACTTTGACATGGGTGACTTCCAGGGGGTGGGTCAAGGGTCCACACAGGACCGAGAGCATGCCAGGTGTTGATGAAAAGATATGAAATGATCTTACTCAAGCATTTTCAGATCCTTCTTAGCTAAAGAAAAATAGACGGGAATATCACCCTATGTTTATAGACATCAAAATTGGTATCCTAATTCACAAGTATTGATTACAAGTGCTTAGGCTAGTTTTTATAAATAAAATCTTCTTTTCTGAACATAACAGATACTTAAATAAATATAGAGACAGAAGTAAAGAAACCAAGTCAATTAATCAAGACAGATGAGACATAAATAAATCGTTTATTTCATTCCAATTCATCAAAATAATTGTTCTCTTTATAAAATTCCCTGAGGAAGTTTTGGACCAAAGTCAAACTTATATGTCCCCGATGAAACATACAAAAGGACTTCTCACATAAAGTAAAAAACTGAACTTTAAAAGTTGGATCAACTTGCCACAGATTGTTGCCCACTCGAATCTGCACAATAGTCTTTGTCAGTCATGAAATCTAATTCACAAACATACAAGTCTACACAGACTATCAAAGATAGATCAACACCTCTGAAAAACAAGTGTCTGAATGATGTAATTCAACCCTGAATCTTGTTGTCTACAATAGGACCTTGCTATCATAAAAAAGAATTAGACTTCTAATGAATTAAGGAAAGAATGAAAACTGAATTATCTCAACAAAACTCAAAGAGAAAACCTTAGTATGTTTCTCCTTCTATTCTCCTTTGTTCCTCCTTTTCCTTTTGCCTTTAAGCAATTTAGAATTGGTTGAAGTAGTTGAACTACTTCTTTAGTTAAGTTAACTAAAAATCAACCAACTTTTTAGTTAAGGGGAAAAAGTAATAAAATCATAATAGGGGTTTTAAATAAATAATAACTAGTAGGTGAGACCTCTTGTGACTCCCTTTAGTTCTTTAACAATCATAACACAACTAGTTAATCAAACAAAACATCCCTCCTTGTGACTCCCATCATCACTTCATATTTGATAATTTATATCAATGATAATTGAAATTATTTCCAAAAATATATTACCCATATATCCATATTAGAGGTCAACTGTTCTCAACAATTAATAAATAAATAACTTAAAATCCATATTTTCCACTCTGGGAGGCAATCTTTCCCTTATTGTTGTTGTCACCTTTTGACCTCTCTGAATTTGCCTTAGGCTATGTGGAGCCTTTAGGCCTAAGCTCATTGATCACATGAGAGAAATCATCTCTCAAATGCATGCAGGAAGACACAGATTTATCAGAGTCATTTGAGAGTGAGGAAGGGGCAACAATGGATTTTCCTTTGTCAGTAGCATGGTGGGCCTCGGTTTTCAACCTTTTTCTTGCATATGAAGACTGAACTCGTGAGTGGACAAGGGCAGCTTGGACAATTTTATTAATAGGTGGGGGAGTAGGTAAAGACAAGTTAGGCCAACCACGATGTTGGGAGACTACCGGGTGGACAATCTCTTGCCATTCATCGTTTTTAGAGACGTCGGGTTGCAGTGAGACATGAGGAAGAACTGGGATACTAGGGACCTATGGGGCTTGGAAAGGAGGCCTTTCAGGCCTGGGTTGGACCACTCCTTGCCCAATCCAGTTAAAAAATCCAGCTTGAAACAACTTTCCTAACTCTTGGGAGTCTCCATCAAAGTGTATAGAGAATCTTGGCCTTCTAGGGCCCCTGTTCCAATTTCCAATACCTTGGTTACCCCGACCATGGCTACCTCTACTGAAAAAGCTCATTCATGTATGTATAATTGATTAGCAAATAGTTTATTTAACAACCATACACGACAACTCTTTTAAATATGAAATAAAATTTGGTTCAACAACATATTAGACTCATGCAATCCAATCCATACAAATCGTTTAACAATTGTCAATGAGAAAGGGGTGAACAAGGGTTTTGGGATATGCGGGGGGTTTTATTGAGCGAAAAATGTTAAAATGAAGGGGAAAAGATCATGCTTACTGCTCACAAACATCAAAAAATCAATTGTATCGTAAACCAAAAGAATATATCACTGTAATTAATCCTTGCGATCCTTTGACTGTCATAATACAAAAATTATCTTAACTATAATTAAATTTTAGGAACAGGGAGTGGATAGTGAATATGGGAAGGCAAGGGGAATTGTAATGAACGAAAAGTGAAATAATGGTAGGGGAAAAGAGCGAATATTGTCCGAAAAAACAATTAAGTAATCCATAAAAACAATTATGTATTCAATACAACTATTCAAGCACCAATTAAACAATTACTGTGTGTTAAAATTCGTTTGTTGTCCCACATTCAAATTCCTTAAAAACTTTCAATTATCACAGAGTATAATTATACTCAGAATTGTCATGACTTTCACCCATATTGTTTACAAGCATTCTGTTTCTTTTCATTTCCTTCACTTTTATATTTAAAACAACATCCAAAGAACGCACAGTCATATTTCTTCAACTCAATTCAACATAAAAAACATCAACCATTGCCCATAATTTAATTTCTCAAATCAAACATAGACACAGGTCTTTCCAGAGTTGGACAGACTCTTTTTAAACATTCCCGATCCCATTCCTTTGACAATTTTAACAATTAAATTTGCAATGAAACCATACTACCAAAACCCCATGTTCATCTCTGATGGTGCAATAAAACCAAACGATGCATGATGTCTATAAATCATACATAATAGACAACTAGGCCACAATTATTAATACATCAAATTGCAATAATCCCAATTGGGCAAATTAAACACACAATAACAACAACCACCACTTGAATTTATACCACACTGTAGGAAACACACAGACCAACGCATAACGAAAAGAGGCATCTCTGTGATTGTACATTTACGCTCACTCTCAATCAACCAATTAAATGATCTTGAGTTATCGATTCAACTGTCATAATAAAAGAATGCAATGACTATATACCAATTATCATTTCCAATTAAAACTCTCCAATCAACCCGATCAAACAGAGACAAACCAATAATCAAAGCCACTGTCAATGCTACTCAACCAAATCCTGACAATAAACAAGATACCTGACATGGTGTGACTGGTTTAGTTTATCAAAATCGGTCTCTGTAACTAATGAATAAAATAATCAAGGATTCCCTCAGTCACCAACACAGGGAGACTGGAGGTCAACCATATCGACAGTAGGCGAGAACCTTCGAGACAATCATGGTGGAACCACAAACCTTATAACCCTCAAATTGTAATATAGGGTGACAGTTTGACACCAGGTAGGGTAGACCATGATGCAGAGGAGAATAGGTTTCTTATCAGACAGTAACCAACACCGAGAAAATGCAGATGCATAACCCTCATGTTTTTCCCCAATAGCCGAATAATGCTGATAGAAATGCAGAGCCCAAGTACTACCAACAACCCTAAAGAAAGATTCCTGACATAATAGCCACCCATAACCAACTGTGCATATACCAATAACATAAAATGATCCCACGACCAGGTGGAAAACGATATGCAGTGACCAAAAGGTGGTTCAAATCATACACAACAACCCCATAGCACCAAATACAACCGGGTGTGGTTACCATAATTGTGAGGAGATGACCAACAAGGATAACATAGTGAAACCCTCCAACAAAAACCCATAAATACCACAAAGAGCCACCACGGTTTCCACCACACAGAACAACCAATGAAATCATGACTTCAACCATCAATTTTTCCATTTGCAATGAATAACACACACAGTCATTCCAGAGAAAACATCATTCATTTACACAGTTGCCAACCTCAAGAAAACATAGACCAACACATTACTGAGCCAACGTTCATTTCATACACAGAGCGAATTCATGGATGGGAGAAAAAAACCATACATGTAACCAAATGGCCTTAAAAATGTGAGCTTGGTCGAGCAGTTCCTTCCATGCATGAATCTTGGAGCTTAACCACAACAAAAAACAAATGAACAATAACCATGTTAGGGAGACTACCAGTGGGAGAGTTATGGCGTGACGTCCATTTAATGCACATCACTTCCATCCTCTATCTCATTCAATTATGTAGTACATGACAGCAAGCCAACCATTAATCCATGCCATTCATATATGCATTGAAATTTCCACACATTGCTTGCCAATTTTGCCACATGATCCATATTAACCATTGCCAAAACCATACTATAACATATATCACATGCGCCCCATATAACTCAATAAAATCGTATAGCCACTAACATTGCTAGTTAGGACCAACATCAACTTATTTAAATTGAATTGCACATAGTATAGCATAGCATAGCATAATTTCCTTTTCTTGGATTTATTCCAAGTCTCTTTCCATTGCTCTTGTTTTTTGTTGTTACTAACATGTGTTTTGTGCAGGTGTAACAGATAATAAATCACGATGACACTATCAAATATAACAACAATAAATATATGCCACTTCATACATAGAATTTAGAGCTTAGAATAACGAAATCATCACACAAAGTGGATTATCCATCTGCCATCTATCATAAATAAAACCAATATTTCATCATCAATCATGTAGAAGCCTATAAGCATCACCGAAAAATCAGCATAAAATGTGTAAAAAGACTATCTTTGAATCTCCAATCTACAAGGGGGTCCCACCTACTAGTATTATATATCATTGGCAGAGTTTAAATAATAGGCTTAACAATACTTTGCGGGCGAAATCCTCGTTGCAATTTTAATCGTCAACAAACTGGCGACTCCACAGGGAAATCTATTTCCAACAAATTGAGAACTCATAACACATGGTTTCGCAGACCAAGACTAGCGTATCAAGAAGATATAAATAGAATGATTATGCAACTGGGGGAAGTGAGCGGATTTAATGGAAAAATGACTGGGAATTCGGGAATAACTCATGAAAAATGTTAAGTATGAGGGGGTTTATCCCTGTACACATAATCATTCAACCATAACTCTCTCTTTACTTCAAGGAGAAAAATTTATGGACTTGCTCTTTTAAATTCTCGAATGGGAGAAGAAATGGAAAACACAAGCAAGAGATAACCAATTTCTTTATAAGACAATAGTGAAAGAAGATAACAAATTCAATTATGATTTTAGGGGGAACATCTTAACAGCCATGGAAGCTTGATTGTTATTGACTAACAATACATTGTAGGAGTTTCACTATGGAAAAACTGATCCAACATCTTATTCTTGACAAAAAATCAACTAAAAGATGAAAATCCATAAAAATCATGATAGACATAGGACTACAAAATTTAAAACAACAGAAATCAAATGACAAAATTTGCAAAAGAAGCATGAAATATATTTAAAAGGAAAGCAAAAATCAAACTACTGTAAAAGTTGAAATGAAAAACAGTGGGAAAATGAAAGAAAAACTAGACTACTAATATACAGAAAATCCAAACAACGTTAAAAATTTTCAAGTTGGTTCCACATAGTGTTTTAAGTGAGAACCGTTAGCGTTGTAGGAAAACAATCGCTCCTGTAAATCCTTTAGAATGTAAGAATTAGTACCCAGGACAAAAGCGATCTTGAAAGGACCCAACCATAAATTTTGGAACTTAGAGACAATTGATAGCCCTTTAAAGTATCGATCAAATCGTAAAGAGTTATTTGCATAGGTCTTTTAAAAGTGGTACTTGGATCGGATAAGACAGAAGTCATATGTTCATAAGTCAAAGTACCCCAATGAATAATAAGGGTGGTTTTGAATTTATCTGCCCCTTTTACCTTGATTTGATTGTAATCGAAAGAAGCGTCAAGTAAGGGCATCATCCGTGACCCTGCAACTTGTTGCAAAATCGTTTCTATGTTAGGGAGAGGAAAATAACCTTTCATAATAGCCCGCTTAACAGCGCGAAAATCAATGCAAAATCGGATTTGACCGGTTGTTTTCCAAACAAGAAACAAATTGGAAACCCATTCAGAATATTTGACTGGAAAGATAATTCCATCTTTCAAGATTTTTTCCAACTCCTTTTGAATATTTGCTTCTAGTGCAAGGTTGATAGGTCTTTGTTTTTGCCTAATTGGTTTTATGCCTTGATGGGAATGACATGTTGTATAAGAGAAGGATCAAAACCAAGAATATCCTCATAAGGCCAAGCAAAAACATCTTGAAATTCACCAAGTAGCTTGGCAAACTTCATTTTCTCTTCATCAGAACATTGGGCACCTATTTTAACATTCTTTGGAGATTCAGGTGTCCCAATGTTCAAGGAGATGGTTTCACCCACCTTCCTTTTTAACTCCTCTTCCTTATGTTTCTCTTTATTGCCTACATCACTCGATGAAAACGAGCTCTCTAAAGGATTCAAGCCCTTAGGAATCTGTTATCTTCTATGGATATAATTTCATTTGGCTTATAAGGTTCATTTTGAATGAAAGCATAGATGCTCTCATCGCTAGGGAAGACCTGCCAAGTTTCTATATTGTCAAGTTGTCGATTAGGAGAGGCTGAAAAAAAAACTAACTGATCAACCATTGAGTTCAATTCCCTCTTAACATGAGTGATGTTGAAAGATAATAGGTTCGATATAAGTGCCCAAACAGTTTGGGTGTATTGTTTCATCAACTTGTTGCTAGGAGAGTAAATCTTATGTACAAGGTTCACAACAAGCTCGGAATCTCCAAAAACTGAGAGGTGACCAAAACCAAGATTATAGGTGTTTTCAATGCCTAATAATAAAGCTTTGAATTCAATGACATTGTTTGTGCAAGAAAACTCCAACCTATAAGAAAAGTTATGATTTTTCCCCACAGGAAAGTACAAGATTATGCCAGCTTTGTTACCTTCACTAGAGCATGAACCATCAAAGTGCATGTGCCACATACCATCATCTAAATCGATTTGTTCCAAGGGACTATTATCCTCCTCAAAAAATATGGAATACACCCTTAGGTCCTCTTCGATATAGTTCACATTTGGTTGTGGGACACTTTCTATGTAAGGTGAAATCCTTCCCTCTCTAAGGACTATAATGTTTTTACCATTCTGAGGAACGGATAAGTGTGTCCTGTCGAGTGAGAGGTATCCACCTGTCAAATATCTATTCATAAGATCATGGAGTAATTTCTTACTGTCATATCAATTACCTGAATACGAAGGGTTGTCCTTATTTCAGGGTGTGTGCACAAAACTAAAGTCATGTCTTTAATCTCACCTATGGTCATTTGTTGTAGACTATTATAAGAGAGCATGCTTCTAGCATTTTCATTAGTACAAGACAAGCCTAGATCTTCCATAATAATCTTCGACATCACACTTGGGCCCGAACCGCCGTCAATGAGGTAACAATGGGCGGTCTTATCCATAATCTTTATAGAAATATAAAATGGGGTATTTTTTATAGGGTATCTAAAGTTATGTACACCTAATTTATTTACAGACAAATCCTCTTCATTTACCTCTTTAGAGAGGTTGTCTACAATGGAATATTTTCCTTCCATAAATTGTTTTAGATGCCTCTGTTGTTCAGGGATGACAACCATGTCCAGAAGGGTGGCATCTGCTTTGATGTTGGCCAACTGATTCAGAATATTGTATTTGGAAGAGGGGAGAGGGGAGGTAATTCCTTGACTGTTAGGAACCTGAGGAACCTTAATAGTAGCAGTTGGTGAGGATGAGCTCATGCTAGAATAATTGTGGGGAGGATCATATTTGCCTTTGGGAGCATAGGATTTGTTCCTAGTATTGATGATCATGACATCTTCTAGCTCTGCAAAATCTAGGACAACAATTATAGTTTCTGATCTTTTACCAAAGATCTTATCTCTTGCACTCTTCCTTACCTCACACGTGGCTTTCTTGTGGTGTTCCTCGCAAAAGTTACACCAACTTCGAGGCATGATAGCTTTAGGTTGAAAATTATTTTCAATTGGATTTCTAAAGGGGGGTACAGAAGAGGATGAAGCTCCAGGGATGAGAGGGGAAACATTTCCTTTTCACTTGTATGCTATCATATGATTATTCATATCTTGTACAAGCTGTAAGAGGGTGGACATGTCTGTTTGTTTAACCGATTCTCCCTGAGGAAGACCTGTTATTTCAAGCTGTTCTTCATACTCTAAACAAGTATGCAGAGCGGAACCGAGGTTATCAATGGATTTTTCCTCAAGCCTATGATGATAGGGGGAAGATAATGCATTGTAGTAATGCATGGAAGCGACTTGGTTATGTGGTCAAATGAGTTCAGGGATTTGATTGTATAACTTAGTGAAACACAAGTTAAAGGAATTGATGGTCTCACCATCCTTATATGTGATCGTATTGTACTCCCATAACTGCTCAGCCAGGATTTTAGGTTGCCCATAGGTGGATTTGAACCAATAGACTAACTCATCCCAAGTAGACAAGATCTTAGGAGGAAGTTCAAGGAAATTAGATGTAGCCTTTCCTTCCAAGGAATTGGCAAATAAGCACATACAAGTATTATTGTCATTGGTTCCTATGTTGTGACAAGCATTAGAAAATGCCACTAGGTGTTCATTTGTAGTGACAGTGTTATTTCCTGACAACCTAGGAAGATGCTCTTTGAATTTAGGAAGTGGACAAGTAGCATGTGCTAGGTTAAGAGGAGAGGAAACATGCCACAGTGTGGTTGTGGCGTCTTCTTCAAATTTGAAAAGCCCATACTTTTTGATGAATTTGGTAGGATTGGTGGTGGATTAGACAGGGATATGGTGGCTATATAAGATACCAATCACTGACGAAGTTGAATACTGAGAGGAGGAAGCACTTCTAGTGCCACCAGAGCCACCACTAGATGTCATCTTATGGATGATAGGTAACAGAGAGAAAGACGAACTAGATGAATCAGACAAAGTTCTCCTTAGAGAAATTTGTTGGGTAGATAACATAATGTTTCTTCTTCCTATTTCAAAAATAGGATTAATTTCAGGTGATAAACCTCTTCTTCTCCTAGAAACACGAGGGTATAAGGACATGAAAGAAGGCCAAGGCTGAAGGAACAAGAATGTTATTGTTGATTTCTAAGCTATCTACGTCTATCTTCCCAATGTTCTTGGGAACTAATGTCTCATTCAATTGCTTCCCATGAATGATTAAGCTCAGCCCGAGTATTAGCAATGTCTAAAATGGTGTTAAACAGATTCAAAGCAATGTTGGTATGATCTTGAAGACCGGCCTCAATATTGGGCTGCCTTGCAACAAGTACAGTCATTAAGAAATAAAACAATCAAAGAATCAATATCAGAAAAATAGATGTATTCGGTGATAATCAAGCATAAAAAAACCAACTAGAGAGATATTGAAGATATCCCCAATATGGTCACCAAACAAATGTTGAGGAAAATATATGAAATGATCTTACTCAAGCATTTTCATATCCTGCTTGGCTAAAGAAAAATAGACGGGAATATCACCTTATGTTTATAGCCATCAAAATTGGTATCCTAATTCACAAGTATTGATTACAAGTGCTTAGGATGGTTTTTATAAATAAAAGCTTGCTGAAAAATTCATTATTTATGTAATTTTATGAACATAACAGATACTGAAATAAATATAGAGACATAAGTAAAGACACCAAGTCAAATAATCAAGACAAATGAGACATAAAGAAATCGTTTATTTCATTCCAATTCATCAAAAGAATCGTTCTCTTTACAAAATTCCCTGAGGAAGTTTTGGACCAAAGTCAAACTTAGATGTCCCCGATGACACATACAAAAGGACTTCTGACAGAAAGTAAAAAAATGAACTTTAAAAGATGGATCAACTTGGCACAGATTGCTTCCCACTCAACTCTGCACAATAGCCGTTGTCAGTCATGGAATCTAATTCACAAACATACAAGTCTAGATAGACTCTCAAAGATAGATCAACACCTCTGAAAAACAAGTATCTGAATGATGTAATTCAGCCCTGAATCTTGTTGTCTACAATAGGACTCTGCTATCATAAAAAAGAATTAGGCTTCTAATGAATTAAGGAATGAATGAAAACTGAATCATCTCAACAAAACTCAGAGAGCAAACCTTAGAATGCTTCTCCTTCTATTCTCCTTTGTTCCTCCTTTTCCTTTTTCTTTGAAGCAATTTATAATTGGTTAAAGTAGTTGAACTACTTCTTTAGTTAAGTTAACTAAAACTCAACCAACTTTTTAGTTAAGGGGAAAAAGTAATAAAATCATAATAAAGGTTTTAAATAAATAATAACTAGTAGGTGAGACCCCTTGTGACTCCCTTTAGTTCTTTAATAATCATAACACAAATAGTTAATCAAACAAAACATCCCTCCTTGTGACTCCCATCATCACTTCATATTTGACAATTTATATCAATAATAATTGAAATTATTTCCAAAAATATATTACCCATATATCCAAAAAATAGTGTGTTGTCCAAAATTTCAGAATTCAACTATTCTCAACAATTAATAAATAAAAAACTTAAAAACCATATTTTCCACTCTGGGAGGCAATATTTCCCTTGTTGCTGCTGTCACCTTTTGACCTCTCTAAATTTGCCTTAGGTTGCGTGGAGCCTTTAGGCCTAATCTCACTGATCACATGAGAGCAATCATCTCTCGAATGCATGCAGGAAGACATAGATTTATCAAAGTCATTTGAGAGTGAGGAAGGGGAAGCAATGGATTTTCCTTTGTTAGGAGCATGGTGGGCCTCAGTTTTCAACCTTTTGCTTGCATGGGAAGATTGAATTGGTGAGTGGACAAGGGGCATCTTGGAAAATTTTTTTAATAGATGGGGGAGCAGGTAAAGACAAGTTAGGCTAGCCATGGTGTTGGGAGACTGTCGGGTGGACAATCGCTTGCCATCTGTCATTTTTGGGGACTTCAGGTTGGAGTGAGACACGAGGAGGCACTGGGATACCAAGGACCTATGGGGCTTGGAAGGGAGTCCTTTTAGGCCTAGGTTCGACCACTCCTTGCCCAATCCAGTTAAAAAATACATCTTGAAACAACTAGCCTAACTCTTGCGAGTCTGCATCAAAGTGTATAGAGAATATTGGTCTTCTAGGGCCCGTGTTCCAATTTCCTCTACCTCGGTTACCCCGGACATGACTACCTTTGTTGAAAAATCTCATTCTTGTATGCATAATTTATTAACAAATAGTTTCTTTAACAACCATACATGTTAACTATTTTAAATATGAAATAAAATTTGGCTCAACAACATATTAGACTCATGCAATCAAATCCATACAAATTGTTTAACAATTGTCAATGAGCAGGGGGTGAAAAAGGGTTGTGGGATATGTGAGGGGTTGTATTGAGCGAAAAATATTAAAATGAGGGGGAAAATATCATGATTATTGCTCACAGACATCAAACAATCAACTATATCGTAAACCAAAAGAATATATCACTGTAATTCATCCCTGTGATCCTTTGACTGTCATAATACATAACTTATCTTAACTATAATTAAATTTTAGGAACAGGGAGTGGATAGCGAATATGGGAAGGCAAGGGGAATTGTAATGAGCGAAAAGTGAAATAATGGTAAGGGAAAAGAGCGAATATTGTTCGAAAAACCAATTAAGTAATCCATAAAAACAATTATGTATTTGTTAGAAAAACAAGACTGTGGAGAAATAAAATAAAACAAATGCCGAAACAAAACATAGAAGATACACAATACAATAGAGACACAGATTTATGTGGTTCAACCAGTGTGGGCTACGTCCACCAGAGAAATTTCCAAGTCCTTCCTTTATTATTATCCAACAAATGAAGGGATACAGCCTACAACAAAACCCATTGTAACTTCCTCTTCTTTCTCTCACAGTATCCTCTCTCACAATACCATACTCGCCATAATGCATAGTCGCAATACATTTCCCTCATAACAGAGGGTTGCCTTCTAGGGAAAAAAACCCTAACATAATTTCTATCGTTAGATCTGCAACCTTATAATGAACGATCCAGATTTACAATGAAATTACAATATACATTTACAAGGCAATTTTTCCTTTCAGGGCTTCGCCCCCAAACCCTTGCTGGGGGCCTACTTGCCTCCGAACCCCCCAGTCAGGGGGATATCCCCCCCGGACCGCGCAGAGGGGGTAACCCCCCTCTGCACTCCCCCGCGTGGAAGAGTGTACATACTTCTAGGGTGTAAAGTCTTCATGGGGTATAAACACGGATGAAAGCAAGGACCTCTGAATCAAGAAGATAATCAGGCTCCACAACCAACAATCTCCCACTTGGAGACTGATCTCAACAACTCTACCGTTGTTGTATATGCTGGACTCTGAACCTTCTTGGACCTGGAAAATTTCTCATCTTCATCTTCATTCTTGAAGACCAACTGAAACTGAGCAAGAACTCAGTTTCTCTCTGGTTACTCCCTTTGTTAACATGTTTGCAGGATTCTGGCTAGTGTGTATCTTTTCCAACTTCAAATGTCCATCTTCCAGGGTGGATCATATGAAGTGGTACCTCAACTTTACATGCTTAGTCTTCGAATGGAAGTTTGAGTTCTTTGCAAGATGAATCACACTCTCACTATCACAGTACAACCTGCTATTCTCCTGCTTCTTTCCCAATTCCTCCATAAACCTTTGTAACCAAATCATCTCTTTACTAGCCTCTGTAGCAACAACATAATCTGCCTCTGTTTTTGAAAGTGCAACAACCTTTTGTAGTTTCAAAATCCAACTTACTGTTGTTCCACCTATAGTAAAAACATACCCTGTGGTTCTCCTCCTGCTGTCTTTATCACCTTCCATATATGAATCAACATATCCATATAGAAAAGTGTCTGAACCTCCAAAACATAATGCATGAGCAGTAGTACCTCTCAAATACCTGAGAATCCACTTTACTACCTCCCAATGTTCTTTACCTGGATTGTTCATATACCTGCTCACAACTCCCACTGCATGTGCAATATCTGGTCTTGTGCAAACCATTGCATACATCAAGCTGCC
>ML780254.1:252756-266857 GCA_009831015.1 Picea engelmannii
GAGCCCTTTCCTCTATCCTTTTGTCTTCCCCTATTCTCCATGTTCAACGCATTACCTGATGTCTCACCTGTGCTTTTCCATCGCATTTCCTCACTAAGGATAACACCAACAACATCATCAAATTTTAAAGTATTTGAACCAAAGACATATTTACTTACAGCCATGACCAAGCCGTTCCATCTTTCTGGCAATGGGAAAAATATTAGAAGATCCCTAACCTCATCATCAAAGTCCACTTTTACAGAAATTAGTTGATTAGTAACCGTATTAAATTCATTTAAATGATCTGCAATAGACCCACCTTCTGACATATTAATATTAAATAATCTCTTCATTAGAAATACCTTATTAGACGCCGAGGGTTTTTCATACAGTTTAGCCAATGTGTCCATCAGATCCTTCATTGTCTTTTCTTTTGAAATATTGAAAGCCACCGACGCTGCCAAGCTCAATCGTATCGTTCCTAGAGCCTTTCTGTCAAGAATCTCCCATTCTTCATCCTTCATGGCTGTCGGCTTCTTTGCTACTCCACCCAATGGTAGGAATAGATCCTTTTGATATAAATAATCTTCCATCTGCATCTTCCATAATTGGTAGTTTTGGCCATTAAATTTCTCGACCCTAAACTTTCCATCTTTCGACATTGCTCCCACTCGAACCAAGAACCCTCTTTTCGTGCGAGTAACCTTCCTCTGATACCATTTGTTAGAAAAATAGGACCACGGAGCAATAAAATAAAACAAATGTGGAAACAAAACACAGAAGATACACAATACAATAGAGACACAGATTTACGTGGTTCACCTAGTGTGGGCTACGTCCACTAGAGAAATTGCCAGGTCCTTCCTTTATTATTATCCAGCAAATAAAGGGATACAACCTATAGCAAAACCCGATGTAACTTCCTCTTTTTTCTCTCAGAATACCATACTCGCCGTAATGAATATCCGCAATACATTTCCCTCATAACAGAAGGTTTCCTTCTAGGGAAAAAAACCCTGTTAGCAACATTTCTTGTATAGGGGTATTCTCCTCTCTGATTTTAGGTCTCTGGTGTAAACGCATAGAAGTGGGGTTTGAAAGCCGGTCGGATTTGTTTTATTCAAGGGCCATAGCCATAAGCGCCAAGCGTAGCTCACAGAAGAAGTCCATTTCGGGCTTAAAATCAAGCGAGCGAGCAGTCTGATTTCAACGGCAAGGATCAATTGACGAAGCAGATCGACGGTCATCGGGTTTTCGGGGCTGTCAAGTTGCCCGGGATTTAGCATGAAGGGTAGCGCTCATAGTTCAGGGAAAATCTGGGTCGTCCGATCCAATTGAGACAGGTGGTGGCCAGTCTGCGTATTGGGGATTGGTGCTTCGGGAGACAAGGAGCCTCCCATTCTTTACAGTTGAAATCGTCGATCGATGAAACATCGAAAGCACCTTTGGAGCCGATCCCACGGTCTTAGCACCGGGTCACGTCAAGCGAGCCTGTGGATGAAGTGGGCCCCCTTTTAAATAGCGGATGCTACCTCAGCCGTTTATCTTAAGGACACGCGGCGCACATCCGTGCCATGTCGACATTCAGGAATTCGAGGAGTAAGCGCTCCTCGTCATTTCACCTCTCGAAACCTCGAATCCCGAAGTGCCGAAAGCGCCCAGAATTGGGACCTTGGTTTTGGCGTCTAGTCATAAGGAGAAGGCCTGGAGGATGGGCGCTAGCATTTATTGTTCTGTACAAAAGGGAGGCCAAAAGAACCGAATTGAGTTTCAGAGGGAGGGGGCACTGTGTTCTCCAGACGCCGATTTGACGTGATCTAAATCCCGATACCCGCTGGGTATGAATGAAGAAGAGAGAGGGTGGTTGAAACCTCGCCTCACTCATTAATTGCAAAGTATGGATGTTCTGGTTGAAAGTCTACCCGAGAAGGTCCTCTGTACTGGTTCTATTCATGGAAGCCACTCCGAGTCCTCGACTCGCCAAGGAGGTCTGCACATGCTAGCTCGGCTCTTAATGGCTCAGCTACTTCCCTTGCAGGAGCCATGCACAGTTAAGGTGGCGTCTGACAAAGAATAGCTATCTGAATTTGGCCGAAGGGACACCAAGTCCTGGGTGCACGATCGGCCAGAGTCTGCATGCGCAGATTGTCAGAAGACATGCAGATGTAATGTTTTTAATGCAGTGTCTTGTTTTTGTTGTTGTGGTTGTTTTTGAGTATATGTAGGCGTTTTTTCCATTTTTGTAAGGGTCGATGGTTGAGCTAGGCTCCCGATTGTAAAGTTTTGTTGCAGTGCTAGTTGCTCTGGTTAATGTATAAGGCATTTGAGACTTCTTACTTTATGGATGTCAGCCTCTTTTTCCATCTCTTTGTTTACTGTGTTAGAACAACTCAGAATTGGAGGATCTAGTCGAGTTGCGTTGTTGTAGGATGATGTAGGTTGGATCACTACAACAGTCGCAGCGTTTCTAATCAGTTCTTGTGTTTTCTCAGCGCTGGAATGGCTTGGAATTGGAGGATCCAGTCGAGTCACCCTTCAACTCCTTGAAACTCTAGACCAAGAGGATCCTTGCTTCTGAGTTTTTCTTCTTCAAGCTTCTGAAGGCCTGTTGCCCTGGGTAGTCTTTCTCACCCTTCTCACAAGTCTTCCATCTACCATCCTTTAATCAACTTACTGACGGAAGTTGGATCAAGACCTCCCTTGCTTTCTACATACCAGACCCTAGTTCTTGTGTCAATGCTGCTTTCCTGGGTCTCTTTCCATTCGACCACAACATTTATTAAACCGTGACATAAAAACTGATGGGCGTCGGGCTCTGCTCCTATAAGCAATCCAGGAGTGACTTCCGTCGCCAACATTTCTTACGTCGTTGTCGAGGACGAAGTTGAAGATTTTCCCTGGGCATAATGACATTGAGCCTCTGATTCTAAAGGTGCATTAGACATCAGAGCCCTTCAATATTGCTACTGTTCACCTGGCGACTCCATTGTGGCGACTCCATTGTTTCCACTTCACTGTTTCAGCTATAGCTATTGTTAGCACACCTGAAAGTTGACCCTAAGGAGCTTTCTCGAGAAGGTTTCAGCAGCTGCTTTCTCAACCTGAGAAGCTTCCTGGGGTAACGACAACGTTAAGATCTGGCTTTTGATGGTGAACAAGGACTAGTCATATTTGAAGTTGCGCATCTTTCACCTGGCGACTCCACTGGTTCGATATGGAGAAAATTCTGGCTCAAAGGTTTTCTTTCTGTGACTTTTCCCAGATAGTTGGTTTTCCTAATGCACTTCCTGATAGAAACCAATGGGAAGATTTCCTCCCTGAGTTTCATGCAACAAGTTGGGAGGAACCAGCTGAGCATTTACTGGACTTCCATGAAGCTATTCACCGACACGATATTACGCATGAGGATTTCTGGATTAAGATCTTCAGGTATTCATTGAAGGGAGATGCTCTTGAGTGGTGTCGATCTCTTCCCGTTGCGAGCATCCGCTCTTTAACAGGTTTTCATACAGCTTTCAATTCATTTTGTAAAGACTACTATCTAGCTGATTATTTGTTTGAAAACTGTTTTGAGGAGTTTTCTTCGCTTCATGAAGCCTCTGCTAGCCCTGAAGACCAGGTCCATGATGAAGCTTTTACTGTGGAGGAAAGCATTTACCAGGAAAATATGGAGGTGTTGAATGATATTAATTGTGTTATCCCTAGAACGGAAGCATCTGACATCATATCATATGCCTCTATTCTTTTATATGTTCATAACGATCAACATGCCTCTTGTGGAAATTGTGAGTTTATAGAGAAAATGTGGTCCATGGTAGATGACTCACCTGGATATCGGGTTGAAGCAGATGTTCCTAGCAGCTCTCCTCATGATGACGAAGACCCCCTTTTTTTAAAAGAGGGGTTAGTTGTGGAAGAGGTTTCTTCTCTTTTCCCCTAGGGGGTTTCTCACGATATATTTTTACCTGGGATTAAAGAGAAAAGGATTATGTATGAGCAGCCAGAAGCAGCAGGTCCCAATGTCCCTGAAACAAAAATTTTCGATGGGATCATTGTTTTGGAGGAGGGTCATATCAATGCAGGACAACCCATTTTTGATGTATATTATAGTGATGATGAGCAGCAAGCTTATCCTGCATTTGATCACTATAAATATACTGAAGAGCCAGTCAACAAGAAGAACCACCCCATGGTCCCTATTTATGATGAATACGAATCTGACCTGGGGGAGAGCCAAGAAGAGGAAAAGGAACCAGAGAAATAGCTGAGCACATATTTCATTCCAGAGCTAGTCGGCGAGTAGCTACCGCCTGAGATCAGTGAGCCTACGTCAGTTGTCCACTCACCTGTGCTTATCAAAGATATTCAACCACATGTGAGCAACTCTATAGCAGAGGAGGATGCCTGTCACCAATTTTCCAAAATTCGCCACTCATTCTATGACCATGTCGGCAAATACATGGAGTGGCATGTCCTTTATGCCTTGGAGCCACCCTATTTCATATCAACTTCATCCTGTGAGGAGAAGTTGAAGAGTGTATCCATTCTGCTATCATGGTTACACTATCTGCTGGTGATCATCGACAGAAGGAAGGAGCTTCTATCCAGGAAGCTGCTCGAATGGTTATGGTGGAAGTTTTCTTTCACGTAGCCCATGTAAAATATTTTATTAGCATTAGGAATGTATATAAATAATCTCTTTTGAGCATGTATCTTGTTTTGTTTTACTTTTACTTTTTCGACCTATATTTTCAGCAGGGGGTGTTTTGAGCTTGACTCCATAGCCCAACAGCAAGGCACTGGAACTGCAAAATGAGTTCTTAGAGCATCACAGGGACGAATCTATCCCCCATGGAGCCTAATGTTAGCAACATTTCTTGTATAGGGGTATTCTCCTCTATGATTTTAGGCCTCTGGTGTAAACGCATAGAAGTGAGGTTTGAAAGCCGGTCAGATGTATTTTATTAAAGGGTCGTAGCCATAAGCGTTGAGCGCAGCTCACAGAAGAAGTCCATTTCGGGCTTAAAATCAAGCGAGCAAGCAGTCTAATTTCAATGGAAAGGATCAATTGACGAAGCATATCGATGGTCATCGGGTTTTCGGGGCTGTCAAGTTTCCCGGGATTTAGCACAAAGGGTAGCGCCCATAGTTCAGGGAAAATCTGGGTCGTCCGATCCAATTGGGACAGGTGGCAGCCAGTCGACATATCGGGGATCAGTGTTTCGGGAGACAAGGAGCCTCCCATTCTTTACAGCTGAAATCGTCGATCGACGAAACGCCAAAAGCACCTTTGGAGCCAAGCCCACGGTCTTAGCACCAGGTCACGTCAAGCAAGCCTGTGGATGAAGTGGGCCCCCTTTTAAATAGCGGATGCTACCTCAGCCGTTTATCTTAAGGACACACGACGCACATCCGTGCCATGTCGACATTCGGGAATTCGAGGAGTAAGTGCTCCTCGTCATTTCACCTCTCAAAACCTCGAATCCTGAAGTGCCGAAAGCACCCAGAATCGAGCCCTTGGTTTTGGCATATGGTCAAAAGGAGCAGGCCTGGAGGATGGGTGCTAGAACTTATCGTTCTGTACAAAAGGGAGGCCAAAAGCATCGAATTGAGTTTCAGAGGGAGGGGGCACTATGTTCTCCAGATGCCGATTTGATGTGATCTAAATCCCGGTACCCGCTGGGTATGAATGAAGAAGAGAGAGGGTGGTTGAAACCTCGCCTCACTCATTAATTGAAAAGTATGGATGTTCTGGCTGAAAGTCTACCCGAGAAGGTCCTCTGTATTGTTTCTATTCATGGAAGCCACGTCGAGTCCTCGACTCGCCAAGGAGGTCTGCACACGCTAACTCGGCTCTTAATGGCTCAGCTACTTCCCTTGCAGGAGGTATGCGCAGTTAAGGTGGCGTCTGACAAAGAATAGTCGTCCGAATTTGGCCGAAGGGACACCAAGTCTTGGGTGCACGATCGGCCAGAGTTTGCATGCGTAGACTGTCAGAAGACATGCAGACGTAATGTTTTTAATGCAACATCTTGTTTTTGATGTTGTGGTTGTTTTTGAGTATACGTAAGCGTTTTCGCCATTTTTGTAAGGGTCGATGGTTGAGCTAGGCTCCCGATTGTAAAGTTTTGTTGTAGCGTTGGTTGCTCTGGTTAATGTATAAGGCATTTGAGACTTCTTACTTTATGGATGTCAACCTCTTTTTCCATCTCTATGTTTACTGTGTTAGAACAGCTCGGAATTGGAGGATCCAGTCAAGTTGCATTGTTGTAGGATGATGTAGGTTGGATCACTGCAACAGTCGCAGCGTTTCTAATCAGTTCTTGTGTTTTCTCAGTGCTGGAATGGCTTGGAATTGGAGGATCCAGTCGAGTCACCCTTCAGCTCCTTGAAACTCTGGACCAAGAGGATCTTGGCTTCTGAGTTTTTCTTCTTCAATCTTCCGAAGGCCTGTTGCCTGGGGCAGTCTTTCTCACCCTTCTCATAAGTCTTCCATCTACCACCCTTTAATCAACTTACTGATGAAATTTGGATCAAGACCTCCCTTGCTTTCTACATACCAGACCCTGGTTCCTGTGTCAATGCTGCTTTCCTGGGTCTCTTTCCATTCGACTACCCCATTTATTAAACCGTGACATAAAAATTGATGGGCGTTGGGCTTTGCTCCTGCAAGCAAACCAGGATTGACTTCCATCGCCAACAAACCCTAACATAATTTCTACCATTAGATCTGCGACCTTATAATGAATGGTCCAGATTTACAATGAAATTACAATATACATTTATAAGGAAATTTTTTCCTTCGGAGGCTTCGCCTCGGAACACCTGCTGGGGGCCTGCTTGCCCCCAAACGCACCAGTCGGGGGGATAGCCCCCCCAGACCCCGCAGAGGGGGTACCCCCCCTCTGCACTCCCCCGCGTAGAAGAGTGTACATACTTCTGGGGTGTAAAGTCTTCATGGGGTATAAACACGACTGAAAGCAAGGACCTCTGAATCAGGAAGATAATCAGGCTCCACAACCAACAATATTCAATACAACTATTCTAGAACCAATTAAACACTTAATATGTTTTAAAATTCATTCGTTGTCCCACATTCAAATTCCTTAAAATCTTTCAATTATCATAGAGTATAATTATACTCAGAATCGTCATGAATTTCACCCATATTGTTTACAAGAATTCTGTTTATTTTCATTTCCTTCCCTTTTATATCTAAAAAAACATCCAAAGGAACACACAATCATATTGCTTCAACTCAGTTTAGCATAAAAAACATCAACCATTGCCCATAATTTAATTTCTCAAATCAAACATAGACACAGGTCTTTCCAGAGTTGGACAGACTCTTTTTAAACATGCCCGATTCCATTCCTTTGACAAATTTAACAATTAAATTTGCAATGAAACCATACTACCAAAACCCCGTGCTCATCTCTGATGGTGCAATAAAAACAAATGATGCACGATGTCTATAAATCATACATAGTAGACAACTAGGCCATAGTTATTAATACATCAAATTGTAATAATCCCGATCGGGAAAATTAAACACACAACAACATTAACCACCACTTGAATTTATACCACGTTGTAGGAAACGCACATACCAACGCATAACTAAAAGAGGCATCTCTGTGACTATACATTTATGCTCACTCTCAATCAACCAATTAAACGATGCCGAGTTACTGATTCAATTTTCACAATAAAAGAATGCATTGACTATATACCAATTATCATTTCCAATTACAACTCTCCAATCAACCCGATCAAACAGAGACGAGCCAATAATCAAAGCCACTATCAATACTACTCAACCAACTCATGACAATCAATAAGATACCTGACAGGGTGTGACTAGTTTAGTTTATCAAAATTGGGCTTTGTAACTAATGAATAAAATAATCAAGGATTCGCTTAGTCACCAACACAGGGAGACTGGAGGTCAACCAGGTCGATAGTAGGCAAGAACCTTCGAGACAATCATGGTGGAACCTCAAACCTTATAATCCTTAGCTTGTAATATAGGGTGAAAGTTTGACACCAGCTAGGGTAGACCATGATGCAAAGGAGAAGAGGTTTCTTACTGGCCAGTAACCAACACCGAGAACATGCAGAGGCATAACCCTCGTGTTTTTCCCCAATAGCCGAATAATCCTGATAGAAATGCAGGGCCCAGGTACTACCAACAACCCGAAAGAAATATTCCTGTCACAATATCCACCCATAACCGACTATGTGGATACCAATAACGTAAAATGAGCCCACGAATAGGTGGAAAATGATATGCAGTGATACAAAGGTGGTTCAAATCATACACAACAACCTCATAGCACCAAATACAACCGAGTGTGGTTACCATAACTATGAGGAGACAAACAACAAGGGTAACAGAGTGAAACCCTCCAACAAAAACCCATAAAGACAACAGAGAGCCACCATGGTTTCCACCACACAGAACAACCAATAAAATCATGACTTCAACCATGGATTTTTCCATTTGCAATGAATAAAACACAGAGTCATTCCAAAGAAAACATCATTCATTTACACAGTTTCTAACCTCAAGAAAACATAGACCAACACATTCCCGAGCCAACGTTCATTTCATACACAGAGCGAATTCATGGATGGGTGAAAAAACCCATACCTGTAACCAAATGGCCTTAAAAATGCGAGCTTGGTCAAGTAGTTCCTTCCACGCCTGAATATCAGAGCTTAACCACAGTAAAAACCAAATGAACAATAACCAAGCTAGGGTTACGAAAAGTGGGATAAATATGGAGTGACATGCATTTACTGCACTTTGCTTCCATCCTCTATCTCATTCAATTACGTAGTACACGACAACCAACCAACCATTAATCCATGCCATTAATCTATGCATCGAAACTTGCACACATTGCTTTCCAATTGCGCCACCCGATCCATATTAACCATTGCCAAAACCATACTATAACATATATCACATGCGCCCCATATAAATCAATAAAATCATATAGCCACTAACATTGCTAGTTAGGAATAGCATCAACTTATTTAAATTTCAATTGCACATAGTATAGCATAGCATAGCATAGTTTCCTTTTCCTGGATTTATTCCAAGTCTCTTTACATTTCTATTGTTTCTTGTTGTTACTAACACGTGTTTTGTGAATGTGTAATAGATAATAAATCATGGCGACACTATCAAATGTAATAACAATAAATATATGCCACTTCATACATAGAATTTAGATCTTAGAATAAATAAATCATCACACAAAGTGCATTATCCATCTTCCATATGTCGTAAATAAAACCAAGATTTCATCATCAATCATGTAGAACCTTGTAAGCATCACCGAAACAACAACATAAAATGTGTAAAAATACTATCTTTGATCCTCCAATCTACAAGGGGGTCCCACCTACTAGTATTATATATCATTGGCATAGTTTAAATAATAGGCTTAGCAATAATTTGCAGGCGAAATCCTCGTTGTGATTTTAATCGTCAACACCAGGCGCAATACCATGTTAGGTCCTCGTCTCCCCAAGTGAAGGTCTAACCTCCCTACCCAACATCCTCCTGTTGTAGAGAGCTTGCAACAGATACACCTAGACATTTCATCATTGACTCGTAGCCTAGTGCAACACAATAGATTTGTTACATTATCTTGACAGGAGATTCCTGCCAGTGAAATTGACAAGAAGGATGATTTTAAGGATGGAAATTTGTATTAAAATGTAGAAGCATGGGCTAATATTACTAGTCATTAATATGAAAAATGTAAAATGTTTGACGATAATTTTATAAAAATATTCAAATCCCTAAGGATTTTATATAGTTTCTATAAAATTTTGGCGATTTATAAGGAAAAACAATTTTATTCTATGGAATTTGGGTGAATCATTTTTAGAAAAAAATGGAAATTGCCGAATCATTTTTTCGGAAAAACATTGGAAAATTTTCCCATTTGCAAAATTTAGCCTCTAAAGTCATATATGATTGATAGAGGGGTTGAAACATCAACATGCACAACAAAGTACAGTTATGAGAGGGAACATGGACATATCAGTCGTCCATGTGAACCTTAGAGATGCTTGAGATGCAAACAAACATGCTATGGGCCTATAGAGCCTAGTGGACAACATAGTAGGGAGGTTAATATCTTAACCCTCTCTATGTTCTTCATCATTATATATATTTTTTGTATTCTGTGTATTTACATAGATTTTTTATTGTATGTTGTTTTGTAGTTGTTACGTCCATGCACTAGAATCTCTACACCAATGGACTCATCAATTCCTAGCCCCACCACTGATGAAAAAGTAGAGACATCCTGCTCATTGCGCATACCCCACACACATGTATGTGCCACATTTGATAAATTCACCATCACCATTTCTTTATTTTATGTCATTCACAAATTTTTAATGTTCTTGTGTTTCTACAAGATATAGGACTAGGCAATGTTGGGGAATGTTCATCTGGGATGGAAAAATCACTTGCATCATAGCTACCATGTGTAGAGTTAAATATTATAATTCTCAATTTTTTTGTGTTTATATTTTTGAATTTTACTATTTGGTACTTATAGTTCAATATTATAAATATGTATGCACGCTGCGGAAATATTTTCTAGATATAGTACTACTACACTCCCTAGGAACCTAGGCCTTGCTTCTGGGTTACCTTTATCCAGGTGTTGATGGGTCCAAATGTCCTATCAAGCATATGAGGGAGAATACATGATGGTAGGTCCCAATCAGACCTACTCTCGTCTGGTGTAGCGTTTCCTGCGAGTATATGGGCCTCGTTGCCGCTCAAAATTAAAAGAAGAAAAAGAGGAAAGACATCAGACTGTCCCCCAAAGAGTTCTAAATAATCCTAAGACTAATCTAACTAAAAACAAACTAATCTAATCCTAACTAATACTAGCCTATCCTGGGTGAAAAACTAAAATAATGAGTACAACGAAAGATAACACCATCTGAACAATAAATATTTCATATGTTCCAATGATAAAGGAAAACAACAATGTTATGGATGCAGATGCATAAACAAATAGTTGCACAATACATCTATAACATTATTTCTGTACCCATGCAGAAACACGTGACAACATGAGTAAACATAACAAAGTGCTGAAATAATTCATACAACAAAATCCTATCTACTCAAGCGAAAGATAAATGCATAAAGAATAGTCTCTACTACATCCATCAAAGCCACAAATTTCTAAAATGCCTCCTGCTCTTTATTCCTCAGAAGTAAAAGTACCATCTCTTATTACAAAGGGAAAAAGTCCACTTCCATTCAACTAGCTCTCTTTTATAAAACAAGGCATAGACTCTTCATATCTCATGACCATTCGTTTCGTTTTCCCCTAATTTTGTCTTTTTTACATTTTAAATTTCTTTTGCATTTAAAAAATATAGATGTGGGAGTTACAAATGGGAGTTAAAGAGACTCCTAGGAGGTTACATTCACCCTATGACAATTTATAAATGACATTTATCTAAATTTATTATTCATTCATCCTGTTGGGTCATTTTTTGAATTTCTTGGGTTGTTCTAGGCGTTTCTAGCTCTGGACTGCTGAACAAAATCATTTTTGATTATTATACTCTGTCTCATATTTCCATTGAGCTATTTCTAGTTTGATTTCGTGGCTTGTAGCTTGAGATATAATTGTTTGAAGTTTGCATAGTGGGGTTTTCATCCAAATTCAGGGTCCTTTTGTGTTTTGCATTTTTGGAACTTTTCTGCTCAGCATCAACCAACACTTGTTATCCCAACCTATTCTTCTCTTATCCATCTTTCGATCAATCCCTCCTAGGCTTAATTTCTTTACTCGTAGCTCCATATATGACTGTTTGAAGTCTTCATAGTCTATTTCCCCCCCAAATTCGTGGCATGATTTTCTTTGCAATTTATGAGATTTTATGTGAATTTTATGACCTTAATACCTCTACCATTGCATTCCTCTGCTCGATATCTTTCCAACAGGGTATCATGGGCTCAATTCCGACACATGTAGCCCAATATATGACTGTTTAAAAGATGCTTCCTGAATGGTATTTCGGGAGAGTTGGCCGGGTAAGAAAAACTAGTCGGGTTGGAGGATCAGATCAGCATCGGAAAAGTTTATTGGGTCGACGAAGATTATCAACACCGAGAAAGTTGATCGGCATAATCTATAGCATTTTGGAAAGGGTGAATCCTCACGACGAAGAGGGTTCCAATATTGAATGTGGGCTCGACGGGCCAAGTGGAAAGTGCCATGTCAACATCCATGTTAGTGCCACATCATATGGCACCAATGACAGGGGGCCACATGGTAGTGAGGTGGCAATGGTGAGATTTGGATTAGGAAAATTTGGGAGGCCATAACTTTTGATCCGGAACTCGGATGTAAGTATGGTTACAAATATTGGAAAGCTATCGATTATAAGAATCCAACTACAAGGTCTATTTAGAGTAAATAATAGAATAAAAGAGAAGGAAATATCAATAAAGAAAGGGAAGGATAAAAGGGGAATAAGATCAAAGTATTCCTCCACATACATCTCAAGGATGGAGTAATTTTGAAGAAATGATATCATGCTAAATTGTTCCTACAACCATAGAAGGAGACAAAATTAGTTATGCGATTAAGATGACATCTGTCAACATTATATTTTCTTTCCTTTAAGAAAACTCATGAATAAGTCTATATTTTGAAGAACATGAAGAGGAGAGGTTTATCGAACGCAATAATCTATGATCTAGATGAAATAACTGTCATGATAGCTACATGTATCTAATCTCCAACACATAGAAAGGATTAGTGACCTTATGAATCAAGTTAAGAGTTGTCCAATATATGAGAGTATACAGATGAAGATGTTAAACACCATATGCTAGAAATATTGGAATAATTCATCCAGGGAAATGACTAACAACCTACATCAAACTCATTCAATACATGTATTAGATCATCAAACCTTACAACCATATAAAATCATTAAACACTTGGAAAACTATATAAGGTAGGAAGACAATGTGTCAACCACTCATATGAATGTCAACGAATCATAGGTAAACTAATAATCATGAAGGCATTTGAAACCATAAGATCAAAAGATATAATAAATCTCCATCAAAGAAATCATTAGTCAAGACCAAACCTCAAATTCCTCAAAGTACGTAAAGAAATAGCATTAGGCTCAAGATGTAGAGGATTAGGCAATAGGATTGAAATTTTAGTAAGGGGGCCCCCTTTGCTTTAGCTTGTAAAATCAAAAGTAAAGGGGGATTTTTTGCAGCCACAAAAAGAGGTCTAGGGAGTTGCAATCACTTCTACAACCTGTGGGGGTCTATCGTAGCCCACCCCCAACATATGTCTTATTGCACACATCCTCATTAGATTCACACGCAGACCACCCATCCATACCACCTCTTCCATTGCATACATCTACAGTGTATGTGCCTGTATGCCACCCACCCTCCCCCCCCCCACCATTTCCATTGGCCCCATACACCGATGATGCCATAATAGAGGTTTCCTCAGAGTAGGGCGTACAACCTAGTGTTCCATTTGCCAACAAATCTCCATCGAGGCTAGAGATATTCATAGTGAGATAATGTGTTGATGATAATTTTTTATGTATCATGAATTTGATTTTCCACATATTTGTTTAATTTTCTTGACTTGATCCTTGTAACTGATGCAGGGTGGCATCACAAAGAGATTTGGGTCACGGAGGAGGGTAACACCCTCACAATGGACAATAGCATATGTGGAGAGTTGTCTTAGGTTAAATTACAAAGTATCATTTTGTATGTTTATTAATCCATTGAGGAAAGAAACTTATAACAATGTTTTGTCTTTGTGTAGTCTCCAAAGTGTCGAAGCATGCCTAGGCCTAGAACCACTCGAGGTGCTTCCTCAAGCAAGAGAAGAAAGATAGATTTTTAGGATGCTCATGAGGGTGGTGAGGGTGGCATTGTTTAATGATTGACCAACTACTTCTATTTTGTATCTAGGCCACCATATGGATTCTTTTTGTGTTAGGGCACTTGTTATCGCTTTGTATATTGGGAACAAGGTGCCATTTTGTAAAATATGTACAATTTAGACGATGTTGA
>ML780254.1:269096-279692 GCA_009831015.1 Picea engelmannii
AAAATACTAACAAAATTTTTTGAAGGAAGGGCTTGAAAATGGAATTCATCAACCCTTGGAATGTGGAAGGTGCATTTGTAAGGCCAAAAGGCATGACCAAAAATTCATAATGGCCTTCATGAGTTCAGAATGTTGTTTTTGGGTTATCTTCTTCCTTCATTCTAATCTGGTGATACCCTAAATGGAGATCCAACTTTGTGAAATAGATTGCTCCATGTAGTTCATCTAACAATTTATCAATGACGAGAATATGAAACTTATCTTTAATAGTGATCTTGTTGAGCTCTCTATAATTTGGACACATACACCATGAGCTATCTTTCTTGAATACCATTACCATCGGTGCAGAGTAAGAACTTTGGCTAGGTCTAATAATGCCAACCTCTAACATTTCTTCAACCATGTGCTCAATTTCACTCTTATGGGCATAAGAGTATCTGTATGGCCTGATGTTAGGAGGAACACTCCCAGGAATTAGGTGAATATCATGATCATGATTTCGAGTGGGTGGAATACCTTTGGGAACATCTTCAAATACTTTGGAATGCTTATCAATGATCCCTTGAAGATCTAGAGGAATAGATGGC
Source organism: Picea engelmannii (assembly GCA_009831015.1). Classification (NCBI taxonomy): domain Eukaryota; kingdom Viridiplantae; phylum Streptophyta; class Pinopsida; order Pinales; family Pinaceae; genus Picea; species Picea engelmannii. Next base: position 269,684 of record ML780254.1, read on the forward strand.
TTATATGATTGAACATCTAGTGAGCATAGTTGTGCAATAACACCTTGATGCCCCTTTTTCAATAATTTTGTCATGCCATTAGAGCTTATAACCTTACTGGGTTTCCCTGTGATACCTCTTAACTCAATTTCTTTTCCTTCCAATGAAAATTTCTTGAAAATTAAAAGCCATCGTTCCTAATGATTGTAATGATTGGATTCCTAATACAACATCAGCACCACCCATGGGTATAGAAATCATTGGACTATTCATTACATATTCCCCCATAGTAAGATTGATTTTATTTCATTTTCCTAAGCAATTGATAGTTCCTCCATCTGCAATCATTACTTGAAACTCTAGCGCTGGATATACAAAGCAATTGAGATCTTTGGCTAATTTATAGTGAATTAAATTATGAGTACTGCCAGAATCAATTAGGACTATTACCTTTTTCTTTTTGATATATCCTTCAATCTTGAGGGTTTGAGGAGTGCTAATTCCATCCAATGCATTACACGATATCATGGGAGTAAACTCTTCAGATGAAATTGCTTCTACGTTTTCATCTTGAGATGGTTCTTGTTCTTGTCTTGTTCTTCTTCCTCTTCACAATCTATGTAGCATAATTTCTTCTCACCACACTTATGTCCCTTACTATACTTGCTGTGACAATTAAAGAATAAACCTTTTGCTTTTATTTCCTCCAATTAATGAGGTGTCAACCTTGTAGGTTGAGGTGTTTTAGAAGAAGGAGCATTATTCTCTCCATCTCTGTTAGGATTGGTCCTTCTAGTAGCCATAGCCATATTTTTACTTTCAAAATTTCTTGCTAGCCTAAATGCATTCTCCAATGATTTGGGTTCCTAAAGGCAAACCTCATGTTGAATGTTATCCTTTAAAGTTCCTATGAATACATCAATCAAGTGCTCATCTGGAATATCTGTTACCTTTATATTCAATCTTTGGAAGTTCTTAATGTGCTCTATAAATGAACCCTTTTGCTTGAGATTTATCAATTGGATAAAGAAGGTATTTCTCCTTGTATCCTCATAGTGTGTTATCATTTCTTCCATGAAAATTGTCCAAGTGACGAGTGATTTGTGAGAACAAAGCCATCGATACCATACAAATTGATTGGGTTCTAAATATAAAGAAGAAATCTGTACCTTTTGTGTATGTGGCACATTATGTAGATCAAAGAATTGCTCCATCTAAAGTATCCATGTGATTGGGTCCTTGCCATCAAACTTCCTCATATCGATCTTAGGAACGTGGTTGGTCTTCAACCAAAAGTTGGAATTTCTCCATTCTTGATTCATCTTCCTTGTGTCCTAATCATGAATTTTATGGGACACATTTTCACTTTCAGGTGTCCTCTCTATTAGGAAATTTTTCATTCCTTCCATGATCTCCCTTTTTAAACCATCCATCTTAGTATCCATTATTGCCTCCAATTTAGCTTCAGTTGAATCCATCATCCATTGTAGTTCATATTTTGTCATTGTCTTCTTTTGTAATTCATTTATGTCCCTACGCATTTCTTCACCTTCATCAAGAGTCCAAGTAGGACTTTTTGGAGGCTTATTTGTTGTAGAAGTTTCCTTTTTGGGTGGCATGTTGGCCAAGTATCACTTTTGAATCTCGATTTTGAGGTGGTTCTTCTAGACAATATTTCTTCTACTGTATCTCCAAAGTTTTGGCCCTTCTGGGTGTGAAACTTTATTTTTTGTAGTTATCTGATATTTCTTCTCTGCAATGCCACAGGTCTGATCAAAATTGGATGTGCCAAGTGGAATTTACGATAACTTCCCCACAACTTGTTGATTTTTGGCCTTTCCAAGAGATCTCACTTGTATAGCGTGCCTCGCACAAAATAATTGATATAAAGTTATGAAAATTGTACCAGAAATACTACAGAATGTCCACTATCCAATGCAACCAGTCTCACTCAATTTGGATACTCTAGGAAGAAGTTATGATTGTTTTACCTGGAACATCTTCTTGAGACTAGTCAGATACCCTATCTTCCATAGGGTGTATCTACAAATGTAAGATGACCTAGAAGATGAAATTTTTACCACAGATACCTTACTAATTTCTGTGAATAGCCTCAAGAGTTCAGGGTCTGAAATTTTATGGAAATTTGTTTATAGAGAAAATTCTGCAATGACTGAGTTCAGAATGATTCCAAAACCCTATATTTCACAGGCTATATCTCTGAAATTATAAGGCCTCAGGAGATAAAATTTTAACCCAACATACCTTGATCTGTCTACTGAATATCCTCCAAGCCGTGCCTTTTGAAATGTTGTAGAAAAAAGTTATAGAAAAAATTTCAAGGTGTCTCAGATGTAGCAGCGAAACCCCAAGACCTTGAGCTCCGATACCATATGTTAAGAACCAAATATCAATATAGCATAGAAAAACCTTAGAATACGTACTCAACACCTTGAAAAAGAGAGAAATTTAGATAATAAGCCTCTTCGAGGGGGAAACCTCCTCATGCCCACATAAATGTACCATTACAAGATGATTCCAAATGAAAATGTCTCGGTATATATAGGAGACTAAGAGGTATACTTACAACTAATGGACTAAATCCGACATAAATAAAATAACATTACTAATGTAATATGCCCCAATTAAGGGGCAATGAGCCATTATTTAGGGCTTAACACACACACACACACACACACACACACACACACACACACACACACACACACACACACACACACACACACACACATATATATATCATGGCACATTTTTAATGAATCTCATTGTTTTTGCATTTTATGCTGATGAATATATGAATTTCAAGGTCTTTGAATTTCAAAGTGTATGATTTTTATGTGTATTAATCCCTTTATTTTTTTCTAAAGTGATTATAAATACTTGCGTTATGCATTAACAAATATCTTATGGTGGAAAATATTGCTAAGTGATAAATCCATACACAATTAATGGTTTTCAAGTAGCATTGCTTGGTAATCAACCATGTATCTCTACATCATCGATAGATCATTCCTTCTAAATTATTTGCATGAATGTTGTGGATATCCATATTCTAACTCACAACCAACAATATGGACTACCTCTTGAATTATCTCCATCTAAATCCAATGACAATCCACCCTCAAATAGTGGCCACTTGAAAATATTGTGACCTTAAAATTGACATATTACAATACTTTATTATAGAAATAAATTTTCTCATTTATCTTCCACATAATTGTAAATCACTTGACAATCTCAACTCAATGTTATGTCAAATTAACCTCCATAACTAGTACTATAATTACTCAATTATGAAGATGATATAAGCTAAATTCAATTATGCAAGTACACAACATTTGGACAACCCAAACACTTCATATATATTTAGAATATGAAGTACATGCACCTACCAATATCTTATCACAGGTTGTTACAAGTTGGGATCTTCAAACCCTAGCCTTCCCTTGACATTCCTTTGAGAAGCCTAGTTTTTATTTTCTTAGTTGATTCAATCCATAATTTGACCATTTTCTAGGGCACACACATTATTCCCCTCTTTCTATGCATGACATATACACAATCATTTTATTTATGTGTAACCCTTCATAAATTCCCAAAGACTAGTCAATGACTCATTAATGCATTCATGTTTGTTTAGGTTGTGTAGTGGGTATATGTAAATTTTGTTAAACCCATCAATTATTAATAACATTTATTCATTCTTCCATGATGTCCACTAAACTTATTGATTTTGATCAATACAATGAGAGAGTTCACATATAAACTAGATCTTAGAATGGGTATCATTTTCCACCTACAAATATAAGTTTTGAGGTTACATTTCATGGCACACCATATAAAGTAATGCTATGCTACCAAAATTCCTCCAGGTAGACTTGAAACCATTATTCTTTTCCCTTCCACCATCTATGAGATTTTATTGCACATTCCTACCCAATTTTTGGGTTAGAGTAGACAAGGAGACAAAGGACGCTCCCAAACCCAATCCCACAAACCTATTCATGCCATGCCATTGCCTTGCCATGACTTACCATGCCATGCCATTGCCTTGTCATTCCTTTCCATGCCGTGCCATTCCATTTCCATGACATGCCATTTCCACACCATCGCCATGCATTTCCATTTCCATGCCATTCCATTGCCATGAATTTCCATGCCATACCATTTCCATGCCATGCCATTTCCATTCCTTTCCATTCTAATGCTATGCCTTTCCAAGCCATTCCATGGAATTCCATTTCCATTCCTTGCCATTCCATGTCATTTCCATGCCTTTCCAAGCCATGCCATGCCATGTCATTGTCATGTAGCTTCCCATGTCTTGTCACGTCGCTTCCCATTTTAACATATACAACAATAAATATAACTTTCCATAACATTATGCAAGGAAACATTCAAATCAAAATGTGGATTGGAATGAAATAAGAATAACAAAAAAAGAAACCATTCTCATCCCAAGAAATAAAAAACATTTTTTCTAGGGACATATGACTTAAATTTATATCACAAAGTTCCTTTCCATCCAATGAAGTGTTTATGACATTTTAAGTGTAGGTGAAAATGTTTTCATGCCTTGCCAAGCCATGCCATGCCTTTCCTTTCCATGCCATTTCAATGCCTTTCCGTGCCATTGACATGCCTTTCCAAGCCATGCAATTCCATTCCATTTCCATGCCATGCCATGCCATTTCCACACCATTTCCATGCCATGCCATTGCCATGACATTTCCATCCCTTTCCAAGTCATGACATGCCATTGCCATGCCTTTCCTTGCCATTGCATGCCTTTCCTTGCCTTTCCATGCCATTCCATGGCATGCCTTTCCTTTCCATGACATGCCATGCCATGCCATGCCATTTCCACGACTTTCCATGCCATGCCATTGCCATGACATTGCCATGCCTTGCCAAGCCATGCCATTTCCATGCCTTGCCATGCCATGCCATGCTATTTCCTTGCCTTTCCATGCCATGTCATGCCATGCCTTCTCTTTCCATGTCATGCCTTACGTTTCCATTTCATGTCTTGCCTTGCCATGCCATGCCATGCCATGCCTTGCCTTGCCATGACATGCCATGCCATGCCATGCCATGCCATGCCATGCTATTTCCTTGCCTTTCCATGCCATGCCATGCCATGCCTTCTCTTTCCATGTCATTCCTTACCTTTCCATTTCATGCCTTGCCTTGACATGCCATGCCTTACTATGCCATGCCATGCCATGCCTTGCCTTGCCATGCCATGCCATTGCCACACCTTTTCCATTGCCATGCCATTGCCAGTCATTTCCAAGCCATGTCATGCCATGCCATTTCCATGCCTTTCCATTCCATTATCGTGCCTTACCAAGCCATTCCATGCCATGCTATTTCCATGTCATTGCCATGCCTTTCCATGCCATGCCATTGCATCCCATTTCCATGCCATCCATTTCCATTGCATCCCATTTCCATGCCATTGCCATTGAATCCCATTTTCATTCCATGCCATTTCCATTCCTTGCCAGACCAATAAATGATATTAACTAAGTTACAATAGGACAAATATAACAACCCTTAAAATAGGGAATCATTAAATAAAAGAGGGTTGAAAATGCAAGCCTAAACTAGGGTTTAGATAACAAATGCTTGCGGAAATGAAATATGGCACATAACAACCCTAGAATATTCAAGACATCAAGCTCTAAAGGGATGAACAATATGATAGAAATATAATAAACGGTGTCAAGGTGTATTATAAGGGTGAAATAAGACAACTAAACCCTAGACGTCAAGTTAACAAGGATGGAAATCAAGGGTAAGTCCTAATATAACCACATAATTGAGAGTTTCAAGACAAGGTTAATTCAAGAAGAATACAAGATAACGTGCAATATCACCACTTTGATAAAACATTTATCTAATACATTCAAGAAATAACCATCCACAAAACTTGAAATAATGACCTAGACCTAGGCCTTGCCTTGCCATGCCTTACCTTTCCATGCCTTTCCTTTCCATTCCATTCCTTCCTTTCATTCACTTGCCACACCATTTCCATGCCTTTCCTTCACTTTCCACACCATTGCCATGCCTTGCCATGCCTTGCCATGCCATGCCATTGCCATGCCTTTCCAGGCCATGCCATGCCCTGCCATTTCCATGCCTTGTCATGCCATGTCATTGCATCCCATTTCCATTCCATTGCCATTGCATCCCATTTCAATCCCATTGTCATGCCATGCCATTTCCATGCCTTGCCAAACCAATAAATGATATTAACTAAGTTACAACAGGACAAATACAACAACCCTTAAAACAAGTAATCATTAAATGAAATGGAGGCTAAAAATTCAAGCCTAAACTAGGGTTTTGATAACAAATGCTTGATGAAATGAAATATGACACATAAAAACCCTAGAATATTCAAGACATCAAGCCCTAAATTGATTAAAAATATGATAGAAATATAACAAAAGGTGTCAAGGTGTATTCTAAGGGTGAAAGATGATAACTAAACCTTAGACATCAAGCTAACAAGGAAGGAAATCGAGGGTAATTCCTAATCTAACCACACAATTAATCCCTAAGCTAACAAGGATGGAGATGGAGGGCAAGTCCTAATGAAATATCACCACTTTGATAAAACATTTATTTAATACATTCAAGAAATAACCATCCACAAAACTTGAAACAATGACCTAGACCTAGACCTAGACCTTGCCTTGCCTTTCCATGCCATGTCTTTCCTTTCCATGCCATGCCTTGCCTCCACTTTCCATGCCATGCCATGTCATGCCTTGTATTTCATTTTCTTTCCATGTGATTTCCTTGCCATGCCATGCCATTTCTATTTCTATTCCACGCCATGCCATTTCCATGCCATGTCTTTCCTTTCCATGCCATGCCATTTTCAAGCCAAGCCAATAAATGATATTAGCTAAGTTCAAACAAGTCAATGGGAAGTCCCAAACACCACAAATCAATAAGGAAACTATAGTTGTTATAAAACTTGTGATTAAGATGTTTAACTTTAGCAATATGATAAGTTACAATAGGAAAAATATAACAACCCTTAAAACAAGTATTCATGCAAGCCTAAACTAGGGTTTAGATAACAAATGCTTGCTGAAATGGAAGATGGCGCATAACAACCGTAGAATATTCAAGACATCAAGCCCTAAAGGGATGGAAATTATGACAGAAATTTAATAAAATGTGTCAAGGTGTATTCTAAGGGTCAACTATGACATTTAAACCCTAGACGTTAGGCTAACGAGGTTGTAAATCGAAGGTACGTCCTAATATAACCATGAAATTGAGGGTTTCAAGATAAGGTTAATTCAAGAAGAATACAAGATAACATGAAATATCACCAATTTGATAAAACATTTATTTAATACATTAAAGAAATAACCATATATTTAATACATTTATTTAATACCTTGCCATGCCTTTCCTTCCCATGCCATGAATTTCCTTGCCTTCACTTGCCATGCCATGCCATGCCTTGCCTTGCCTTGCCTTGCCTTTCCATGCCATGCCATGCCTTGTCTTGCCTTTCCATGCCTTGCCTTGCCTTGCCATGCCATGCCATGGCTTGGCAAGGCAAGGAATGGCATGGAATGGAAAGGAAAGGCATGGCATGGAAAGGTAAGGCATGAAAAGTCAAGGCATGGCATAGCAAGGAAAGGCATGGGATATCCAACACCAAGATGTGGGTGATGTGGGTGCAAGGGTTGTGGGGCCTTTAATAAGAGGTATATGCATAGTGCACTCAGGGATCAAGTGTGGAGGGGGTTAAGGGTTGAGTATAGGTTATGCCTAGGATTAGATGGAGCTAGGGGGTCTAGGTCATGGTATAAATATAGATCTAGCTCTATGTCATGGTCTAGGTCATGGATAGTTCTATGTCATGGTCTACGTCATGGTCTAGTTGTATGCCATGGTCTAGGTCACGGTCTAGTTCTATGTCAGGGTCTAGGTCATGTTAAATACTTTTCCTCCGATCAACTCAGAGTACATGAAAATAACTCCTCTGATCATATCATAAGAGTTACTTTCAAATCCTCCGATATGATCGAAGGATTTTCTTTCAAGTGCTTTGATCCTTACTAGGAAACCTATGGAAAATCCCTTCAACAATAGATCAAAAGAGTCAAGATTAACTCCTACGACCTCATCAGAGGATTTCTTACTAACTCCTTTGATGTGATCGAAGGATTTGTCCTTAACTCTTCTTATTTTCACTCTTTCAATCTTCTTCCACTTTATTAGAGTAGTTAATAATAACTTCTCTGATCTGTATCAGAGAAGTTAGTTCCTTGGCCTCTGATTTCGATTTTCAGGCCTAACATCTAGCCTTTCGCCTCCAAATTTTTTCCAAGGTGCTTAAGCATGGTCTACTTTAAATATCTTAGTTGCACTTAAAATGGTACGTCACATATTGTTATTATGTCCTAAACTTATCTTTTTGGCAGGTACAAACATGTCACCAAGGAAGAAGACGTCAGGAAAAGTATCTGGAGCTGAGCCCTTTGGAAAATCCCAACAAGAAGAAGATATTGAAATAGTCAAGGCTTTATATGATGATACAAATGGACTTCTAGAAAAAGATGGAGAAACATTGAATTGGGGGGAAGTATATTACATTTTTGAGAAGTCAAATTTCTCTATAGAATTAGAAGAGCCATATGAACTCTAGGCATTCAAGAATATAAAAAATTAGGAATCTTCAGGGTGGTAGCACACCCAGTGGTCTTCCCTTGTGTGGACACCATTTCATGTATTTTGAAGAACATCGATATAAATAATCGATATGTATGCAATGCACGAAAGGAACTTGTTGCTTCATTTTGACCAGAATTTCTAGCTAAATGCTATCACATTGAAGAAGGCAATAAAAGATTGGATAACAAGCTCCTTAGTGAATTTGGATATACGTCGAAATAATTGTTTCCCAAATGGTACAAGGAAGACAAGCAATTTAAATACATGCCTAAGAGTCGGTACCCCACGACTAACTTAAGAAGGCCCTATCAATATTTGGTGGCCATGTTGTGCAGGCTATATGAGGAGTTAGATGCAACTCAAATCTCCCTATCATTTATGCCCTTGATCTATTTCTATGCAGATGTATGTGTTTCATTTAATTGGGCAGATATATTATCTGAAAATCTCACTGCTTCCATCTCTACAGTAACACAAGCACAACCAGGAACATTTCCCAGTTTCCATATGTCCTCGTACCTCCTATACATAATGTGCACATCCAATAGGTAACTGAACATGGGGTGGAGTTGGTTTCTAGCCAATGCCTCAATACACATCTATTGTAAAGTGCTTTGGGAGCACAAATACTATATTGAATTCCAAATAATTTGCGAGCAATTCCTTGTTCCTTTATATGAATTTATCTTTTACGCCACCCCCCCTTGTACGATAGACAAAGCCATAGCGGTCATAAGAAGAATCAGGTACTGGTATCTAATGTAGCATGGCACTTATATAAAGGTATATGGCACAATGAATATGCCTCACCTACTTTCATGATTTATACCTGACAAGATAGTCCTTCAGGAAGTAGCATACCCGACTATTATACATGGGGTTGGAGGAATGCTTTACAGGTTTAAGAAAGTAAAATGCCCCCCACTACCTTTATACATTTTGAGAATACCAAACAATCCCAAGTGGAGGTAGATATCTTGCTTTCTTATCACTTTGGAGAATACATATTCAAGAGAAACGACCCTAGGAATATCATAAGGGAAAACTTCAATAGAGTCAAGCTCCCTTATGAGTATACTACTGAAAGCTGGGAAGAAGAGGAGGTGCATCAAAATGCCAGAACTTACGACAAATTTATTTCCAACAGGCATGGCCATCCAAAGGGAAGGATTGATTATGAAGGAGCAACAAGAGAGGTGACCATAAAAGTGTTCGACAACACAGGTATTCCAACAGAGGACGAACACCTTCAGTAACCACTCACATAACCAGATCAAAGATCAACACACCGATGTTT
>ML780254.1:285606-318327 GCA_009831015.1 Picea engelmannii
TACGGGGAAACATCCACGGCCCCAGCCAACGCGGCCACTTGGAGTAGTTTATTAATGCAAAGAAAAAGATTACAGAGAGATTTTACAAGAGAGTTTCTCACAATCGATCATCGGCAAATGACCCTCCATGCTCTTTAAATAGATATCATGGAAAAAGAAGCAAGAGTAGCAACAAAACTAGCATAGAGAGCAATGAAAGAAGTGTATGAAAAAGATGCTAAGGAGGAAAGGAAAAAGAAGAATGCAAAAGGCATAGGGGATGGCATACGCCCCATGGATGTATATATCCCAGGAACATCTACTGCAAGAACATAGACAAATCCAATAGGCATTGGTTTAGGCCTTGGACTATGGGAACCATTTCAACCAGTTGAAGTGCTAGATCTTAGAAGCTTTATGTATGATAGTAAAACTGGCAGGATCGTGCAAGAGTGAGTTAAGAAAATGCCATTGATTGAAGGGGATCCTATATCAGTGGTCACTCAGGTACCAGTCATGGGAGATGTTAGAGAGGATCTTGTGGAAACAACTAGAGTCGGTTCTGCATTCATGGATGCCAATATAGATAACATACAGAGGTTATGCAAACAAAATGAAGATAAGTAGTGAAACATAGAGAACTCAAAGAAAAGCTCCGACAGATGAAAGTGGATGAAAGAAGTCTCCAAATCTTCAAAGTCAGTGCCGAGAAGGTTACAAATGACTTGAAATATGCCATTATCTACATGTACTCTCAACTGCACCTCTTCCAAGATGCAGCTCCCATAGTCATCAATTAGAACAACGAGATACAAATGAAGCTGGCACATTACAACACTATATGTGAAGGTATAACTAAAATAAATAGGTTGATAGAGGAAAATCCTGATGCATCTCCTGAGTTATATAGGTCGTCAAAATTTGGAAGAAAGACCAATTTGTACACATTGGAGCATTGCCAACATATAAGACATAGAGCTAATAGAGAGGTGACTAAATCTATGGCAATATGTTCAAGGATCCACAAGGTTGCTCGGGAACTAATCAGAAATGGTTGCCTCCCAAGGTTATATGAAATTCGAAAGAAACTAGTAGCAGAAGAAATCGTAAATGCAGTTCAGGACAAAAAAAATCGAAGGAAAAATTAAGCTGAAGCAAATACCTTCGTCTCCACTGACCTTATTGATCAACATATGCTACAGCCAGTAAAAATGCATACTATGGTGCATGATTTTGTGACAAAGTTAGAGAAATATATGATCACCCTCGATGAAAATATTGCTCTAAACAATGCAACAATAGAGCAACTTACATACAAGAGGAGCAAATCACTCTATGACCAGTTTGAAGTTTGGACAACCTACCTCAAAAGAAAAAGTTCATAGAAGGACACGATAACTGAACTTTCTTTCGTGCTTTTCCTAACTACTCTAAATTTTGTCCCTTGCTGCACACTTGTTATTAGAAGAGAGACAATGAATCGTTTTGTAACTGCCTCTTCAAGAAGAAGGTGAAGGGACACTTTGGAGTTACTCATTTTTTTATAAAATAGGATAGAAGCTCATTTGAATGGGACTTTTGTCTTTTTTGTTAGAAAAACAGGACCGTTGAGCAATAAAATAAAATAAATGTGGAAACAAAACACAAAAGATACACAATACAATAGAGACACAAATTTACGTGGTTCACCCAGTGTGGGATACTTCCACCAGAGAAATTGCCAGGTACTTCCTTTGTTATTATCCAGCATATGAAGGGATACAACCTACAACAAACCCGTTGTAACTTCCTCTTCTTTCTCTCACAGTCTCCTATCTCAGAATACAATATTCGCCAGCAACCATAGCCGCAATACATTTCCCTCATAATAGAGGGTTGCCTTCTAGGGAAAAAAACCCTAAAATAATCTCTATCATTAGATCTGCGACCTTATAATGAACGGTCCAGATTTACAATGAAATTACAATATACATTTACAAGGAAATTTTTCCTTCGGGGGCTTCGCCCCCGAACCTCCGCTGGGGGCCCGCTTGCCCCCAGACCCCCCAGCCGGGGGGGTAGCCCCCCCAAACCCCGCAGAGGGGGTACCCCCCCTCTGCACTCATCTGCGTGGAAGAGTGTACATACTTATGGGGTGTAAATACTTCATGGGGTATAAAAACAAATGAAAGTAAAAGACCTATGAATCAGGAAGATAATCAGGCTCCAAAACCAACATTTTTAAGCATTGTATAGACCCAAGAACTTTTTTGAGAAATTATAATTTGTTAATTAATATTTAGAAGCCCTCGGGGAAAGTATATTATAGAAGGAAGTATGTGTAGAAACAAATTAGAGCTTTGAAGTACTTCAAGTGAAGATAACTACTGTTTCTATGGACTGTAAGAATGCTTGTTTGTTGTAGACTGATTCTCATACAATCTTTGTCATTCTGCAATTGATGTTTCTTTGAATATTTCAATGCCTTGAGATTTGTGGGTTGTTATTGTATACTTTTTTGTGATCTAGACTAATCTGATTATATACATTTGTATGCACTCATCTCAAATCTTACTCTTTTGTTACAACTAATTGTATAAAAGTTGTGTAAGATTTTGGTTGGATTGATAACTCACTAGTTACTCTAGTGTGCTCCTAGCTAGGATAGGTTAGCATAGATTAGTGATAGATTAGTCATCTTTGCATACACAATCTTCATCTACATCTTTGCATTGAATTTTCAACATCCATCTGCCCCCATTGGCACACCGGACCGTAGCCGGTAAGAAAACCAAATGACATCAACAAATGCCAGCTGGGCCAAATTCCATATGGGACTCCTAATTGAAAAAATGTATATTCTAGTTGGGATTGTATATCGGGGAATACCCCTTACTGTTTTCGGGCGAAGTTGAACCCGTCAACAAAATTAGTGCTAGAAGGATGGCCATATTTTATGGCTTATATACATGAATTAAACAATAACCGAAATCAACCTTCAATGAGTAATCCTAACCCTCAACCTACGAAGACTCAAAGCCTAATTTCGGAAGTGCCTCTGGTAGTCCTGAAATACATACTGAGACTTGGTTTTGGATACCACGATAAGAGCTTCACAAAACCCGTACAATTACACGCGCTTATGAAAAATTGCTTGGAAAATTACCTACAACCTCTGAACTCCTTAGGAGAAAAGAAACCCGTGTAGAACGTCTTAACACATATCCCAATTTTTAAGTTGAATCTGTATATGACCTTATCGAAACCACATTACAAGAGGTCCCAATACCTTTGAGTAGGGCTGCACATTTCTTTATCGAACCTGAAGAATAATTCGAAGGTGAACAACCAAAAATCACCATAGAACAAGTAATGGGAGAAAACAAGAACCACAAAGAAGTTATACCTTTATGGAGGTCCCAAGGAGCTCTAAATATGGCTGGACAACTTCATGAAATTCCAAGGAAGTTTGATAAGCTCCTCCCAAAATTTGACCCCGATAAACCCAGATCTCCAAAAGATCATGTTAATAATTTATTTTTAGCCATACATCTTCTAGGTGTCGAACATGATGAAGTAGTGTGCATGCTATTTCCCTACCTTTTTTCCAGAAAATCCTCTACTTGGTATTTCTTCTTACATGTCGGGTCTATTACGGACTAGGACAATTTTGAAAGTCTCTTTATGAGAAAATTTGGAGAAAGAAAAACAAATGTGTCTCTACATAATGAACTAAGAGCCATTAGAATGGACACGAGGGAAAGATTAAAGTAATTTAACCAAAGATTCCTTAATGTTTTGATCAAGTTTCCTCATGATGTAGCTCTCGCTCAATCATTAGCTATTGAATATTACACAACTACATTAACCCCCTCCATAGGGATGTTTGTAAAATGGTCTAACAGAAACACATTGGCATTAAAATTTGATGAAGATGAGACTATGGAAAGAGAGTTATCTGCATATGATCAACATCTATGTTACAAGGATACTAAGTCGGCTGGAAAGAAACCATTACTATTAACTATACCACCTAACAGGGAGTTAAAGAATATCGATAATGTGGTCAAAATGGTTAATAAGTTATCCAATGAAGTCACAGACCTTAAAAGTAATGTTTGTGAAGGATCATTGAATCCAAAAACCTTCCATCCATTCTTTAAGAAACCAGACAACCCACCACAACTACTTGAACCACCACATAATCAAAAAAATCACCCAGAATGAACATGCCCTCAGTGGGTCAACTCTATGAGCTTGGTGATAAACCAGTTGCTAGATCAACAGAGTTTGGATGATGAAATCCATGCTCAAGCTCCTTCTGGTGTTATTGATGAAGCTCCCCCAGAATCAAATATGCCCTTTTGGGACTAGTGTTCATAATTAGACAATGAACAAATTGAGGAAATCCTTTCCAGTGATACGCAGGTTGTTAAAGTTGGTGCTCCGAAAGGTTATAACTTACGCAAAAAGGTCGAGTATCTAATACTCCTTCTTCCAAAGAAGATAGCGTCCCTCTTAGGAAAATAAAACCTACCCCTGTACTCCCAAAACAAAGTGATGCAACCCCAGAAAAAAACTAATAATAAAATTGGAAAAACCATTGTATCAAACAAAGATAAACCAAGCACATTCGACTCAACAAGGAACGACACTAAGATTGACTTGAAATAAAATAATGAAAAAAACGTTGTGAAGAAATCTGGCCATGCTATCAACAATATTGACTATAATGTAATTGAAGACATGAAGAAAACGAAAGTTAATATTTCCATGTTCAATATTTGTTCTTTAGCACAATGACATGAGCTCCTACACGATGCTTTCAAACCTCATGATACTCAGACATAAATTGTTGTTGCTACTGAAAGATTAATCCCTAAAAGTGATGCACAAGAGATACACAAAGTGGAGATAACAACAACTATAAATGCAACAAGCATAGGTGCCTTTTGAAATTCTCAGGTATCACCTTTTCTTCTCACCTATGAAATTTTAATTTCAATATAAACAATTGTTTAGCAAATTCAGGTGCCTCTTCCAATATCATGCCCTTTTCTATTTGCCAAAAAATGAATGTTGTTCCACAAATGACGAAAAAAATGATCATCCAATTATATAGGACAAATTTTAAAGTAAAAGGTGAACTCATAGATGTTTTAATCAGGCTATCATCTGAGCTCAGGGTTCATCAGACCATAGATATAGTTGTTGTGGACATACCAGAGAGTTATAGTTTTCTCTTAAGTAGAGACTGGTCAACCAAAATTCAAGGTTATTTATTTACTGATTGGTCTCATCTATGGCTTCCACATAAAGGAAAATCAAATCAAATATGTGTAAATAGTGAGGTGCACATGAAGCACACAGTGACAAAATTGGAATGTAAAAATGAACCCATAAGCTTTTCCCATTTCGTTTTGGGGAATTATTTTTTCAAAATTGATTACGGTTGTTACGAAGCACAAAATTCTGAGATACCATCACAGATACAATCATGCCTCCACCCACGAATCCATAATAGGGCATGTCCAATACTAACTAACTTAGGATTTAGTTTGACTAACAAGACTAATATTCTTGACATGTGTACCATGTTCTTTGATGGCTCTAAAACACATGATGGAGCTGTAATATGATGTGTTCTAATCGATCCTAGTAAAGGGAAAATGCTAATACCATGTCACTTAGAGTTTGAATGCACCAACAACATCATTGAATACAAAGCCTTAGTTTAGGGCCTTAAAAAATACATTGATCTTCAGGTAAAATATATTAAGGTGTTTGGTGATTCATAAATCATTGTTCGACAGGTAAGCAATACCATTTATTTCATGTCTCCACATCTAAAGGATTACCATCAAGAGGTATGGAATCTAATTTATTTTTTTGATGCATTTAATATTTCTTCTATACCTCGTGATCAAAATATTTATGCTGATATACTAGCCAATGCAACATCTAGATTTATACCCCCTAATGATGGCTTTTCAGTTGAAATGATGTTTAGGTCCTCCATATCAGACAATGTCATGAGTTGGAGAGTGTTCGACAATGAATCTCATATTATCAACTTTCTTACTAGTTCAGACACATTCCAAGATTTAGTGATCGACGATGAGGTACATCAACAAGAGTTGCAAACTTATCGAGAAGAAACGAAAAAGATGAAGAAAAATTGTGTTATGAAAATTGTTTCGACTCTTGAAAAGTTATTCGATTTACAATCCAAGTTCAAGAGGACAAATAATCCAAATACCAACAACTCCACTATGATGCATTTCTTGGTCAATTTGGGAACATTTGAGCAGCCTAAATATGTTAACCTGGGCACCTATTATTCAGATTCAGGAAAGTACACATTCACGGAATTGTTCAAGAAGTATCAAGATGTTTTTGCTTGGATGTATGATGATTTCAAGATGTATGATACATGGATTATACAACATGTGATCCCCATCAAATAAGGGATCAAGTCGTTCCAACAAAATCTTAGAAAGATACATCTGACTCTTGAACCTATGATACAGAAAGAAATCAAGAAGTTATTGGATTCCCAAATCATTTTCAAAGTGCGACATTTGAATTGGTTCTCTAATATGGTGCATGTAAGAAAGAAGTCGGGAGAAATAAGAATCGGTATAGATTTCAGGAATCTCAATCACGCTTCCGACAAAGAAAATTACCCAGTTCCCCCTATGGAACAAATACTACAACTCGTCTCTGGATCCAAACTATTCTCTCTATTGGATGGGTTTTCAGAGTACAATCAGGTTCTCGTGGCATAACTAGATTGATTAAAAACTACTTTTCGAACCAAATGGGGAACTTATGCTTACAGATAGATGCCCTCCAGTCTAATGAATGCAGGAGTTACTTTTCATAGGGAAATGGATATTAGTTTCAAAGGATTAATGGATCAAAGCGTGGTGGTTTACCTTGATGATGTCATCATTTATTCAAAAAAAAAAAGACCACCTAAAATATCTCAGACGGATTTTTGAACGATGCAGAAAATATGGGACTTCTCTAAATCCCAAGAAAAATGTATTTGTTGTTTCATAAGGTATTTTATTAGGACACATTATTTATAAATATGGGATTTCAGTGGATCCATAAATAACCAAAGCCATTTTAAAAATTTCTCCACCGCACAGCAAGAGGTCCATGCAATCGTTCTTCGACAGAATCAATTTTGTAAGAAGATTTGTTCCATATTTTGTTGAAATTATGAAACCATTACAAAGGATGATTAAAAAAAACGTGTATTCCAAGTGGATACCATTGGAGAATGAAGCATTTGAAAAAATTAAAAACTGCTATAACCAAGGCACCATCTCATTGAAGTCCTGATTTCTCCAAATATTTCTTGCTATACACATTCACGTTCGATCACTCATTAGTAGTAGTGCTCATGCAAAAGGATGAACACGGGGAAAAATACCCCATTGCATTTATGAACATTGGGTTACAAGGTGATGAACTAAATTATCCTCCAGTGGACAAGCAAGATTTTTCTATCCATAAATCCATCAAGTATTTCATACCTTATATCCTTAAAAATCATACTAAATTCATCGTCCCACACCTAGAAGTAATGTCTCTATTCGTTCAAAAAGAACTAGGTTAAAGACAAGGTAATTCAATGACAACTCTACAAGAGTGCGACCTCAAATTCAAACCAACTAATATTGTGAAAGGTCAAGGATTATGTAAATTATTGACCCAAGGAGTTGACGTTGAAGAACAATAAGAGGATGGTTGGCAAGATGAACCTACAATGTATACTCAACAGGTTCCATATGTTCTAGCCATTGAAGGATCATATTCAATGATCTTAAATATTATCTGCAACACGACACTACTCTGGACCGCCTCAATGCTAAGCATAAAAGAGCACTACAACTGAAATATTTATAGTATCATTTGTTACATTGTATCTTGTTAAGAAAAAATTGTGACGGAGTGTTACTCAAATGTCTCAAAAGACAAGATGCTGATAATGTCCTGAAAGATATGCATGATTGAACAACTGGTGGTCATTTTTCAAGAGACACAACAACCCACAAAGTACTGATAGAAGGATACTATTAGCCCATACTCTTCAAGGATTCTCATGCATACTCAAGGAGCTGCGAAGCATGTCAGAAGTTTGTGGGAAGGGAACATAAAGCTGCTTTTCCTCTCC
Organism: Picea engelmannii; assembly: GCA_009831015.1. Lineage (NCBI taxonomy): Eukaryota > Viridiplantae > Streptophyta > Pinopsida > Pinales > Pinaceae > Picea > Picea engelmannii. Next base: position 293,753 of record ML780254.1, read on the forward strand.
AACCTATAGCAGTAGAAGAACCCTTCGAGCAATGTGGACTAGATATCGTTGGTGAGATAAATCCTCATTCATCCAAGAAACACATGTATATTCTGACCACTACTGATTATTTCACACATTGGATTGAAGCAATACCTTTAGTCAAATTTAATGAGGAGGTAGTAATAAATTTTCTCGAGAAACACATTACAATGAGGTTTGGAATTTCTAACCTTGTAGTGTTTTATAATGCTACTTATTTCTCATATTTGAAAATATCTAAGTATGCATTGGAAAAATGGATCATTTTAAAGTACTCAACCAAGTACTATCCCAAGGGAAGTGGCTTGGCATAATCTACAAAGAAGAACATCATCTGTATCCTTAAACGAATCGTGGTTGATCACCAAAGAAATTGTCACAATGCATTACAAAATGCTCTCTGGGCAGATTGTGTCACTCCCAAAGCTTCCATCGGAACATGACCTTATTTTATGGTGTATGGGAAAGAATTCGTTCTACCCTCGAACATCTACCTACCTTCCCTCCAACTCACACAATAGTCTTGGGGGAGAGAATGCCCTGTCATCCAAATTCGTATCGATACCTGACTGAACCTTGAGGAAATACGTGACAAAACTAAAAGCAAGTTTGAAGCTCACCAAAAAACAATAAAACATTGGTTTGATAAGAAGTCTGTAGGTGAGAAAGAGTTCCAATTTGGGGACTTAGTTCTAAAATGGGACAAGTCACATGAAGATAAAGGGAAACATTCAAAGTTCCAACAACTTTGGCTTGGTGCCTACCTCATTAAAGAAAAGATTGGTCAAGGAACTTTTCGATTGCAGAACCTTTAGGGGGAAATTGAATCTCTCCATGTTAACGAACAAATCCTCAAACACTACATCGATTAGTTATTGAGGTTTCTGATCACTTGTGCATAAATGAATCTCGATTCTGATTTTCATTTTATTTTGTTTCTTTAGTTAGGTTGGTTTTCTTAATGTTTTTTATTATTTTCATTTTTCCTTTATCTTTCTTGATGACTACCTTTGTGATTTTGAATTTCTCACAGCTTAGCCCAAGTCACATGTCCAAACGTAGCATATTTGGTACATATATCCTAAACATATATGTAATATGATGTCAAATCTACATATCTCCCTAGACATGTAATCCCTTTATGCACTATCACAAGTCAATATATGGTGGAGGAACATAGCTTATCAATACGAAGAGACACTGGGAAAACATAGAACCAAGAGACTGCACTGAACAACAGATTTCTATGTTATACGAGCTAAATGAAAATTATCTAGATGAAATGTTCGTAGTATACTAGGAATCATGACTCAAGAAGTTTTCTCATCCATAATCAAGTTAGCAAATCTCACCATCACATGTGCCATCCCTAGTGCCTTTAAAGGTTATCTGGAATCCACCCATCCACATGTATCTCTAAACAAAACAAAACAAAATATTATAAAAGGTAAATTCTTGGGGAAAGGATTTCCATATAACATGGGACATGCAAGTATTTTCGCCAGGGCTATGGATGCTTGTTGGCAGTGGAAAAAGTCTTGTGACTCCGTCGGGGCTATGGACACTCGCTGGTAGTGAAGCGACACTAGAGAAATGCACTATAACATGTATTATGATCATTCTTTATGTTTCATTTCTATTATACTATCCACGTATTCCTTTCTATCCATATACCATGTGAATAAAATCTCAATTTGAAAGCAATCTGTTAATTGGAAAAAAGGTCTTACTCCTCTTTTAATCACCTCAGTCTTTTCAATATGCAAGTTATGGGACCTATATTTTCTCTCTATGATCTAATAAAATAGATCACCCCTCCTAAATTGTGTGTAGACAACATCTTGCAGAGATCCAAGGCTTCGCCCAGTGTGTCGCCATTTGTTGTGACAGGAACTGCAACCCTCCATTTCTCTATTTGTTCTTTCTTAACTCCCTAGAAAATGGATCCCCTTATATTTTGAGCCTAATATGAATTCTCATAAGCCTCCCTCTCCACCTCAAGATACTTATAAAAATCATGTTTTTACCTGAAAAAATCATCAAGACTTGGTGTTGAAATCCAAATTCAAAATCCGAAAATTTTCTTCTAACTTCTCTGAACAGTTCAAAGGAGTTTCTTCTAACTTCTCCGAACAATTTGGAGGATTTTTTTCTAAATTCTCTGAACAGTTCGAGGGAGTTTCTTCTAAATTCTCTGAACATTTTGGAGGAGTTTCTTCTAACTTCTCTGAACAGTTTGGAGCAGTTTCTTCTAACTTCTTTGAACAATTCATATAAGTTACTTTCTTCTACACCGATAGGCATTGATATCGCACAAGTTAGAGGAAACTCCTCCGATGTGTTCAGAGGAGTTAAATCTAAATCCTCCAAACACATTAAAGGAGTTCCTCTGATTTCTTTCGATATTATTGGAGAGCTTCATCTCTGACCCTTCAATCACACCTACCACATTTAATGCCAAAACGACTGTTTGGCTATGTAAATAGAACAAGGTCATGTTATTGTTATCCAACCGCGGGTAATTGAGGAAACAACCCCTAGTTCAAAACACTCCAAGCTATTACATTTTAATCTCCGACTTATCCCTACTCAACACGTGGCGACATAATCTAGGTAAGGGTGGCTTGCCTTTCTTTTACTCTAAGGTTAGGTCAGGTTTTCATTTACTTCTCATCCTTTGCTTTGTTTCTTTCTTTATCACCCTAACTAGATAGTTTTCTTCCTCCCTCGCCACCTTAACTTTAGATAATCCCTTTTTATGCCAATATAATACACATCTTATTACCATTATGAATATCGTTCTTTTCCCTAAAACGAATGTCTAGTTGGACCTATTTCTTTCACCACAACAAATCTTCTTTCCTTCCTTACAATCAATCTTGATCCGAGCACATACACTTATATTGGAAGGATTCCAGGGACTTCGAAACCTCTAAATCCATTCTTGGTCATTCCAAAAATCACCATACTCTGCTTGCATAAAAAGACCTAGTTTTTTTTTTAAAGACTGAAAGATTTTAATTTAACTCCTCCGAACACATCAGAGGAGTTATTACTAACTCCTCTGATGCGTTTGGAAGAGTTAAATACTTTTCCTTTGATCAACTCAGAGTATTTGAAAATAACTCTAACTCCTTCGATATGATCAGAGGAGTTTCTTTCAAGTGCTCCGATCCTTACTACAAAACCTATGGAAAATCCCTCCGATGACCGATTGTAAGAATTAAGATTAACTCCTCCGACCTCATCAGAGGAGTTCTTACTAACTCCTCTGATGCAGCTAGAGGAGTTTTCCTTAACTCTTCTGATTGCCACTATTTCAAAATTCTTCCACTTTATCGTAGAAATTAATAATAACTTCTCCAATATGTATCAGAGAAGTTAGTTCCTTGGCCTCCAATTTCGATTTTCATGCCTAACATCTAGCCTTTTGCCTCCAAATTGTTTCCAAGGTGCTTAAGCATGGTCTAATTTCAATCTTTTAGCTGTACTTAAAATAGTACGTCAAATCTTGTTATTATGTCTTAAAATTATCTTTTTGGTAGGTACAGACATGTCTTCGAGGAAGAAGACGATGGGAAACGTATTTGGAGCTGAGCCCTCTGGCAGCTCGCAACAAGCAGAAGAGGTTGAAATATTTGGGGCTATATATGATGATACAACTGGACTTCTAGAAAAATATGGAGAAACTCTGAAATGGGGGGAAGTGTATTACATGTTTAAGAAGTCGAATTTCTCTACAGAAGCGGAAGAGCCAGATGAACTCCAGGCATTCAAGAATATCAGAAAATCAGGAATATTTAGGGTGGCAACACACCCAACGGTCTTCCCTTGCATAGATGTCATTTCATGGATTTTGAATAATATCGATATAAATAATCGATATGTCTGCAATGCACGAAAGGAGCCTATTGCTTCATTTAGACCATAATTTATAGCTAAATGTTATCACATTGAAGAAGGAAATAAAAGACTCGATAGAAAGCTCCTTAGTGAATTTGAATATATGCCAAAATACTTGTTTCTCAAATGGTATAGGGTGGATAAGCAATTTAAATATAGGCCTAAGATTTGGTACCCCACGACTAGCTTAAGAAGGCCCTATCAGTATTTGGTGGCCATGTTGTGCAGGCTATATGGGGATCTAGACACAACTTAATTCTCCCTATCATTTATGCCCTTGATCTATTTCTATGCAGATGTAGTTGTTTCATTTAATTGGGAAAATATATTGTCTAAAAATCTCACTGCCATCATCTCTATAGTAATGTTGTTAGGGTCCTAACCCACATATAGGTAGAACAATATATTCAGATGTAATAAAGGTCAATATTAATAATGCCTTGCAATAAAATAGAATAAGTTGAATGTAAGAAGACCTAATAGAAGCTTCCACTTCTAGAAGGATCTTCCTCTAGATGCTTCTTTTGATAGACATATTTAGTATAAATAAGAGTCGAGCGTATGAGAACCCTAGCTTGGAGATTATTGTAATAGAGCTCTGCTCAATTGGAGGTTTCCTCCTTGAAGAGGCCCGTGAACATTGCTCTCAGAATCAAAGTGCTATTTCTATTGTTATTCTTATATCATTTCAGTGTTATTGTGGTGATTATTCTGGTTATATTGTTGTTATTCTTCCATTTCTAGCATTTTATTTCTATTATGCATACTTTTTATATCTGGTATATTACAAGTGGTATCAGAGCACTTTCCTTGGCAGAAATTGTGGGTAAATTTTTTTCAGGGTAGAGATGTATTCCGACATCTTTAAGCCACAGAGATCTGTTGTTACGCGCATAAACCCGCAGTTGAGGGATTCATACACACAGGAAATACAAGTGGTTCTTAAGCGCACATATGTTGGCCACCCTTGTAACCCCTGTTGGTACCCCTTCGAGTGGTAGCACATCAGACAACACCTATGTACGGATCGTCCTAGATTTCCTGAAGCCCTCTTTAGATAAACCTATTGACCGCCTGACTGTTATAGTGCCACCGAGAACAACACTCGGGAAGATACTCTTTAGTACCTGGGTAGTTAGGTAGTACGGCTAAGGGTACGAGTTATCCTCCTTAGTTAGTACCTTGATATATTGGGCTGAGTACTACTATTGGACCCCACATGTATATCAGAGAGCTATAGCACAGGGAAAACCCTTGAATACCTAACCCTTGGGGACAAAAACATAAACAAATTAAAACATACAAGATCTATTATCGCACAACTATGTTCGTGTTTCCAAGTAAATACACATTTATTTCTGGTTAAGCAATTGGGCATTTCCTCTCTGCAGTATTCTTCAGACCGGAGTATAACTCCACAGGTGTAAAAAAAAAAAAAAAATTGACCTATTCCATTGGAAATTTTTTCACCATTATTTGAGACCTATTCCATTGGATTCATCTCTTTTCTCTTATCACTTTCATCCATATCATTTTTCGGCAAAATTTTTTACCCCGCCCTGCTCTTTTTAGTTCCCCCATCCTCATGGCCCATACCCATAGACAAGACTTGGAAGCTCGCTTCAACACCTTGCAATCTGGTCTCATCGAGACCCAACAAGAAGTAAAACAATTGAGTGCCAATGTTTCCGCCATCAATACAACCATGCAGTCCTCAATGGAGGAAATCAAACAATACCTCACCACCCAGCTTGAATCTATATTTTCGACACTCTGCACCAAACTGCATATCCCTACAGATAACCCTTCCTCTTCCTCACCTCCACATACTGAAGGTGACCATTCCTCTCATTCCCATAAATTTTAGAACCATCACTTTCAACGTGACCTATGCCTTTTGCGGGTGGATGTGACCAAATTTGATGGCTCGGACCCCACTGGTTGGGTAACCCAAATGGAACATTATTTCTCTTTATACGACATTACATATGACTTGGCGAAACTCCAGTATGGTGTTCTCCATCTAGATCAAGAATGTTGGCAATGGTGGCAATGGAGAAAAAATTCTCGTCAAGGGTATATTGCTTGGACACACTTTGTGGCATAGCTTTATGAACGCTTTAACACTGACACCAACCATTGGGCCATTTGACAAAGTTGAAACAATCAGGAACAGTGGAAGACTTTATAGCTACCTTTGAGCGCCTGGATTTTCGGACAGAGGGCATGTCTGATGCCTTTTTTCGAGAATGTTTTATCAGTGGCCTCAAGGATGAGATTCAGGCCCATGTCCTCATGGCTCGGCCTCAGAGTTGGGTGGAGGCTACTAAAGAGCTAAAGAAGCACAATAGGTTGTATCTTCTCAAAACTGGAAACCCTCCTTTATCCCTCTCCCTAAACCAGTAAATCTCACTACTCCCTCCACTCCACTAAAGATCCAAAAATTGACCAGGGATGAAATGGCTGAATGCCAACTCACAGGCCTTTGTTATAATTGTGATGACAACTATTTCCCGGGCCACAAGTGTAAGGAACAAAAGTTGTTTATGGCCATCTCCGAGGATATTTTGGAAGAGGATATTGAAACTCCCCTTGTGTCCGAGTCTCCTGAAACCCCCGACATAAACCCTCCCTCAGACCCTTTCGAAGTAGAACCTGTCATTTCCCTCAATGCTCTCACCGGATTCTCCGCTCCCCAAACCCTCAAGATAATTGGTTACATCAAGCATCAGAAGGTCATCATTCTGGTTGATAGTGGAAGCACCCATAATTTTATTCATCGCCGCATTGCCCAAGAAACTCATTGCTACATCCATGTCGTCAATAATTTCCAAATCATGATTTCCAATGGTGTCTCCATGAAATGTGGAGGGCATTGTGAAAATGTGCATATCCAAATTGGTGACTACCACCTAAAATCTCATATGTTTGCTATAGACACGGGCGAGTGTGACATTGTGTTGGGTGCAGACTAGCTAAGGACTTTGGGTCCCATTCTCATGGATTTTAAGGAAATAACCATGCAATTTGACAAGGAAGGCCACCAATATAAGTTTCAAGGCATCACCACCAGTTCACCTGAGATAATTAGTTCCCATCGCATGGAAAAGCTGCTCAAAAAGGGTCATTCTGGTGTTATTGCTCAACTCCATGCCATTCAAGCAACAAAAACACCCTCGGTGGCGCAAGACCTCCAAGCCTACCTTTCTAAACATCAAATGGTCTTTTCCACTCCCCAGGGACTCCCTCCTTCATGTGGTGTTCATGATCATTCCATTCCCCTTGTACCCGGAAGCCTTCATCCCAATATCCGTCCATATCGTCACCCCTTTTCCCCAAAAAATGAAATTGAGAAAATGGTCCAGGAACTCCTTAATGCAGGCATTATCTGCCCTAGTATGAGCCCCTACTCTTCTCATGTGGTCATGGTCCTGAAGAAAGAAGGTTCTTGGCGAATGTGTCCCGACTTCCATGCCCCCAACAAACTTACCATTAAAGACAAATTCCCCATTCCTGTCATTGATGACCTCCTGGATGAACTGAGTGGTGCCCAATTATTTACTAAACTTGATCTTCATTCGGGCTACCACCAGATACGTATGAAATAGGCAAACATTCCCAAGATTGCCTTTAGAACTCATGAGTGCCACTATGAGTTTTTGGTCATGCCCTTTGGCTTGTGTAATTCCCCCTCCACCTTCCAAAGCCTCATGAATCAGGTCTTCTGTCCTTTTCTCCGTCATTTTGTATTAGTTTTCTTTGATGATATCCTCATCTATAGCAAGACCTGGAAAGAACATCTTGCTCATGTGGATCGAGTTCTTCATCTACTCTCTCAACACCAAATTTTCCTGAAATAGTATAAATGTGCTTTTGGTGCCTCAGAAGTAGAGTACTTGGGTCATCTGGTTGGCAAGGATGGCATCAGGGTGGATCCTAAAAAGATTGAAGCTATGCAATACTGGCCTCACCAAAAGACTCTCAAAAGATTGCGTGGATTTCTGGTCTTAACAGGCTATTATCGCAAGTTTGTTAAGAATTACGAAAATATTGCAACACCTCTCACTGCTCTCTTAAAAAAGAACTCTTTCACTTGGACTCCAGCTGCTGCTCAAGCTTTTCAAACCTTGAAGATGGTCATGTGCACCAGTCCAGTCGTGGCCCTTCCTGATTTCACAAAGACCTTTGTCTTGGAATGTGATGCTTCAGGGAAAGGAATTGGTGTTGTCCTTATGCAAGAGGGTCGGCCTTTGGCCTTTACCAGCAATCAACTATCTGAAAGAAATCTTTGCAAATCTATATATGAAAAGGAAATGTTGGCTATTCTACATGCCCTTGATTTCTGGCGCCCTTATCTATTGGGGAAATGCTTCCAAATTAAGACAGACCATCAAAGCCTCAAGTATTTTTTGGAACAACGAATTTCCTCCCTGGAGCAACAAAAATGGGTAACTAAGCTATTTGGCTATGATTATGACATCATTTACAAGAAAGGAAAAGAAAACGTGGTTGTGGATGCACTTTCCTGCAAATATGAATATGGAGGATCCCTTTTTTCTCTTTCCTTCATTGTACCAGATTGGCTCCAAGCTGTTCGCCAGGAATGGCTACAAGATCCCAAAAGTTCGCAGCTGATCCAACAATTGCAGTCCAGTGCTCCAACTCCTCCAGGGTACTCTTGGCTCCATGATGAGCTTCGATACAAAGGATGTTTATATTTAAGTAAACAATCAAAGCTTAAATCCATATTACTTTCCGAGCTTCATGCTACACTGATAGCGGGGCACTCTGGGTTCACCAAAACCTATGACAAGGTCAAACGTTCTTTTTTCTGGGATAGTATGAAACAAGACATTCGTAGTTTTGTCGCCGAATGTGATGTGTGTCAACGCAACAAGGGAGAAACAATCAAATCTCTGGGCACACTACAACCGCTCCCGATTCCACCTGCTATTTGGAAGGACATCTCTATGGATTTTATTAGAGGCTTACCCAAATCGGGAAATAAATCAGTCATCATGGTGGTTGTTGATCTCCTTTCCAAGTATGCTCATTTCTACGATATTCAACACCCATTTACAACATCCACGGTGGCTTAAATTTTCATGGATCAATTCTTCAAGCTCCATGGCATGCCACACTCTATTGTTTCTTATTGCGACCCCACTTTTAGAAGCAATTTTTGGAAAGAACTGTTCAAGCTACAAGGCACCCAATTGCATCTCAGTACAGATTATCATCCCCAGACTGATGGTCAAATAGAAGTTTTCAACAAGTGTTTGGAAACATATTTGAGGTGTTTTTCCTCGGAAAAGAAAAATTAGTGGGCTCAATGGTTACCCCTGGTTGAATGGTGGTACAACACTTCATACCATACAACTACATGCATGACTCCTTTTGAAGCGGTATATGGACATAAGCCACCTTCATTTCTCTCATACTTACCTGGTGTCTCGAAGGTCCAGACGGTTGACCAAACACTTACATTTCTAGAGGCTATTCTTCGTACCCTCAAAGAGAATTTGTTCATGGCACATAATCACATGAAGCAACAAGAAGATCAAGGTTTCTCTGAACATCAATTTGAAGAAGGGGATCAGGTGTTTCTTCGCCTGCAACCTTACAAGCAGAATTCCCTCAAGGCCGAGCATTGTCGAAAGCTAGCACCCAAATTTTATGGTCCTTATACAGTTCTCAAGCGTGTGGGACAGGTGGCCTATCAATTGGATTTTCCCAGTCATTCGAAGCTACATCCTGTTTTTCATGTTTCCTGCTTAAAGAAGGTGATCAGAACTAAGTGCCAAATTCAAACCAACCTTCCCGAGTTAGCCGAAGAAGGATCCATTTGGCTACAACCACAAGCAGTTTTGGACTAGCGTGAGCGTCGCCTATGTCAGAGAACCATCAAGGAAGTGTTAATCCAGTGGAAAGATACAACTCCAACAGATGCCACTTGGGAACCAACTACCATTCTACAACAATTTCCACATCTCAAGCCTTGAAGACAAGGTTGTTTTTAATGGGGAGGACATGTTAGGGTCCTAACCCGCACATAGGTAGAACAATATATTCGGATGTAATAAAGGTCAATATTAATAAGGCCTTGCAATAAATTAGAATAAGTCGAATGTAAGAAGACCTAATAGAAGCTTTTGCTTCTAGAAGGATCTTCCTCTAGATGCTTCTTTTGATAGACATATTTAGTATAAATAGGAGTCGAGGGTATGAGAACCCTAGCTTGGAGATTATTGTAATAGAGGTTTTCTTGACTGGAGGTTGCCCCCTCGAAGAGGCCCGTGAACATTTCTCTCAGAATCAAAGTGTTATTTCTGTTGTTATTCTTATATCATTTTAGTGTTATTGTGGTGATTATTGTGGTTATATTGTTGTTATTCTGCTATTTCTAGCATTTTATTTATGTTCTGCATACTTTTTATATCTGGTATATTACAAGTGGTATCAGAACACTTTTGTTGGCAGAAATTGTGGGTAAATTTTTTTCAGGTTAGAGACGTATTCCGACGTCTTTAAGACACAAAGATCTATTGTTACGCGCATAAACCCAAGGTTGAGGGATTCATACACACAAGAAATACAAGTGGCTCTTAAGCGCACATATGTTGGCCACCCTTGTAACCCTTGTTGGTACCCCTTCTAGTGGTAGAGCATCAGACAACACCTGTGTACAGATCACTATGGCTAAAAGATGAAAGTGGATGAAAGAAGCCTCCAAAGCTTCAAAGTCAGTGTCGAGAAGGTTATAAATGACTTGGAAGGTGCCATTATTGACATGTACACTCAACTGAACCTCTTCCAAGATGCAACTGCCATAGTCATCAACCAGAACAACTAGATACAAATGAAGTTGGCACATTACAACACTATCCGTGAAGGTATAGCTGACATAGATAGGTGGATATAGGAAAATATTGATGCACCTTCTGAGTTACATAGACCATAAAAATCTGGAAGAAAGACCAATTTGTACACAATGGAGCATTGCCAACAGATAGGACAGAGAGCTTATAGAGAGGTGACCAAATCTATGGAAATATGTTCAAGGATCCACAAGGTTACTCAAGAACTGATCAGAAATGGCCACCTGTCAAGTTTAGATGAACTTGGAAAGAACCTAGTAGCAAAAGAAATGGTAAATGTAGTTCAGAAAAGCACAAATCGAAGGAAACAAATAGCTGAAGAAACTACCTTCATCTCCACTGACCTTATTGATCAATATATGCTACAAACAATGAAATTTCTTATGATGGTGCAAGATTTCATGACAGTTAGAGAAAGATATGAGAAGCCTCGATGAAAATATTTCTTTGAATAATGCAACATTAGATCAGCTGACATACATGAGGATCAAATCACTCTATGACCAATTAGAAGTTTGGATGACCTACTTCAAAAGCAAAATTTCATAAGAGAAGGACATGGTACACGCCTTTTCTTTCGTCCATTTCCTAACTACTCTAAATTTTGTCCCTTGCTGCACACTTGTCATTATGAGATAGAAGATGAACCATTTTTTAACTACCTCTTCAATAAGAAGGCGAAGGGACACTTGGGAGTTACTCATTTTTGTATAAAATAGGATATAAGCTCATTTGAAGGGGACTTTTGGATTTTCAAGCATTGTATAGACCCAAGAACTTTTTCGAGAACTTATACTTTGTTAATTAATATTGAGAATCCCTCAGGGATAGTATATTATAAAAATAATTATGTGTAGAAATGGATCAGAGCTTTGAACTACTTCAAGTGAAGATACCTACCAGTGTTTCTATGGATTGTAAGAATGCTTGTTTGTTGTAGACTGTTTCTCATACAATCTTTGTCATTCTGTAGTTATTGATGTTTCTTTGAATATTTCAATGCATTGAGATTTGTGGGTTGTTATTGAATACTTTGTTGTGATCTAGAGTAATTTGATTATACACATTTGTATGCACTTGTATCCAATCTTACTCTTTTGTTACAACTAACTACATAAAAGTTGTGTAACATTTTTGTTGCATTGATAACTCACAGGTTACTCTAATGTGATCCTCTCTAGGATAGGTTATCATAGATTAGTGATAGATTAGTCATATTTGCATACATAGTCTTCATCTACATCTTTTCATTGCATTTTCACCATCCATCCACCCCCATCGGTACACTGGACTGCAACCAGTAAGAAAACCAAAAGAAATCAACAAATGGTAGTAGGGCCAAATTCTGGATGGGAATCCTAATTTAAACAATGTATAGTCTATTTGGGATTGTATACCTAGGAGTACCCTTTGCTTTTTTCGGGAAAATTTGAACCTATCAACACAATCTTAAATGGCTTCTCCAAACCTTGGGAGAGCTTTGTAAGAGGCATTGTATCTAGAAAGGATATTCCTAGTTGGGAGAGGCTATGGGACGACTTTGTATAAGAGGAGCTTAGGATTGGCTGGGGATCTACCAATCAACAACTTGGTGGAGATGATGGTGAGGATATTTCTCTTTCTGCAAAGGGAAAGAAGAAGACCAAGAAGGGCCCCAAGGGTGGGGCTAAGAAACAGTAGAAGGTATGTGAGTAGTAGAGGGATATGAGAAAAGTTAAATTCTTTGCTTGTAACAAGATGGGGCACTATGCTGGAAAATTTCCCAACATGAAGAATAAGAAGAAGGGTGGTACAACAACATCAGCTGAGGAGGATGAGTTATCCTCTTAGTTTGAGAGGGATATGTCCTTGCTTGTCAGTCTATCTACAATTGAGACACCATCTAGTGTATGGTACATAGACAATGGAGCATATAGTCATATGTATGGTGTTAGAGAGAAATTTACTGATCTTACAAAGTCTGGGATCAAGTTGGAGATAGTTCTTGGGAATAACACCATAGTTAGGGCAACTAGGCGTGGCAAAATTTTCTTTCAAAGGGAGTTGAGGTCACCCATGGTGTTCAAGGATGTATTGTATGTCCCTGGGTTGAAGAAGAAATTGATATCAATTTCCACCATTCATGATAGGGTATTTGAGGTGTCATTCTGAGGTGACTATGTCCTCATTTACCCTAAGGGGTCCAATATCACATTAGCCATAGTGATTGGGACTCATGATGGGAAACTGTACAGACTCAGTTTTCAACCATTACATGCTTTGTCTTGTAGAAACAACAATGGTCAATTGTGTGATATTTGGCATATGAGGATGGCTCACTTGCATCATGGATATTTGAGGGTGTTGAGGGAGATTGGGATAGGATTTCCAAATTTCGACATTTAGCATCATGAGGTATGCAGGGGGTGTGCTCTTGGGAAGTACATCAAGACTGTCTTCGTGAGTAGTGACAATAGATCAACTGTGATACTTGATTTGGTACACTATGATGTGTGTGGGCCCATGTCATCAGTTTCATAGGGTGGATGTGAGTACCATGTGACATTCATTGATGACCACTCTAGGAAGACCTAAATCTATTTCCTAAAGATCAAGAGTGAGGTCTTCAAGAGGTTCCAAGATTTCAAGGTTCTTGTGGAGAACCAGAAATGGAGAAAGATCAAAGTATTGAGGTTATAAAATGGGGGTGAGTATACCTCCACGGAGCTCATATACTTTTTCACCTAGGAGGGTATTAGGAGACAGTTGACCATTCCTTACAACCCATAGCAGAATGGGGTTGCTGAGAGGAAGAACATGGCTATTGTTGGGGCAATGAGATCTATGTTGAATGAGTAGGGGTTTCCATTTTTCTTATGGGATGAGGCTTGAAGTATTGCAATGTATCTACAGAACAAGAGTCCACATAGAGCTCTGGGGAGCAAGACTCTTGAGGATGCCTTCACTAGGAGGAGGAAATCTTCGCATTTTTGGGTGTCTGACTTTTTCTCATGTCCCTTATGAGAAGAGGACAAAGTTAGGTCCCACAACAAAGACATGGAGACTAGTTGGATGCAATGTGGTCGAAAAGGCTTATCAGATCTACATACCATCACTGAGGAGAGTTGTTGTGAGGAGAGATGTTAGATTCAAGGAGGATAGAGCCTTCCATAGATCTTGTGAGTTGAGAGATAGAATTGAGGAGGTCTCACAGATGCATGATGATACATTACAAGGGACACAACCTTGGGTGTCTATTACACCTAGTTCAGGGGTGGATGGTCCACCTAATACAACTACATGATCACAGGTGTATGGTACACAGACCACAGGTGCACATGCTTGAGGATCTCACACATATATGGTGATATCTATGGATGAGACTGAGGGACATGAGGGTACTTATCCACATGAGGTTACTTTAGGGAAGAGGAAACTGAGATGGTTTTAGGATACCTTGAAGGAAGCCAAGGAGCTAGTTGGTCATACCCAAAGGTTTATGAGAGAGAGAAAAGCACCAAGGAGGTTTGGATCCTACTTGGCCATGGTTACCAACATCACAGATTCCAATCCCACTACTTTTGAGCCGGAAGAAGACAAACAGGTCCGGAGAGATGTCATGCAATAGGAGTATGATTCCATTATGTAGAATGATGTGTGGGAGGTGGTGCCTAGACCAGAGGGGAAGTCAGTTGTGACTTCCAAGTGGTTGTACAAGATGAAATATGTTTCATATTGAAACAGTGGGAAACACAAGGCTTGATTTGTGGTGAGAGGATTCTCTCAAGTTGAGGGGACTGATTATGATGAAACATTCACACTAGTTGCTAGATATACTTTCATCAAGAGTATTATGTCCATTTTAGCAGAGATGGGTTGGAAGATACATCAGATGGATGTGAAGACAACATTTCTGAATGGTATTAGAGAGGAGGAGGTATAAGGCAGGGATTTGAGGTGTTTGGGAGAGAGTCCCACATGTGCCTCTTGAAAAAGACATCGTGTGTTTTCTGAAGCAAGCTCCATGAGATTGGTATTCCAGGATTGAGTCTTACTTGCTACATATGGGCTTTGAGAAGAATGAGATGGATTTGAATCTCTATTAGATTGTTTGTGGAGAGGATACTCTCATTCTTGTCCTATATGTTGATGACTTGTTTATCACTGGAGGGGAGGAGATCATAGCCGAATGCAAGAGGGGTCATGCTTCAGAGTTTGAGATGAAGGACATAGAATTAATGCATTATTTATTTGGCATGGAGGTTTGTAAAGAGGATGGGCACATCTTTCTGGGACAGGGGAATTATGTAGAAAATATTTTGAGAAGATTTCAAATGGAGGATTGCAGATCCATGTCGACACTTATGGTCACCAACTAGAGGAAGCTTAGTGCTTCTGAGTCCGAGTTCGTGGATTCCATGAGATATCATAGGTTGGTTGGTTCATTGATGTATCTGGTCAACACTAGACCAAATATTTGTTTTGCTGTGAACATTCGCAGTTAGTATATGGTGGAGCCTAGGAGAGTGTACTTGATAGCAACAAAACATGTTTTGAGGTACATAGAAGGGTCAATGGAGTATGGTTTGGACTATGTCTGAGGTGATGGGGTCAGGTTGATTGTCTATATAGACTCAGACTGGGCATGATGTGCAATTGACAGGCAGAGCACTTCATGGTTCTATTTTGGCTTTGGATCAACAATTGTTTCCTAGTTCATTCAGAGAGATAAATTAATGGCATTGAATTCTACCGAGGCAGAGTATATGGCAGTTAGTCAAACCAACTATGAGGCTATTTGGCTTCGCAGGTTATTGGTTGGCCTATTTGGTCATGAGTTGAGGCCTACAATGATTCACTGTGATAATCAGAGTTGTATCAAACTCTATGAGAATCCATTATTTCACGATAGGTCAAAGCACATAGAGATCATATACCACTTCATCCATGATTGGCTTCAGAGAGGAGCAGTTCATCTTGAGTACATATCTACTGTTGAGTAGATTGCAGGCATTCTCATGAAGTCTTTTCCAAGGGGAAAGCATGTCTACTTTAGAGACAAGATGGGAGTGGTGAAGAACACTTTCCTCGGTAAGAGGGAGTGTTGAGTTTTTGTACCTTGGGAAGTGGTCCCCTAGTGTTATTGAGTGCCTAACACTAAAGGTATAAAAGTACCCCTCCCTCACTTTACTTTATGTTATAAATTCAAAGTGACTTTATTTACATAAAGTGACTTAGGGAACTTAAGTAAAGGGGGAGATCTAATCTCCACCCTTAATCTTGGTTGGATAAGATCTAATCTCCACCCTTGATCTTGGTTGGATAAGATCTAATCTCCACCCTTGATCTTGGTTGGATAAGATCTAATCCTATCCATTGGTTCCTAGGTTAACCTAATGATGAGGTTAAAGGAAAAGAGAAGGAGGAAAAAGGGAATTCATTTGTTCACTATGAGTTTTGAGTCAAGAGAAGAAGACAAGAAGGCAATTTGGAGAAGGATGAGTTTGAGAGGGGCACACTTTTTGAAGGAGGGTGCACCAAGAGGCTTGAAGGGCGCACTTGATCAATGAGAGAGGGAACACTTATCATTGGCAAGGAGGAACACTTATTGAGGTTCATTTTATAGTTGAGGAAGAAGGGCATGGGTTCTATGATAGGTACAACATGCTCAGATTCCTAGACAAGCGCATCACTTAACCTTGGGTTGGGCACATTTATTGTTGGGAAAAGGGTTCACACTTCAAGGAACAACATGCTTGAATTTAAAGGGATATTAGACAACTTACTTGAGATAAGTTGGTTGTATATCTTTGCTGTAATATTTCCTTCTAGATCCATAATAAATATTCCTCTTAATTAGTTTTCCCCATGGGGGTTTTTCCATGTTCATGTTGACCAAAACTCACTTGAGTAAATTTGTGGTTTGCATGTGTTTTGTTATCAACATTTAAGTGTAAAATATCAAGAGGTGTGTTTATTGTTTTAATGAAAGTTTTAAAGTAGAATGTATGGACATCAAACCCATGTTATCTAACCTTGGAAACTATAGCATTAAATGAGCATTAAACTAGTCTAAAAGGAAATATTAAACAACAACAAAAAAGGTTTTGTTAGCAATCCTAAAACAATAGTATAACAATCATGTTCTTGTCCTTAAATCAATGCTTAAAAAATGTCAAAGACATAACTGTTGGGAAGCCTTAAAGAGCCTCATAATTCTTCATGTGTTACCAAGTTGAAGACAATAAGGGGCACTAAAAAGGAAATGTATAGCCCACATATGCTCTACCTTGGTTTGCATGCCTTTCCAAGTTGAAGACAATAAGGAGCACTAAAAAGGAAATGCATAGCCCACAACCGCTCTACCTTGGAAATAATTATTAATTAGTTATTTATTTTATGGGTCCCTCATTTTTTGAGAGGCGTTTCATTACTCTCGGGATCCCAGGGAGAACTTCTATTGCATGATATTTTTTCCAGGGCACGTCTGAGCCTAGTGGCCCCTTCTTCCCATGAAACAAGGTACATGCCCTTCTTGGGTCAATAAGCCCAAAAATCTAAAAGATGGGGAAATAGAGGGGAAGAACTAATGGGAATTGGTAAGTATGAGCGAGAATAGTATGATGATCCTTCAAGGAGACCCTCGAGTAGCAACCCTTTCCCTGAGGGTGGCCACTTACTAGGAAACCATGACACTCACTAAGGTGAAATAGGGAAAAAAGCATAATTTCCAAGCAAATGTTTTCAAGATCAAGAAAGGATCCTTTAAAACATGTTCAAATGCTTCAAATATTAAAATTATGCTTACCACGATACCAAACTTGTTACCTCATGAAGAAAGATTTGTTGTATTCTGTGGGCCAAGATGGGTGTGGTGGATGTTGCTGCCATCGATCAGATGGTGATGTGTGGTATGATAGGGTCCCTTGCCTTCTCATCTTCCTCTTGGTACTCCATGTCTACAACTTGAGGCCTCAAAATGCAATATCCTTAGTTATCCCTAGGAATGGGGGATAACGTGCCCCTTTGAGATACCTTAATCCTCCTCTTGTGAAGTTATATCCCCACATCATTTTAGTCCCCCTCATCTCAGAAACAACGATTGCATTTTTATCAATAACTTTGATGTACATTATTTACATTACTTGGCCCTCAACCATACTATTTGTCTCACAACCTAAATCACACACACACACACACACACACACACACACACATGTTACATTACATTTCCAGGGATCAAAACTAGGGTATTACAATGTCCCTATGGGGAGAAAGGGCTCCCAAAAGGAACGGAGGTTCAAGGAAACAAAAAATAACTCTAAACTGAGAGAGGTATGCCCAATTTAGAGGAAAAAAGACAAGGAAATGTGCCAATAGATGACTCAATGAAATTTTAACAAAGATTCTCTTTTCTCTATTGGAAACCAAAACAAAATCAACACTATGTTCCATAATAAACTAGCAAAATCTCACACCGTAACAAAACAAAACCTCAACAATGAGAAAAATTGCATGGAATGATCCATAGATTCATAAAATATAATGTTTTTTTTGGGAAAAAACACACAAAAAGGAAAAAGGCAAGGTCAGAGGGAAAAATATGGGAATTTGACCCTTGAAACAAAAGAAGGCACATGGAGTGCCCCACCAAGGAGTGCACCCATTGATGAAACCCAAAGAAAAAACAAGGAAAGGGATCCTCCACTAGATTAAACCACCAAAGAAAATGATTTTCTCTTACACATTCAACCAAGTAATAAAAAAGAGAGGAGCAAGGTATCCAAGAATGAAGCAGAAACTGCTTGAACAAGGATGAAAAATCTAACAAAAAGTAGGAAAAGTGGCCCTATGGGGAGAAAAGGCTCTTAAGGCGAGCAAATGTTCAAGGCAGTGAAAAATAACTCTAAACTAAGAGAGCTATGCCCAATTTAGAGAAGAAAGACAAGAAAATGCGCTGATAGATGAATCAACAATTTTTTAGCAAATGTTCTCTTTGTTCTATTGGAAACAAAAACAAAATCAACACTATGTTCCATAAGAAACTAGCAAACTCTCACATAGTAACGGAACAAAACCTCTTGAATGAGAAAAAATGCATGGAATGATCCACAAATTCATAAAATAGAAAATAATTTTTGGAAAAAAACACACAAAAAGGAAAAGGCAAGGTCGAAGGGAAAATGATGGGAATTTGACCCTCAAAACAAAAGAAGGTGCATGGGGTGCCCCACCAAGGAGTAGACCCACTGACGAAACCCAAAGAAAAAACAAGGCAAGGGATTCTCCACTAAATTAGACCACCAATGTAAATGGTTGTCGCTTACACATTAAACCAAGTAATCAAAAGTAATGGTTTGTACTGGTTGTACATGGTGGGGTCCATTAATAATCACAAGTAATAGTGATACTCTAATGAATAATGCAAAGCTAGCTAGAGCTTGTTACGTAGGAAGGAGCTCAATAACTAAATTGAATCGAGGGAAGTAGATGCTCAGTTAAAGCACCTCTAAACAATCATCCTAGGGTTAATTTTTTTATTCCACAACATTAGCATTTAATTACATATTAAAATAGTGTTTAGTATAAGGTACTTAGGAAACAATTACAACATTGTCAATTCCTTCACTAACATGTTTGCATAAGCCACATTGATTATTGTTTTCTTCCTTGTTGTAGATATTTTGATATTGAAAGACTCACGACTACTATGGCTAAATTTGTTGTTAGTTATTCATAGTCTTCATCCATGTGTTTACTCAAACTTCTTATGCATAATGGTCTCACCAATATCCTTTTCTTGATTATTGGTCTTCCATCATGCACTTGCCCCATGATAGCTCCACTAAGAACCATTACTAAGTTTTTTGTCATAGTTGGGTTCTTTCTTATCTCTAGCACCAGATGCAACAATCTCTACACCATCTTTAAATTTATCAACATAGTATTCCATTGTTAACATCAACATTGATAATCGTAATTTCAAATATAGTCCAACAATGTTGAATAGTATCCAATGTCCAACTTCATGTTCCAAAGAAAACCCTAGGATCATTCTAGGTGAGACAGGTTATCAAATTTAATCAAAATTTACAATTAAAAAATAAACTATTATATTATTTTTTTGCAAGGCATAAATGGGGCGATAAGAGGGAAATCAATACATGCATAGACGGTTCAAATGAGTTAAACTAAGTAGGTTCTACCACACATACAAATATAACAAATTTACTTTAACTTTATAGGAGTAGATTGTTTTTTGTTCTTATTTTAAAAGAAAATACCGAGGAAGAGGCATCCCCTAACAAAGTATTTACTTTATAGGTATAAATGATTGTAAAATAAGTCCTAACTAGCCAATTTTTTGTGGAGATATGTGAGGGAACATATATATGCTATGTTGCACGGGGACCCTTCCCCACCCAAAACAAACATTGACCCACCATTTTTGTGTTTCAAGGAGTTGGGGACCCTTGGGAAACATTCCCAATCCGCTGGGGACTTCGTCGAGGACTTAAGGACTTGTTGGCAGTCTGTAAGTCATTCTAGGCAAATTTCAGGGACGTTCCAAATAAATTTTGGGGATATTTTGAGCAAATTCCAGGGATTTTCTAGGTAGATTTTGGGGATATTGTAGGCACATATCTTAAGTTTTAACAATGATAGAGATTGATTATTGGACAATATGATCGTATTTTCCATCCATTATTTTTGTATTGCATTGAATCTAATTATGTTGTACAAGTTGTAGCTCAAAACATGGGTTTTGTATGATGGGTTTCGATTTGGGTTTCTAGTGATTTAAACATTGTATTTTCAGCAACATCATTACAATAGACAAAGATTTCATGTCAAAAAATAGGAAATGCAACATTTAAGAGGGATAATCCTTCTGGTTATTGCTCTTGTTCTTCTTATTTTTCTGGTCATCTTAGCTTTTACGTATTGTACATGGGTTTCCAGGAGTCACTCAAGTCTAGTGCTTCCACCATCCCAATCACGAGCATTGTGAAAACATCAGATAGTAGTCACTTTTATTGGGTACCAAATGTTTGAATAAATTCATATTCAATTACCTTCTTAATATGAAATATGAATCTAATCTCCATACAAAACCAAAATGTTTTATAGTGGTTTTCAACACAGCTGTAAAAATATGCAAACCCTATTGAGAAGATAATTCCTCTTATGTTTTAAAATAATCATCATTAACAATAAATATGAGGAAGAAAAGATACTATAGAGATAGTTCTAGCACTTAAGTTTCCTAAAGCTAAACTGCATTTTGGTCATGTCTAACAGCCAACAATGGAATGTCACTCGACCATTTTTTAAATTTCTCGAGATTTTTTAGAATTGGAAAGTGCAAGGGCTATGCATAATACTATATAGTATATCTTGTTCCCTGAAAATTCAGGGGTGCACTCTAGTCGTCCCAGGGATGTGTCCCCCCGTCCTCGTCATTCCCCCATCTCGAAAACCAATGCAACATAGTACATATGTCATTATCTTTGGTTTGGAGAAAACATGTTTGGTAACTAGTTCATGTGCCCCTTTATTAGAATAAATGAACTTTAGCTTAAATATACAAAGTCCTACAAAAACTCTAAAAAAATTATTGTTCTCATATTGAGATTAATTTGACAAAAGTGTGCACTATTCTTACCACTTTTAGATAATCTCATCTTAATAATATATTAATAATATAAAGTGTTTGCTTTCCATTCAAAGAGACTAAAACTTTGAGTATGAAAGGGATTGAGTGAGTAGATTTAAGCTTGTCACAATTGATAGGAAAACACAAAAAATATTGATCATCCAGCTCTATTACTAAAAGTTGAAACTAGAAGTATTATTGATCGAGTTGAGAAGAGATACAACATAACATCCGAAATTAAACTGGGATTGTTGGTTGCATGATCCAAAAAACTAAATTTATCCATCATGGATCTTATCTCAACTCATCCTCCTATACAATCTAAAAATATAAGCCATTGAAGGAAGGAGTCACACCTACACCTCTTGAAAAAACATTTCAATACATAAACCTTTGTAGAGATTGAAAGCATGTAGTATTGATCCACAACATTTTATTAATTAATTTAATATGTAATTTCACTACCCTTAATTATAAGACTAAACTCAATTCAACCATAACTTTTAAAATTATGTGAAATTTTGATGTATTAAAAACTTTGTCTTTTTCTTTTTTTGTTGATTATCCATTGATCTCATTCTATAAAATATAAAACTATTTTTTATTTTAAAACTATGTGAAATTTTGATGTATTAAAAACTTTGTCTTTTTTTTTTTTGATTATCCATTGATCTCATTCTATAAAATATAAAACTATTTTATTTTTCAAAAAATCACGAGCTCATCCAAATTCCAAAAAATAGAAAAAATTAAATTAATCCTATAAAACTAAAGAAAATGTTAATGAGAACAAAATCAAATCTTCTATATGAAAATCACAATTACAACCACAACTACTTTCTAAGTCTATACAAATATCACAGTGATTTCTTAAAATTTGGTTTAGTACCAACAATACAAAATAAATAACAGAGATTTATGATTCCACATCACATATAGGGTTGGTAGTTTTCTCAATCCTTAAGATGAAAAATGGTAAAATGTGTACTTACCTAGCCAAGAATGAGAGGAAGGCCTGTAAGAATTGCACTTACACCAACTCCAAGAGAAATACTTGACCCTATTTTAAGATGTAGTTTCACTGAGAACAAACCAAACACGGCCCAGTTTCAATTTTTGGAATGAAAAACAACCTCTAAAAAAACATAAAAATAGAGAGAAAAGCATCAACCATGTCACCTAATGAATGTGTATTGCATAAGCGAAGATGGAGGGAGGAGGAGGTCTGTACGCAAACTCCAGACACAATACCTAAATAAGAAAATACTCAACGTATTCTTTTTGATGTCATCTAGTCTCCACCATACCTAAATACATAACTGAAGAAAGATAAAACCCAAAACCATACTTACTGTTCCACCATAAGGTCCATAAAAACCAAAACCATGCCTCATTGTTCCATCACAAGATCCATTCCAGTAGACATGCTTCTCCATTCTAGTGATTTCCCCTCATCGAAATCCAATAAAATTGTACTCTATGTAACCATTTCTACAATATTATATAATCTTTGTTTTCATCACAGTAATTTAAAAAAATAAGCATACCTAGACAAAAATGAATAGGTTGATTCCTAAAACATACAAACCATGGGACTTTAATTTCCAACACTGAAATCAAAATCTAGAGAGGAAAATGAAAACCTGTGACCTAAATCATGGTTGAAGTTTTGAAGTCTTTGGCCACCTTGAGTGATCATACTCTTGATCTTGTCCATGTACATGCCCTGCCCCACTTGTAAGTATGTATGCATAACAAATTGTCCATTCAATCATTAAAAACACTTTTATACAATAATGTGAAAAAATGGGCATAAAAATAAAAATGACTAACTAATCCCAAAAACATGTATCCCTCTTTCATAGCTCTCTCATAGCTTAATAGATGCCCATCCCCAATTAAGATGCATCTATTCTATAAGAATAATTAGTTCACTTAGTTGTTGATGCATGCCAAAAACGTAAAACAAGGCTAGTTACATTCAAATCCTACCTTAGACAATTCTAATACACTTGAGAGGCAATTCATTGTATTTTAAAACAACTAGCGCCCCAAAGCACAGTAATAAAAGCAAACAGGAGAAGGGCGGGGCAGTTACAAAATTTATGAAGGAGGTGTGCCCCCCAGGTCCCGTAATCAAATTTCTCTAGCGGCCCCCAGTCTAGAGTGACACATAAAATCCTGCTCCGTCTCACCTACAACAAACTCTCCCTCCACTCGAACCACGACAATAATCGTCTTGTTAAAACGCGTTCGCGTACGGTACAGTTGAGTTAAAAATTGAAACAATGGAGACGCATAAAAAAGATCATACTTATATTTATATAAGTTTTAGTATGTCTACTTTATCGATATAAAAAAAATGATATTTATTTAGTACATAAATTTGCTAACATTTCTTACAGTCATAGTTATCATACTCTTAATTAAGCTCCAACCCAACCTTAATTACCATATACTTACATTTATACTTACTTTATATTATACTTATAGATAAATTCAAAGTGTATTTAAAATTGAAGGGTAATTACATGTTTATTAAGTAATTATATGAATAGTTAACTAGTAGATAAAGAGTATATGTATCATAAGTGAGAATTGAAACTAGGTGGGAAGAATAACCTTCAATCCACCAACCATTCATATTAAACTCAAATCTAATTAACATATTGAGTTTATCTACTTATTAACTTATTCTAGCGCAATGTTTATATGAGTTAAAGGTGGCCATATAAAACATAGTCAATATCTCAATAAATGTTATGTTTATTAAGTAATTGTACGAGTAAATTAAAAAGTGGATAAAGTACACATATGTCACAAGTGAGAATTGAAAAGAATTGAGTAGAATGATCTTTAATCCATCATCCATTAACATATTAAGTTTATCAACTTATTAACTTATAGTATTGTGTTTAAATAATAGATTTTTTATATAAAGTAAAATTATTAATAATTATTATTGATAATAAAAATATTTTAAGTTTATTTTAATATCATTTTAATTTCATATTTATTAAGTAAATATATAAAAACTAAGTTAAAAAATATACTATTATTGTATTCATTATTCACATAAAAAATTACTCTAAACAAAATAATAATTCTTATATACATTTATAAGTATTATTCACATA
>ML780254.1:328483-340500 GCA_009831015.1 Picea engelmannii
TATAAAAAAAAAGGTTATCTAAGTTTTAAATCAATGTGAATTAATTATAATTAATAATATGATTTTTTTATTTTTTATTTTTAAATTTTAATATTTCATTTTTAATAAAAAAAAATATGATTATTTAAGTTTTAAAACAATGTAAATTAATTATAATTAATAATATGATTTTTTTATTTTTATTTTTAAAGTATATATATAATTGTTTTTATATTTTTTAAAAAACAACACATTAAACATTTTATTTTATTTTTATATTTTGAATTATAATAAAGTATCATTAATCATATATATAAATTTATCTTTAAATTTTATTTTAAAATATAAAATTAAGTTAATTTATGTTAATATTACATTAGTTTTAGGTACGAAATATAAAATTAAGTTAATTTATGTTAATATTACATTAATTTTAAGTACAAATATTGTATATCTTCTTTATACTTAGTTGTAAAGTGTTTTTAACTTCTTTTGTTATAATTTTATTGGTCAATTCATGCAACTGTCACCATAATTTTAAACAAAAACATTACACATCACTCGTACTAAATACACCTTGATACAATAATAAAAGATCTCAATGGTTTAAATACCTTTTTTATTTCACATAACATTAGATAATATTTCATAATAACAAAAGAACAAAAAAAATAGATTCCTCTTAAAAATAAATTGGAATAGTAAATGATATCCAATAATTAAAAATAAATAAAGATCTCCTAGGTATATTTCTATTAAAAATAAATTGAATTTTTCTTTAATCATCATGCATGGTTTAAGCAATTCTTATGACGGACTTTGAGTGGGTTAAAGGGACAATGATCCTTAGAGCTTGTTCATGGTAATAAGTTTGATTAATTTTTTAAATTGTTTTATTGTTTGAATAATTTTGTTTTTTATTATATTTTTCATTTTATTAATTTTTATTGAATTTGAATTTTTTTCAACATTTAAATAGATATCAAATGAGTTAGTTATTATTTTACTTTTAAATAAATATATTTAATGATCAAATTTGTATAGTTAGTATTAGTTTCAATTTAAAATGTATATGCAACTATTTCATGATGAAAAGTTGTAAAGGTAGTTGAACTTTAACAACATTAAACTAAAATACACACTTTATAAAAAATGTTAAACAAAATATTTTTCTCCTAATAATTTACAATGTTTTTATAAATGAAAATGGAGGAATTTATATATTAAAAAAGGTTGTGTCGAAGCTAACGATAAAGT
This sequence comes from Picea engelmannii, assembly GCA_009831015.1. NCBI lineage: Eukaryota > Viridiplantae > Streptophyta > Pinopsida > Pinales > Pinaceae > Picea > Picea engelmannii. Next base: position 329,720 of record ML780254.1, read on the forward strand.
ATAATCTTTAGAATCATCTGTTTGCTAGTTATACTATGGTAAAAAAGAACCAAAAATTCCATGCAAAAGAAAAACATAATTAACTGACACGTCAAGCTATCCCATCATTATATACAATGTTATCCAAGGTTTGTTGAGAGCCCCCTAAGAATCCTAATATTGTTTATTTCTCTCTACGATTTATTTTCGATTTCCTTCCTCTTGTTAAAGGGGGAGAAGGACACAGATTCTTATTTAATATTTCTATGAAGGAGGAAGATTTAGGATCTTCTCCCTCCAGTGAATCACCAATCTCCTCACCCACTGAATGATTTTCATGGGGAGTAGCCGAAACCCCAATTGGTGGTCTATCCAAGGGTTTTGGAACTAGATCCTTCCCATGCGAAGAAGCACCGCCCCCGAGCGAGGTCTCTTTTCCTTTAGTTGAGTTTTTTTTTTCTTTCGATATTTTATTGGCTGCTCGAATTTGTTCTCTGGGTTTTTCTACTGAGGATATTCCTCCACAGAGCCCTATGTTTCTACATCTTTAGATTCCAAAGATTCAAATCTATTAATGGAGGGAATATATGGGTGAGCTTGAGACCTAAGGTCAAGCTGAGCTCCCTTGGGCTGTTATTTCTTATGCTTTCTTAAAACTTGTTTGAATCCTTGGTTTTCCTTGTTCTTCAATGGTTGAGTTTCTTGAGCTTCAGGGAAAATTTTGGTGAAGTGCCCATATTCATTAAAAATGTTACATTTTAAAGGAACCTCCTCATAGTCAAGGGCTTCAAGATGACTCCAACCATCCAAATTGAGTTGAATCGCCTATGGAAATCCCTTTGAAAAGTCCATGTCCACAAATGTTTTGGCGTATGTATAAATATTTCCCTTGGGCTCATAATGTGTTATAAAATGACCTAGTTTATTTCCAATGGCTTTGAAGTTGACTTTACCTTATAATATAGGAGGGAGGCATGAAATTCTAATCCAAATAGGAGCAGGAGAGATCTCCATGTATGGGTTGAAGTCGAGTGTCCAGAGGGAAAGAAACAATCCCCTAGAACCCATGAAGTAAGGGCCATATCTAAAGATAAGGTCCCAATATTCATTGGTTTTAAAAATAAATACAAAAAAACCTTCCCACAATAAAAATCAAAGGGGTCTTGCTCAGGACAATTCTTGGAAATCCATTCCACAAAAATCCAAGGACTGAGCCAAAGGCTTAAAAAATACCAACTAAACCATGCTATGACAAAATGCTAGAGTTATGATTTTCCACAGAGTGCTCCAAGTTGAGAATGGGGAGAAATTTGACCCTTTTGGAAAATATTCCCTCACCATTGGAAGGGAAATTCCCATCCATGTTGCTTCTGAAAAGTATGAATGACCCACAACAAACGAGAATCAATAAGAAACCGACTGCAACCATCAACAAGCTACTATTGACACACCTCCAAACTCAAGTGTCACACAAAGTAGTAACCAAAGACAAGGACAATGGCTAGGGAAAACCATAGTTGCGGAGGAAGGATTATGAGCTGCCCAATATTTTACAATGTTAAAAACTAACCAACCATTTAATAAATAAATTGCAATTTCAATAATCTAATACTAAGCATATTTTGTAATTTCAATTGTAGACTTTAAAAGACATAAAATAAATAATTTCTATAAAAACACATGCACTTCTTTTTGTTGGACTAACCGTTGCACCTCCCGTGAACTAGGGGTGTTGGACTAACTGCCGCACCTCTCATGGATTAACCGCCATGCTAGGAACATGGGACTAACCGCCCACTCAAGGTGACATTGCTGATTTGGAAGTTTACTAACACCTGCGGGTTTTGGTGTAATGGAAAATCTTAACATGGTATCAGAGCCTTGGCCCAGGTTCAATTCCCTCGAGTTACGTCGGAGGGGGGGTGTTGGACTAACCGTCGCACCTCTAGTGAACTAGGGGTGTTGGACTAACCTCCGCACCTCTCATGGACTAACCGCCATGCTGGGAACATGGGGCTAACCGCCCACTCAAGATGATGTTGATGATTTGGAAGTTTACTAACACCTGCGGGTTTTGGTGTAATGGCAAATATTAACACTTTTGAGGAATTTCAAAGTTTTAAATATCACAACATAGAGCCTTTCACACAATGGGCATTTTAGTGCACACCCATACAAGAGAGGACTTACTCAATATGTCCATATAATGGTCAATCACTCCATCTTAGATTCATATCTCCACCATATCACAAAGAATGATCAACCATTAGAGGTACTGCCACTTGTACTCTCAATTAGCGCATTTGGTATATTAGTTGTAGATCATATTTAGAAATAAGAAATTGTAGTATACCTTGAGGCCTTTGTCAAGGGGGGAGATTTCTATTAAAAACACTACAAGAATGTAGAAGATATAATACTTTTTCCAAAGCTAGAAGAAGGACTAATTATTTATTGACCTCTAAGAATATGAAAATATAATATGATTGCATAGATGGTTGATTATTTAGGCTAATATGTCCATGTTCTATAGCTTCCTTAGATCCACACAAACAAGAGCTAAAGAAAATTATTGATCAAGGAAACCAAGTTTATTATTCTTATTAAGATTATTGACTGCACACTTTATCTTTCAAAACAAGCAAACTTTTATGTTAGAGCATAATCCCTAATACATAGATATGATAAAACAACAATTATATTACTTTCTACATATCTTTATTAAGAATTCCACTCATGCATTAAAAATGTTTCTCCAAGACAAGGTTGCAAATGATACATTTTTATGTACCTAATCACGACATAGGTGTCATCTTTGTAATAAATTCATATGTATACAAAGGCATCTTCTATATGATAAATGTATATATACATGTGACATAATCTTAGGGTTTGGGTTTATGCATCTTATTGTTATAAATAGGGGTTTCCCCCATCATATGCATCTCATTATATTTTATCGATATAACAACTAACTTCAAGTTCTTATTTATGGAGATGTATTCCTCCAATTATTCATATTAGCAGGTACTATCCAACACTTGGGTGTGCAAATTCCCCCAATATTACAATTTATGTTATGTTATTTCTAGTCTATGCAAGGACGGTCCCATTTAGTGTTTAGGGATGAAACACAAATCTCATGGATCTTGGCTTAGTATAAGGCACATGAATAGAGATCTTTGGGGGAATTCTCAAAATATTTGGCATGGAAAGTATTGTCATACATATACCAGTGTTTCTAGAAACATCAAGAAGAAAGTGAAAGAGTGTGGTAGATAAAGATGCATAATATTGGAAACTGGGGATGACAAATCTAAAGAATAGAGAAGTGGAGATTTGATGATGCATAAAACTAAATCTCCACAGTCATAACTTTCACAATTGTAATCACAAATTTAGGTTTTGTTTTGTTAAGAATTCCCATTTCGTGCAGGTTCATATCTAAACCCAATCAAGAACATACAAGTTTGAATTTTTGTCTTTGCTTGAAAGAGTTTTTTTATCCCAAACAAAATGATTAAGAAATTTTTTATGAAAAAAATAAAATTACTCATTATGACATAGTGTGGGAGTTGATTTCATTAAGTATGGATAATAAATGGCATGCCAAATGCCAAATTAATGAGTAGTGACAATGATCATAACACATTATTTTAAGTGGGGATTCAAGAAGGAAACATGTCCATTTTTTCATTAAGTGACACTTAAAATGGAAAATACGTATGGTATTATGTGGATGTGCACTATGTGATGGATTTAATGTTGTAATAGGGTACATTATAGCAATCAATAATTTAGATCCAATGAGAATCAAAGAGATTTTAGTCTTTAGATATCAAATGCAAGTAGTGGGTGTTGAATCCTAAATCTTGATCACAATTCACATGCATCGACATTTGATATTGAAAGTACAATGACCATTAAATAACCATGATGTAGGAGTCACACCATTGACGAGTTACTAAAAATATGATGATTTGTTGAAAATGTGACCCTTCTTTTGAAATTTTATAATATTTATCGTCCTTCATAAATGACAGGTTAATTAAAAATGTATTCTTTTTGAAGGGTAATTTTTGAATTACACTTCTATGAAGAGTAATTTGAACCCATTGGAAGGGTTGATCCAAGGGTACAATTTTTTTCACTAACAATAGTAATTGTGAATGAAGAAAATATGTTTGAGAATCCCATTCATAGAATGAAAAATACTAATAAATACAAATTACCCTGTTTATGTGCAAAAACCCATGTGTAGAAGAGAAAGTGTAACGTCCCCAACTCTGCTCTGAGCCATGTCACATCAAATTTTGAAACTTTGATACACTTTGTAACGTATCAAACCTCCTAGTTAAGTCCTCTTACCACCTTGTAAATTCTCCACTACCGCAACTTGCTAAATAAATCTCCGATATCAATTTTTTCTTCTGCGGAAGTAACTCATTGAAATCAACAATGTGCACAACCAACCATGTGCTACACGCAACTACATTTTCCTAGTCTGCCCAAAACGATCTTGTACCACATGAAACCACTACGTCTTATCAATTATGCATGCTCAATCATCATTGTGTCAGCCGTGTCGACTGTCCCTCAACATGCATGACATTTCTATCTTCACGCTAGAACCCATACGGTTACTGTTGAAGTTACTTAACAAGATAGCGACTATAACAACAAAATGAACTCATAATACAAGTATGTGTACAACCATTCCTATGTCGCACACAAGGTCATTCCCATTTGCGTGCGGACTGATACCACTTTGCGTGCACGATGATTCAAGCCTTGCCTTGTAATTCCATAATTGTTACCACAAAATTATCTAATGGGAAACAATTAATAACTACCATGCTCTACATCTGCAACAATTATGCAAAACTAACAATACATGCATAGCCCATCATAATTATGTACCAATTCCATAAACAAAAATAGCATAAGCATTGACAAGTTTAACAATATATAAACACATATAAATTGTTATGGTCCATACCCTGCATACGCAACAAACATGCAATTCTACAACATATATAATCCATCCACACACACACACACACAGATATATATATATATAATAGATAATGTATTTAACATGTATATGCGCATTACTCAAAGAATAATACACACAAGAAGACACTCACTACAAGGAAACAACCCTCTAGAAAGGGTTTTTTGCGGATGCCCTTATTATAATAGCCCAAAAATCCGTTTATAGAAAAGGATACTAGCGGAGGTGAGTAGGTGGAGGTTTTAGCAGATGTTGTTATACAATGCATTTATAAATATATGATGCACCGATGTGTTTTATACAACTGACGCATCGATGCCCACAAAACTAACGCATCGTAGTAGGGTTATTTCAAACAAAAAAAATACTCCGGTGTGCTACAGAAATAATGATGCATTGGGGTGCATAGTTTCTCTAAAAAATTGTGCACCGTGGTAGTGTTATTTAAATTTTTTTTTTATACGACAATGCACTACTTAAAAAATTGCACCACTGTGGACGGTTGCTCCCAAACAATGGTGCACCGTGGTAAGGTTTAAAAAAAAATACTCCGATGCGCTACGTAAATAACAATGCACCAGTGCGGATAATTATTTAACGCATCGTAAAGGGGTTAAATTAAAAAAAATTATTGGCCATATTCTTAATCATGCAGATACGTTAGCCGAGAGAGCAACAGGAGCATAGGGTTGACTTGTAAAATGTTTTACGAGATTGGGAGGCGACGAAGGGGGAGAAGGATTTGTTTCTTGGGCGTTTCTGTGAATTTTTTTGTCTGCATTTCAGCTATAAAGAATTGATTCTAAAGTATAGGCATTTCAGACATAAAGAACTGAGTCTAAAGTATAGGCATTTTAGTTGTAAAGACTTCAGTCTAAAGCATGGGTAGTCTCTCAAAATTCTAATCTATAATCATCTGAAGCATGTTGTAGACTCAAGTATTTTGTGAACTCCTAACTAACGGGTTGTCTAGAAAAATTCTAATTTATATTAGTTTCTAATTCACAATTGTGTGTGATTATGATGAAAATTTGAGTTCTTATGCCCATGATGTCCATGATGGGAATATTTCTCCATGGGTACCTACTACTATCTGGATCGCCCTTCCCATATCTCCATCATGATCGTCAATGATTATAACCTTGTGTGATCTCGTCGTCAATAATCATAACCAACTTGCATGATTGTCAATGATCATAACCTGTGTGATCTCTCCATCAATGATCATAACTTGCATGATCTCATCGTCAATGATCATAACCCGCATGATATCACTGTAAATGATCATAACCTACGTGATCTCACCGTCAATGATCAGAACCTTGATCTCGCCATCAATGATCATAACCATCTCTCAAAATCCTAAACTATAATAATTTTCCGTTTATAATATAATAGGGAGTTCACCAAATCCTTGAGTCTACAAGATGCTTAGTCTAGAAAAATTCTATTCTATATTATTGGAAAATAAAAATTCGATAATTTTTAAAGCATACTGATGCGGATATTTAAAAAAAACTACATCGATGCGTCTATAACACTCCAACGCACCAGGGTGTTACATTAATAACCGCACCATGATATGATTAAACAAAAAAATACGCACCATTGTAGGATTATTTCGAAAAATATACTCTGGTGCGCTCTGTAGTATACTGACGCACCAGTTAGAACACATGCTCTAAACAGACACACCATGATAGGGTTGTTTTTAAAAAAATATAATCTGGTGCACTTGTTAAAACCAGACGCATCGATGCCTCTAATAATAGAGTGCACCATGACATGGTTAAATAAAAACATTTATGCACCATTGTAGGATTATTTCAAAAAAATATACATCGGTGCACTTCGTAGTATACTAACACATCGGTGCGTATTGTTGCTCCAAAGAGAGCACCATGTTAGGGCTATTTAAAAAACAATAACCGGTGCCCTATGTAACACAAATGCATCGGCGTGTTGAATAATCGATCGCACCATAACAGGGTTAAATAAAAAACTTACGCACCATTGTAGAATTTAAAAAAATATATATATACGTCGATGCGTTCCATAGTAACTTGACGCACCGGTGCACACTCATGCTCTAAAAGGGCGCACTGTGTTTGGGTTATTTTAAAAAAAATATTATCTGGTGTGCTACATAAATATTTTAGCACTGGTGCATTTAGTCATTGAGTGCACCAGAACAGGGTTTAATAAAAAAAATTATGGATCATAAAATTATTTTTACCATTTTCAGTGTTGTAGAGCTGAAAAGCACCAGTGAAAATTTTTCCTCTCTGAAGTGCCCTGTCGTCGATGCTTCCCTTGCTTTCCTTCCTTCCATTTTTTGCTCTGTGTGTGGCTTTCAGAATTTTCCAAACGATGGGAAAATTTGGTTTTTTTGATTGTGTGGTAACCATGCCTCCCCGAAGACAAAATGTCCAGGTAATATCTTTGTTTCTTTATAACTTAAGTTTTCGACGGATTAAAATTTAAAATTGAGTTAATTTTTCACTGTTTTTATTTTTATTTTTATTTTTATTTTTCAGTATAGTGCGTTCAATATGTTCATATCGCACCGCGACCGATGCACCTTGTAAATTTATAGGGCACACCACAGCATAATTTTAAATTCCTCGACGATGCATAGGTAAACATGAATGCACCGACACATCCGTTTATTGACACACCACATAAAATTATATATCTATTCGACGGTTCCTTGAAGTACCTCTAACACACCGGTTCATTATGATACATGATGCACTGCGCGAATCAGATATATTGTTTTATGCAATGCATTAGTAAGCGTGCACATCGGTGAATTCATGCTTACAAAGACACCGCTATAAAAAAATGGCATTTTTTCGCGGTGAGCCCTGTAAATTTTTGGAATGCACCGCACGCCAAACGAATTGAACACACCGCCCAAAATAATTAGATAACAAATTTCAAAGTTCCATACTTGTCAATTTTAAAAAAATTGGTGGGGCGGTGTGTCTCTGTTCCTTAAATGCACCGGTGCATATAGGGAATGTATACACACTGCCTTAACTAATTTAAAAAAAAATGTTTTACGATGCGTTAGAATTTTAATTTGTTTTTATTATAAGAGGTGCATATGATAACTGTAAGGCACTGATGTGCGGGTTTACCTGAATGCGTCGATGCAGTAAGGTTATACAATGCACCACATAACATAATATAATTTTTTTTATATGGTGCGCTAGTTTACACTAGCATACCACGGTTAATGCTAACAAGTTATGTATGCATTGCGAGCAGTGATTGACTGTTTTTTGGGGGCACCGGTTATGAAATTTACTTATTTTTTGGAGGTTATTTTTCCATATTTATAAATAAATTTCTCATTTAGTATATATTTTTTGTGTTTTATGTATGAGTGAGGATGATTTATTTCATATGCTAATCATGCAAAGATGTGAGTGGAGAGAGCAACAACAACAACATTAGGAGCAAAGGGTGGACATGTACAATGTTGTACGAGAATGGGAGGAGAGGGAGAGGGAGAGGGATTTGTACCCTCACCCTATTACTACAATGAATCATGTTCTCTTGAGGAATGTAGGCCTCCTAGGATGTCCATCGACAAGATTTCTGTGTGGATCCTGATCAGTGGTACCATCCCACTAAGGAGGATATTTATTTTATCACTGGGCTATCTAAAAGAGGGGAGGATTTTCCCTAGTTCCCAGATGTCCTAGTATGTGTTACAGTAGAGAGTCAGTGCATGTACTCTCAACGATATATTGGGGTCAATTTACTCTCCCCAATCGATTTTCAAGTGTCTAGTGGACAACTACAAATCACTTATTTTGATGCCGAGAAGGTTAGGAGCCTCTCACTATTAGTGACGACCATAGCACACTTTACCAATGATGGACAACGCATTAGTTTCCCTCTTTTGTATTATGTCAATTCTTTGGTACAAAGGCCATGATGTATTAGATGGTCTGCCATTTTTTTGTGGCAGTTTTGTATAGCTCTAGATAGATGTCGAGCTATGATACATGGGAAGTCAAACTTCCCTTTTTCTTCAGAGTTGTTTTTCTTATTTTTTGAGAGGTTTCCGGAGAGAGGCGGATGCACATGTGGGGGGAGATGATGCCCAAGAGGGGCCAATCAAATTTTCTAGTGAGGATTTCCCCGAATGCATTGGGGCTACTAGCCAGTGAGGCAGATCACATGTTTGTCATGGTGCCATGTCCTTACGCGGGTTTGGATTGGCGAGGATTTCCGAACATGCTCTTCACACTAGATGAGTCACCAGATTATAGAGGTAATATTAGTGTTTTGTTTAAATTAATCTAGTTTCATTTTATTGTCGTACTTAATTAGAATAAAATTAATTCTAACACATTCTTTAACTTGTTTTATTAATTTTTTTAATGAAACTGTGTAATTATTGTTGTGTACTATATCTTTTGCAGATATTGGCACTTTCATTGGGTATGTGCCTCCTCCCCCAGTAGATGACGATGAGTAGATAATGCTTGAGGCTACGACATGTCAGGGTCCTTGGGTGTAGATACCTGGCGGCATGCGCCGTAGGCCAAATACTAGATTCAGGTTGGAGTTGGGCGACCGAATCTATGCACTTTTGATTGAGGTGGAAGTTCGCCTTGTGTTGATGTGAGACATCAAGGAAGATCCTATGCTCTTGGAGCTTTGGAGGGAGATACCACAGGATATGATGCCTCTTATCTGTTTCATATCGTCGTATCTACCAGACTACTAGCAGCGAGGAGGGCTCCTGATGATAGGCACATATCCCATTCCAGTATGACTCGTTCTTATAGTATCCCATCGACTGATGAGGGTGGTCGTGATCCTTCTCCACATCCTCCTCCTCCTACTTCACCTCACCTAGATCATGAGTAGGAAACACATATTCCTCCTCCTCCTCTTTCACCTCACCTAGATGAGCAGGAAGGACCTATTCCTCATCCTCCTCTTTCACCTCACCTAGATGAGCAGACATGACCTATTCCTCATCCTCCTCTTTCACCTCACCTAGATGATCATGCATCAATACCCATTCCTCCACCACTTATTTCTAGTCAGAGACTCGACCAACCACTTCCTCCTGACCATCCATCATCCTCTACTACAGATCATGCCTCCACTACTGTTGTAGATATGTAGATTATCCCATCAACTGGATCATATATGTTATAACAGTTATTTGACTTGTTCATGATATATATATATATATGGCATATTTTTTCTATTCATGTTGATGTACTTAATTTGTATGTTGATGTTGATGTGTATATTGTTAGGTCATTTTATATATGTTTTTTAAATGTGATTGATAAATGTGTATGTTATAACAATGTGAAATTAGATGTGAATTTTTCCTGTTGATCATGATTATGTACTTAATTAATTTATATGTTGATGTTGATGTGTACATTTTTATGTCATGTTAGATATGTCTGTTAAATGTGTTTGATAGATGTGTATGTTAAATGATGCTTGTTAGATGTGTGTGATGATGATGTTAGACAATGCTTGTGTTTTTTTAGATGTGATCACAATGATGATTCCTTGTTAGAATATTGTATTTATGTAATGGCTAATTAATGTCGTTTATATTTGCTAGAGGTATATATAATTACTTAGATGATGTTAGAGAATTTAAATGTGTATTTTAGATGATGTTTATGTTTGTTAGATGGTTATCATCATGATGTTAATTTTTATTAAATGACCTTTATTATAGATTATGTATTGGTGATCTTATATCAAAATTTTATATATGAAACATAAAGACTTA
>ML780254.1:358798-373888 GCA_009831015.1 Picea engelmannii
TTGACTTACCAGAGTATTAAAGGCATTTAGATGTTCTGTCACATAATCTCCATCTTCCATCCTAAGATGATACAACTTCTTTCAAAGAAACAACTTGTTTACCAGGGACTTTGATTGATACAAATTCCCTAACTTATCCCATATTTCCTTGGCTGTAGATTCTCCTGAGACATTCAACAACACTGAATCTGCCAGGTAGAGTCGAATAGTACTCCTTGCTCTTCTGTCCAACTTGTCCCAATCTTCCTTCGACATACCGTTAGCTGGTGTACTAGTAGTTTGTGTACTAGTAGGTTGTGTACCAGTAGCCTGTGTGCTTGTAGACGGTGTACCAGTAGGCTGTGTACCAGGATCCACAACGATCCATTTTTCTTTGTCTACAAGAAGGTCCTCCATCTTGAGCTTCCATAGCTCAAATTTTTTACCGTTGAACTTCTCTATCTCGATTCTAGATGAGCTCACCATTCCTCTTTCTTTACTTGAATCTCCACTGCAAAATCTCCTACTAAACCCAGGTTTATCACAAACCCAAGATAAACTTGATCTATCAAGATCGAGCCAAACCCTCAGCAACAAAGGCATCCCTCTAAAGCCAAAAATGAGCTCTGATACCACATGTAAGTTTTAAACCTGTGAATTAAAGCAATGCATATAGATTCTTAAGCAATACAGAAATTAATCAATGGCTCATACACAGAGCACACAAAGATTTTATACCGGAAACCTTCAACTGGGAAAACCTTTCTTATTTTCATTATATCGAATTTCACCATTCGCCATACAATATATACAATGTTTTTAGGTATTCCGTAGATACCAAAACCCTAATCCCTTAATCCAGGATTAATTTACAAATCTGCTAAAAATAGCAAAAACCGCCCAAAAAAAAAAAACATTTCAGAGCGCTGCCCTGAATGTTGCACATAACCAGGGCGGGGGGGGGCATACCTGCCCCCCTTGGGACCCCCCTAGGAAAGCGCCTAGTGCACATGACAAATCTCTAGGTGAAGGGATCGTCAGACGTAGTTGTCGTATATGACGCGCCCACACAGACACACATGCAAAGAATAAAAAACATTCCCAACATCATTAACATCATTATCTTCCTCGCTTGGCACAATAACATTGTTGTTCTCAAAAATATGTTTTATCTAACTTTGTGTCTTAATACGAACCGCCAATGCCTATCCAACAAATCTAGGTAAAAAAACACTTGGTTGCAGTGGTTTGGGAAAACATACGGCTCCTTAGCTTCATCCCACATCTTTCTAGAGTTGATACATACCATCCCACTATCACAATATTCCTTTACATTATTCTGATCAAAGGTATCCTACCACTTTCCCCTAAAAATAACACATTGGAAAGAAGAGAAGTCAACTCGAATGATATCTCGTATCTTTCCAACATGACCTAACATCCCGTGTATTAGGTTTTGATCATGGTGGCTAGCATGACTAGATTGGTCGAACTTAAATTCCATCCCACAGTCTTGTGTCATGCGTCCATCATAGACATCCTATATGAGAAAATTATGTCCATATTCCCACATAGATGGGAACAAATGCACCTATGAAAAAGTGAAAAAATCACAGTGTCATGTGTCTAATAAGCTTGATTTCTTATGCGGATTAATTCTTTTATTTTCTTCAACACTTTGATTCCATCTTAATACACTTCAACAATACCAAATCATAATCGAATAGAAATAACTAAGTAGATGAGTAAGCATGCACATCAACAACACATATACCCTGGGGAAACCCTGTACAGGGAGAAAAACCCCAACAAACAATATTCCTTTATTGCATTAATAATGTAAGATCACTTACAAATATCCACCATGAATGTTCTGCTCTTAAAGAGCTTGCCAAAATGACTCTAACTTGACAAAGACCTAAAATACCTTTCTGAAATACACCTCTGATATGATGCCTCTATTGTTGATATACAACACTGATATGCTGCCTCTTTATCATTGATATGTGCATCTATATATTCACCCTTAAACTGCATATCAAAAATGTGTTGAAGAGAGGGGTCAACCTCTGCTTATATAGGTTGAAGAGGAGAAGAGGAGAGACTCGAAATAGTAACCTGTTTGCATGAGTTAATCATAACTCGGATTCATACTTTAGTTCGAAATTAGAACTAGAATTGAGACTAGTTACAACTCAGCATTACACTTTAGTTCAAAAATAGAACTAGACTTAAGACTTTAGTTTCAACTCAACATTACACTTTAGTTCTAAAATAGAACTAGACTTAAGACTTCAGTTGCAACTCAACATTACACTTTAGTTCTAAAATAGAACTAGACTTAAGACTTCAGTTGCAACTCAACATTACGCTTTAGTTCTAAAATAGAACTAGACTTAAGACTTCAGTTGCAACTCAACATTACACTTTAGTTCTAAAATAGAACTAGACTTGAGACTTCAATTACAACTCGATTTTTTACAAGGCAATTCAAAATTCTCTTCATGGTGGATAATGTTACACGTGCCAATGCACTAGATCATTACATTTATATCATTTGAAATATTAGGAATATCATTTGTTTCTAGCTCATAGGAATTTTATATTCAACCTAAATTTTGCTAGATGCCTTGACTTTTGCTCATGGCTCACAAGGTTTGACTAGGCTCACAGAAGTTTTATGTTCCCCCTGACTTTTCACTAGTTTTCCTATGATCACAGAGGTTGAACATTCCCCCTAACTTTTTCACTAGACTGTCTATGCTCAAAGAGGTTGTATGTTCCCCCTGACTTTTGCATTAGACTCACATAGCATCTCGTTCATCCTGCCTTTTGGTTTGACTCACAGAGGTTGTACGTTCCCCCTGGCTTTTGTCAATACCTCACAAGACTGGTTGATTCTCCAAATCTCCCTGGCTAGCCTCAGGGTGGCCCATATGGCCTCTCATTGGAGAATGATTGTCGATGCTGCCAAATTTAACAATAAGCTGACCAATAAAATATAAAATATAGATGTTATAGTTCAAAGGTGCATTATGAAGTTAAAAATGTACACAAAGAGATGATTACCGAGTTGCTGAACCCAATCTCTATGTTTAGTGCATCCTCTTCAGCATGCAGGTAACGACCAGATGCATCATATTTCTCTCTGACTTGGTCAACAACCCAACTTTTGAGGCATATCGTTGGCATATTTTCTTTTAAATGATTAGGATAAGGAATGCTTCTACCATTCAACCATCTAAATTATTTCTTGTCACTATCCCATTTCCTTCTATTATGTTCGTACAATTCAACCCACGTCTGTGTTGCCTTCAAATTGTAAAGAATGAATTTATTGATGGCATCAATTTCTGAATTTGTTGATATATATATATATATATATATATATATATATATATATTAAATAAAACCGACATATAGTACATATCAAATCAAAATATATATTATGAAGTTCAGTGTGAATAGTTACTGTGTAGAAATTTGACAAACAATAAGTCACTTATTCTTTATCAAGCGCCTTTTTCCATTCGTTTGGAGAAGCTCCCATTATCTTTTGTCTTCATACCTTTCGTCGTCCCAAATCATTGCACCTGTTGTGTTGTTGATCTACTTGATGTATTCACTAGCATAATAGAAAGAATCATATGATATGTACCCCTCTGCCATAGACCCATTTGGTTTTTCCCTTTGTCAAACAAATCCTTTCAATTTCTTCATGTACCTCTCTAAGAAGAACATCCAATGATAGGATATCACTCTGACTAATTCAACTTCATCTACTAGGTGAATTAGAAGATGAACCTGCAAGTCCATGAAACTCGTTAGCAATTCCTTCTCAAACATACAAACAATCTCAGCTATCTCTTAACGCCACTGTGGAATGCTAGCCATATGAATCTCCTTTGATGTGATCCAATGTACAAATGCAAACAATTTATATATGGCACGTCATAGGTCCTGGGGGAAGTCATGGTTTACAAATCCATGCTCAAGCAAAGGATAATGGCACTATAAAGTAAACACATACAAAATTAATTATGTTTTATCCCATGGCATGAATTTATAAAACAAATAATAAAATCATGTTTTTGACATACGTACTCTTAGAAGGTTCAAATGATCATGTGATTTTAACTTCGACAAATGGTCTTCCACAGTGAAGTTGTGCCATAATGAAGACACATATAAATAAGGCACCTTCACACCCAATATAACTTCCTTTTCCAAAGAAAGATCAACTTTCTTCAATATCCATGAGACATCACTTTCTTTGAAAGACCAAGAGGGACCAACCTCTCCTCTACTTTCTTTTCTTGGCCAATGTTTCTTTTTACTTTTTGAAGAAATAAGATCTCTCCTAATAGCCAATGTGTCACTTTTTTTTATGATGTGTCCCTCCATAAAGAAGAGGAAACATTTTTAAATATATGCATGGGATCTAGTAAGTGGGAAATCTTAAGATGCTCCCAATATGGGAGCTCATAAAAGCCATATTTCCTTTTCATACCAATGGGAAATTTCTCAACATGGGTGTCGAAGAATTCTGGATCATCGAACATAGGCTTCCCATTTGAATTGAACATTTTTGTAATATCCTTGTCCTTCTCTCTCTCATATGCTCTAAGACATTATGTTGGTTTCATTATTGCATGCCTTTGGGTTCTCTATGGTTTACCATTGAAAAATGATTTTTTTCTTATGTAAGGGTGTTGTTATGGGAGGAATACCCTGGAGCAGTCGTACATTGACTTTCATAGGTGGTTGGACCACCTAGCCTTCAGAGAAGGTCCACAAAATTTACATCCATGATAACCTTTTGTTACAAGACCTATGAAATTATTAATGTATACAGAGCATGTTAGTGTTGAAGATCAAAACAATCACACCGAATTAAATATGCCAACAAATATTGTTACGTATATAAACAAATCAATAAACATGTAATTTACCAGAGTAAACTCCTAATCCTGGATAATCATGTGTGGTGTAAGCACATATTCCATACAACGTAAAACAACTTTATGTTGTGATGAGTCTTGATACATCGTGTACATGCATCCCTTCTCATAATTCCTTCAATTCATCTACCAATGGTTGTAGGTAGAAATCCATATTCTTCACTTGTTTTCTACCAGGGACTATAAGAGCCAACATAAGATGTTCATTCTTCATGGAAAACCATGGGGGGATATTGTTATTTATCACTTCTACATGACAAACATAATAGTTAGTGTTTTGGAGGTAATATGGGTTGATGTTAGCCATGATATGCTGAGTCCTAGACTTCGTACTTTGTCCTTGAATTTTTTGGGCCATGTATCCTCTATGTGCTTCATGGATATTGAATTTGTTGGGATTCACATAACTCCCGACTCACTTTTGTGCGATGCATGCCATCCATGCAACATAGCTAATTCTTTGCAACGAAAGAGCCTTTGAATCCTTGGGATTATAGGCATGTGCCTCAATATCTTATGAGGAGGACCATTTGATTTAATATTTTTATTTGATTTATGATATCTATTATTCCCACATTTCAGACATATCTCTTTGTCTGCATATTCTCCTCTAATGTATATAATACAATCATTTGGACATGCATGATATGATATGTACTCAACACCCAATATTTTCAACATCTACTTTGCCTCTTCACAGCTACTAGGAAAGACATTATCACTTGGAATAACCTTGACTTTGAATAACCTACAATTAGTGGGAAATAGAAATGTAAAATGTCATTTAAAGTTCATAAAATCGATCATTTTTAATGTTGATTGTGTGACAAGATTTCTCAAATTATAAGGGACTTAATGATGGTTAGTTACCTCAATATTGTCGAGAAACATGTGTTTTAAATGCCAAACTTTGCTTTCAAGTTGTACAATAACATTGTTCTCCCCAACTGGTTATACTTAGACTAGATAGGTCCAAAGAGAGGGGTGGTGGAAGAAAATTTCAAACTTTCAAATAAGGTATCAATGATATGAGCATGATCCCCTCGCTCATCGTTATAGAATGCATCTAACAACATTGTCTCCATGGCAGTTGTATCCTGTAAATAATCATCCATACCAACCTCTATATCAGTGATTCCATTGCAAACTTGTGAAGAACTACTATTGATATAGTCATTCCTAATTGGTGAATCTAGACGTAGTGGGAATTGAATAGGTGGTTTATTAAACCATTCTTGGTATGCTTCCTCTCCGAGTTTTACTCTTGTTGTAGCCTTCTCTCGTTTTGAAATTATAGTGGGGTGCAACGGAAGATGATAGGTAGGTCTCTCATCATAAGAATCCTCATTTCAAAAATATTGAACATTAGTACATCGATGATATTAGTAAGCACAATGAAATTGGTTTGTTCAAATTACATTATACCCAACATTAATTATTACCATCGTTGACCCAAGATTGCAGCTGGAAGATGACATGTTACTATTGGCAACGTAAAGTGGTTGTCCATTTTCATATACCAACTTCTTGCAGTAGATTTCAGCTGATAAGAGATTCTGACGTTTTTGAATTAGTGAAATATTATCTGCATCTGGAATCAATTCTGAATCATGATCCTACAAATTTGGATACATTTTTATTCAGATTGATAAGGATAAAAAAAAAATTAAATTAGATAATCAAAATATAAATAAAATATGAACTTACTGGAGATGTAAAGGGAGAACTCTGCGATGAACTTTAAGCAATATGGAACGAGATAGAATTTGAATAATTGGCCATTTGATATTATAAGCTTTTCTCCCTACATTTGAGCAAAATCAACAATAATGTTTTAAGAATAAGGTGAATTTAAGCGGAAAATGTATACTATGAAGTACTACAAGTCATGTGGATGCATCCTAAAAGATAATTTAAGATGAATATACTATTTTGTGTGCAAATAAAAATTTAGATAACTTTGAAAGCTTAAGGGTGTGCTTATTTAAACAACATGCACTAGTGTGTATATAACAATATAAAACAATGGGAAATTTATTTACGAGTCACATCGGTTCGTAAATAAATAAAAAATAATTATCTAATATCAGTGCTCCAAAAATTTTAAGCACATCGGTGTGATATATTAATAGACAAATCGGGGTTTCGAAAAAAAAATGACACTTTACTTTTTTACAATTGAAAAATGAGTGGGAATTTAAAATACAATTTCATAAATTCATTTAAATAGTGAAAATCTATTCATTGTTTCATCATTTTACCAAAATTTATAGTGGAAATATTTGCAAGAGAGCCATACCGAAGAGCACTGCGGAATAGAAGAATACTTTGAAACAACATGATTATTCAGAAGACCATAATTTTAAGGTTATGGTGATTCATTTAAAAGCTTTTTCATAAATGATTTCCTGGGTATTAAGCTATTTAGTGCTTTATTATTTTGCCAAAATTTACAGGGGAGATATTTGCATGAGAGACATATAGGGGAGCACTGTGGAGCAGTAGATCAATACTTTGGAACATGAGACTTAGTCAGAAAATTATAATTTGAAGGGTATGTCGATTCATTCAAAATCCTTTTGGAGCAACACAATTATTCATAAAATTATAATTTGAAGGGTTTTGTGATTCACTCAAAACATTGCATAGTAAAAATTTAAAATTTTACCATTGATTTTAATAATAATTTTGTTTACAATTTGCATCTCTATTTAGATTTAATTAAAATTCAAAAAAATAAAAAATAAAAACCATACATACCTTAAAGCCTTCCTTCTTCTTGCTTATGTGACTACAAAATTTTACCTTAGGGTTTAACTCCCTCTATCACTTCATAATTACAACTTTTCATTTTAGGAATTTTAGATTTAATGGGTTTATGTTCCCATATAAAAGGCGTTTGACATGTGATGCATTGGATCCAAACCCTCTTGGTCCTGTCACGTTCTTTTTTTTTAAGTTTTGGGTAATCGGTACGCCTGAAGGAATCTAACACACCGGTGCGCTTGTAGATAAAACACAACAGTAATGTTGCAACATAATTAAAAAAAATCGTTCATTGATGTGTAATTTTATTTGTTGATGGTATTTTTTTTTTGTATATATATTCTATTGGAGTGGTGATGATAACGATACATATCACACCGTTGTAATTTATAGTTTTTAAAAAAATCTATTTTTTGATATCGATGTGTTTCATATATGGAATGCACCAGTGATTTTATATTATGAAAGTGCACCAGAAACATTTTTTTATAGAAAATTATATGACTTATTTATAAAATATATTTAATATATTGTGTATTGAATGGTACAGGATATATATTGATAAAAAAATGTGTGAGAATAGTTCAAGTAACAAAAAAATTTATTGACACAATGATAACACATCCAAAAAGGAAAAAAAATGAAAGTTCTTTGTAAATCCTATACAAAATTGATATGTTAAAAAAACAAGTTCTTTGTAAATTCTATACAAAATTAATATGTTTGAACTATATGTAAGTTTAACTAATATGTATTGGTTAGTGTGTTTCACGCGGATCCATAAAATGAGGAAGCTTGATAAGATTCTTTGTGATCTAAGTGCATAAGAGTGTAAAAGTTTGATGGAAAAATTGCAAAAGGAAGAATCGGGTGAATGAAAAAATTCTATTTAATATGAGTTCTTTTTTTATTTTTCATTAATAAAATACTTAAAAATATTAGATAACATTTTCAAAAATCTATTAATTCACATATGTTTAATGTTATACATGGACCAACAACGAAGGAACGAAATGTCGTCCTAAGAAAATAAAATTATAGAAGATGTAAATGATGATAAATTGGTCCTTAGTTCATTGGGAGTAGTGTTGGAGGTTAATGAAAGGGGGACAAACTTTTAAAAAACTATCAGGGATATAGTGGAATGAATGTATATATGTACTTTCCACTTACAATACAAAAATCAATTCAATGATTCCAAGAACCAGGTTATATATAAACTATAGGAAGCATTTCCATAGAAATGGTCAATGAGACCTGTCAGAATTGTAATAGAAAAAACATACAACAAAAAAAAAGAATCATTCAAAAAGTAATATTCTTAAAAATGTTTTTCTAGAATATGTATATATTACTACAAAAGAGTCATTTATTAATATCAATTTTGTTATATTTAGTTTTCATATATCAATATAAAAATAGTTTATTGTCATGTTACTTTTTTCAGAAATATTATGAAAATACCAAAGGATCAATGAGATGATATCCAAAATATGCTAGTAGGAATGTCGAAAAATGTGTCCAAGGAGATGATAAAAGAAATGGACATAATTGCATCGCAGGATGAATTATCTCAACAACAACGTGCTTCAAATGTATGCAATCATTGAAATTTTCTATTAAGTACATATAAATAAATAATTTAGTATTAAATATTATTTTTCAAGTATTTTCTTGCAGGAAAAAAAAACAAAATGGAATCCATTTAGCACATAAAACAGGACAACAAGAAAGAAAATGATTGATAGCAAAGTTTGTGAGTAATTGTTATTTCCTTATAACATTAAATTATGATTTCATTTTGTACATATTTTAATTTGTTTTACAACAACCATCCTTGAATGTCTTCAAACATGTGCTAACATTGTTAAGAACCTGATACCACTTGTTAAGAACCAAAGAATTGAATACAAAAGCACCACAATAGATATACAAGAACAACATGCAAAATCTCATTTATTACTATCAAACCCTTGAGGTAGGGAAACACCATACAATGGATCCTATTATGGAAGGGATCATCTTCTGTTCACTTGTTTCTTCGAGGGGGCTTCCTCCTATTGAGATACTGCTCCAATACAATAATTCTCTTCATATCTCATTACATTGCTTGAACCCCTTTATATAGTACTACCATCACCTAAGAACATTCTACATAAAGAATCTTCTAGAAGTAAAACCTTCTAAGAATTCCTCTTACATTTATTATATCTAATTACACATTTATTATATTTAACTACCATAGTGGACCTTATTTAATAATATAGTGGACCTAGTCCACATGACATTGAATGGCCTCCACTATTATAACTATGCCCACCCCCACCCACTACCTCTCTAGCTACCTTACATTTCATCCCCCTTATGAAAGCGTTGTCCTCAACGCTTGATGTACAACCATATACCAGGGTCCCATGGATAAGTGTGGACCACAATGTTGAAGTAGACTAGAGAACCATGGTCCCTTGAGAAATGAAAGCCAGCATGTTGAAGTAGTCCAACTACCATTGTAAACCAGCGTCCCATGTCCAATTTCTCATTTGAATCCCACATGGAAGATATCGACACCAAATAACCAACTGAAAATGATGCTCCAAAGACCAACACCTGTCATGTGGATCCAAATAAGAAGATCCATCCACATAGTGGAAAATGGTGGTAGCATAATATGGAAGGAATAATATCACTGTAGAATACGTAGGATGGACGTTGGAAAAAATCATTGGCTCCTGATTTGTCGCATTGATACTCTATACAAAAGGTGAATTAGAGTCATCAAATAAAATATGAAAGTGGTTGTCATCCCAGAAATGACAACTATCCATATACCAATCATCACAATCGGCCTCAAAATCATACCAAACATATATTTCTTGATTGTATTCATCATTGATGTCCTCCACAAGAAATCTCTACTGCATGCGATTCAATGAATCTTGAATACTACAAAAACTATCATTGATGTCATATGCAAGGTCATGCAATCTAGCATCCAATGTGTCATACAATTGAGATTTGAATGCTTCAGTAATTTGTAGAATTTCTTTGAGGGTTTGAGAGGAAATAACCATGTCAGCACCCTATGAACTCTTTGGTCCTGCAGCCATCATGAAAAAACCCAAAAAATAGAACAATAAGTTACGACAGAAATTCACGGCTTTTTCTGGAAAAACACTAAAAAACTGTTGAATTTAAAATGCTCATAACTTCACTTCCCGAACTCTGTTTCGGCTGATTGTTTTTTGAAATTGGGTGAAACTGTGAGAGGAACTCATATCTATAATTTGTTTGGGCAAATTTGGCCTCCAACTTCTACATAAATAAAAAAAATCGTGCCGCCGTCCGCGGAAAAAACTCTGAAAAATTGCAGATTTTAAAACTTCATTATCTTGACTTCCCGGACTTTGTTTCAAATGATTTTTTTTTTCAAATTAGGTGTTTTTTTTAGAGGAAATCAGATATGTAACCTGTTGCTGAAAAAATTTCACATAAATATACCAAAAATATCTGGAAGGTTGCGGCCCTCTTTTTTATTCTCCAAAAAGAAACAATTCTGCAAAAAAAAAAAAAAATTGCCCACAATGTCTACCAAGGAAAGTGCTCTGATACCACTTGTTAAGAACCAAAGATATGAATACAAAATCACCACAACATATATACAAGAACAATATGCAAAATCTCATTTATTACTATCAAACCCTTGAGGTAGGGAAACACCATACAATGGATCCTATTATGGAAGGGATCCTCTCATGTTCACTTGCCTCTTCGAGGGGGCTTCCTCCAATTGAGATACCACTCCAATACAATAATTTTCTTCATATCTCATTACATTAGTTGAACCCCTTTATATAGTACTACCATCACCTAAGAACATTCTACATGAGGAACCTTCTAGAAGTAGAACCTTCTAAGAATTCCTCTTACATTTATTATATCTAATTATCCATTTATTATATCTAACTACCATACTGGGCCTTATTTAATAATATAGTGGACCTATTCCACATTACATTGAATGACCTCCACTATTATCACTATGGGCCCACTACCTCTCTAGCTACCATACAAACATACAAATAAGAGTCATCACAATAATTGATTGGAATTGGGTTAAGTAAGGGTTGTGAGTACATGTTAGCATATAAAAAATTAATTATGGAATTTGTAAGTATCTTATGTTGTTTTACTTATCTCATTTTATAATTAATGGAACACAAAAAATCTTTCACATTAAATCTATGATTTATTATGGGGTATAAAACTTGCAGGAAACAAAGTATGAAAGTGTGCCAACATAAGAGTTGTTGACGTAAGACATGAGATTTGGTTTTGAAAAAATGGTATCATTCATGACTCAATTCTTGCTAGGGTATGCCACTTTTCAATTTACATTCATGTATATTATTTATTTTAATTTTCATTATTCTCACCAATGTAGATACACTCATTACACTTTTTATTTTATTTTTGTAGATGAAATCATTTGAAGAAGAGGACAACAATCGAGACAATCAACAAACATTCGACCAAATAACCCAAGTCATGGAAGTATCTCGATCACTGGCAACAGTTCCAACGAAGAATGATGGTCAATATATTTGGATATCAATGCAAGCTGTTGTATTTTTTGAAATATTTTTTTGTGAAAATCAGACATTTTTTTTAATGTAATGGACATAGTGTCCCAATTGAAATACAAGGGGTTACCAATAAGTTTCAACCCATTTTGTATGAAAAAGAGCCTATTATTCATATATAATAAAATATGTTTTATTTTATTCTATTGTGTTGTCCAATGTTACTATGAAATGTTACATCATCAATTGAATATATGGATGATTAAATATTATAATGAAGAGATGAAAAATATGATGATATAACAAATCAATCCAAACATCATATCCAAATGCACTAATCAAAATTTAATTTATATGAATACTATTATAAGATATATGTCAATTTTTTTATGAACAATGGAATTGAAAAATAACATTAATTTTGCAATGTCACAAGTCAATGTTTCTAAAAAGAGAAAATGACAACCGATGCATTTGATGATAAAAAACACATGTGTGTTTCAAGATAAAACGCACTGGTGTCATAACTAAATTCGCATCGATGATGATATACAAGGAACCAACACCGATCTTAATACTATTTAAACCAATAATTATAATAATAAAAAACCTTTCTCGGTGTGTTTAATTAATAAACACACCAATGCTTCTATATCACACTTCTACCTCGATGCATTCTGAATATCATGCAACGGTAGGGTTTGTTTTTTAACGCATCGGTGCATGGTATCATAGATTCGTCCGGTGCCTTATTCTTATTAAGGAACCGATGCATTATTACTTATAAGAGCATTGGTGCCCTAATATTTCTTGTAAATGTAAGCATCAATGCTTTAAGTTAGAGAATGCATCGGTGCTTGGTATCATAGATTCGATTGGTGCATTATTGTTATTAAAGCACCATTGCGTTATTTTGTATAAATGCACTAGTGCTCCAATATTTTAGGACTTTCCTGGTGCTTTCAATGTAATGTACACATCAATGCTTTAGGTTTGGGAACGCACTGGTGCGTATATACCATGAAGTGCACTGCCTATAAAACATTTGTTAAAACCTTCGCCCACCCAATTTTTTTTAGTCATAATGAATTTCAATTTTAATCTCTGCAAAAACATTTGCTACCAAAAACATATGTTTTCGCGAAGGTTTTTTGACATTTTT
This sequence comes from Picea engelmannii, assembly GCA_009831015.1. Classification (NCBI taxonomy): domain Eukaryota; kingdom Viridiplantae; phylum Streptophyta; class Pinopsida; order Pinales; family Pinaceae; genus Picea; species Picea engelmannii. Next base: position 372,247 of record ML780254.1, read on the forward strand.
TGTCAATTTTGTAACACTAAAATTCTCCATCATAACCTCCGATAAAGGGTATTTTCCTTGTAGTGACTTATTTTTTGTTGTAATCTACCAATTGCACGTAGACCTCAGATGTTCCTCCCAGGCATAGACTCCACCACTCAAAATTCTCAGCATCAGATCACCCCCGAGATGGGGATTAAACTCCACCAAGGCAAAGGGTTCCTAAGCCAAGATAAGGTCCATCAATAATCAAAACACTCAAACAAAGGTGAAAACCCAAGAAAACATACTACAGTCCCTCATTCCCCACATGCCTGTCCCACCCTAGGAAGTGCGCCCCTTCTTTGCTCAACAGTCCTTTGACTACCCCACTTCCCTTCAAGGGCTTCAATAGCAGGCTGGACAGGAAGTCTCGGAGCCTTGAAGCTACAATTGGGAACATTGAGAAACTAATTCCCAACAGTTCTCTTACCTTGAGAGAATGATCACGGGCCTGCCAACCCACTTCTTCAACAAACATGGGCTTGACAACCCGCTTCTTCATCCAACACGGTCCTGGCAACCCGCTTATTCAATAACACACGAGCCTGACAACCTGCCTCTTCAATAGTACATGAGCCTTCCCAAGCACAACATTATGTGATGATAACAAGTTACATCAAGACACATATGCTTGGCCAAGGAAATTTGGTCTACCTCCTCAAGGAATGAGTGAATCCCCCCTCTAAAATACACTAAGGCCCAACAATATATTTGAATGATTATAACTAGACACTTGTCACCTTAAGAGATAACTTAGCTCCACTTGGTGACCCTTTCCCATTCCTTAGGAACTTTGGATAAATACATATTCCATAAATATACTTTTGGAAATATTATTAAAATATTCCCTTTAGGCTTCACACCTCTTTCACATTCAGTTTATCCCCCCGTCCCTTTTCGTCTAATTGGTCTACATGAAGTGATATGTTTTTATTAATATCTAAGTGCAATTACATTTTACAAAAATAGGTCTGTTATCCCCGATATCTAGGGATAACTAGGAGATCATGTCTCGAGGCCCACATGATCCCAGACATGGAGTACGAGAGCGGATCGACTTGAGCATGGCCCTTGAGGGCCCATCTTTTCTTCTTCTCAGCCATACTTGTCTTGTCAGCAGTACCAGCCTCCATCACTACCGGCCTGGGCTTGCATCAGAGAGAGCTCTTGCTCCATGAGGTAATTGGTCCGAGTTATCATGGTATGTGTCATATTTGATCATTATAACCTTCTTACGTATGCATTAGGTTCCTTTCATTTCGGATAACTGCTTGGATCTTACACTAATCCACTTGACCACTGTTGGGGTAATTGATGGGGTAGCTTAGCAAGTTGGTATTCATGGGTTTTGGTTAGCTACCAAAGGGGGTTTGCAGAGCCATCGTCCGCTCCCACCATATTATCACTTTTACATCTCAAAACCCCGCTCATCCATCCCATTCCCCTAGTCTGGCCATTAGGATGACCATCCAGGGTATATCTTGTCTTGTGGGAAGAAGGGGCTAAAGGCCCAGGAGGTAAAAGAAGCTGGTAAAAGATAAAAGCCATAGGAAAATGAAAACCTAGAGATGCTTCGCCCAGGGGATCCCCGAGAAGGCAATAAAAAGCCTCTCGATAAGAA